>JAZKJV010009558.1:0-471037 GCA_037367405.1 Ottelia alismoides
TGCCGTCCGGTGACAGCGCGTCGGCCCTCGTCGAGGCCATCATGGCATTTCCGAACCCCGAGGTGAGATCCATTTTATTTCCGTCATTTTTATTCTTAGGTAATTTGTAGATTAAATGTTTGTTTCATGATTAATTTTTAGATCTTAAAATCCAAAAAAAACTCTCCACCAAACATTTTCTGATCCAACATCGATTTTCCACGCCACATCTCGATCTCTCCACGTTCTTTTCTACCTTGCACAACCTCTCACCTCCGACCACGCACGGTGGTCGGAGACACGGATCTCTCTTCCATATCACAAGATCTGCTTGTTCACACATCCCATTTTTGTGTATAAATAAAAAAAACATAAAATAGCTTTTCTAGTTTATCTCACATTTATTATTACAGGAAAAAAATAAAAAAAAATAATAAAATTTTTGTTTGACATTTCTCTCTAATCTTTATTTTTGTAGGAATAAATAACAAAAATAAAAAATGTAGTTGTTGTTTTTATCTCTAACCATTGTTTTGCGGAAAAGGTAAAAAATAATAAAAAAATAAAAATCTATTTCACTATTTACAATTTCTTTCAAAAAATAAACTATTACTTTTTCTTACAGTTTTTACAAAATAAAATAAAAAGGAATAAAAAAAGAAAAAGAACAAAAAATTGGCAGCACAACGGCGCCTCTCTCCACCGCTCCAGCCACGCGATGGTCGCCCTCCTTCGCCGTAACCCTGCTTCAGCAGCCGCAGCGGCGATCCGCGCCTCCCTTCGCACTCGGCGTCGAGCTCCGCGCGGCGCACCGTTCGCCGCTAGCCCCCAGCCGACCTCCTGCCTACGCCTCTACGCGCGCATCGCCGCGCAAGGTTGCGGCTCACACCTCCAGCACGGCGCCAGTCCGTTCACCGCCAGGCGCTCGACCTCCCCTACTGGCTCCATCTCTGCCATCCCCGCCAGTCCGTTCACCGCCGTCTCCTACGCCGGCAGCCTACTCCTCTGTTAGGATCTTGGAGCTCCACCCCCCTCCGTCGTGCGGCCCAGCGTCTCACCGCCCGCGAGCAGGCGCCCTCCCGCTGCACCGCCGCCAAGCATTCAGCATTCCGCTTCAAGTGAGCCTAGCACTGCCCGCGCCCTTCTGTCCTAGTGGCGGCGACGCTCCCCCGCTTTCCCTCATTTGCTTGAGGAAACGAAGAAGAAGCCCTAGAATGGATTTTAAAATAAAAAAATCTTTGGCAAATTACAATCAAGCCCCCATGAGTCCTCAAAATTGCCGAGAAACGCCTGCCAGATTCATTCGTGGGTAATTTGCATTTTTCATCCTGATTTTACTCTCTCGTTATTTTCTGATGCAAAGACAATACATATTTGCGTTTCAGTCCCCGTGCTTCCAAATATTGATCTTTCTTGCTCTTTTGACTAAAATTAATGTTTATCATGCTCTAAAATTTGTCAAAAAATTTGTGCATGCTTCTGCTATAGTATATGTCATTGTTTAAATTTTTCATCAATTTTTATTACTATTTGATATATTTAAAATTAAAAAATAGTGTCTTTTTGCTTGCCCGAAATTAGAAAATTTATAAAAATTCAAAAACTTGCCTAAAAATTCCCAAAAAATATTATAAGTGTATTTTAATGTCATTTAATTTCTGTCCAAATTTCGTGCATTAACTCTTTATAAAACTCAAAATAAATGCGAAAAAGAAAAACTTTTAAAGTAGTTGCAGAAAATTGTAGAAAAATTCAAAAAATTTGATCTAGGTCTCTGTTCGTAGATATTTACTTATAATCTAACATAAAAATAATTTCCAGGAATATCGGGCACTTAAAGTATTTTTAAGTCGCACAATATTCTTGGCTGTCCACTGTTTTATATATTTTTCACTGTTTGATTTTTAGAAAATCACAAAAAATATTAGCAAAATGTTAAAAAATTACCAAAAACATTCTAAAATATATAAAACTCAAAAACATTTTCTCTATAATTTTCTGAGAATTTTTTTACCTTTCTAAAAATATAAAAAGAGTATGCGTGTGTTTTTATTCTTTGTGCTTGTTTGAAAAATTAAAAAAAAACCGAAAAAGCAAAAACCACTAAAAATTTATTTTTGAAATTTGACTACTTAGTTTTTAAATCACGCTCCTTGTGTTCGACCCTGATCGCTATACCAGGTAAAAAGAATAGCGAAACCGCTTACATTTGCTTCTCATTGATTTATTTTTCATTAAGTGGTTAAAAATATTTTTTCTCATTGACCAATTCGAGTGGTTGAGAACAACGACACAACTTTGAATATTATTTACATCTCTTAACCTATCGAAATCCGCGTCATCATTATTGCAGGTAAACATATAGAGAAGTGGCAAGGGAATGCAAGTGACGTTCGGCGGCAATGAAGGAAAGACGTCGAGCCTAATCTTACTCCGATGAGCGAGATTTTGGGTGTTCAAATCATGGGGGGAAGGTTGACGATACGTCTCGGATGTGATCGGTGCGGGCTGATGGAAGGTACGGGTCTCCAACTGTCTAGTCAGAGTAAAGATGGCGGACAATGGCTGATGGATGGAATCTAGAACGGCCCACAAAAGGGAAGTGATCGAAGGTACCTTAGGGTGCGTGAACGGAGGGCGGAGTAAGGCATTGGTGATGGATAGGTTGTGGCCTTGATTCTATTGTGGAAGAAAGAAGAGGCTGATCGCGGCGACGCACTCCAGCCACGAGCTAGCTTCGACTCAATTGGCTTCTATATGGACTCCCGGCTAGACCAAAGAGGGGTTGTGATGACACGCTTCAGCTGCTCGGGTTAAGGAATAAATACGATCATTGTGATACGAACCGCGACGCGAAATGAATCAAGAAAAATTAAGACCACCAAAATAAAAATCAACCAATCAATCAAACAGAGCAATCTCACTAATTTATTTTACCTGGTATAACTACAAGGGTCGAACACAAGAAGCACGTGATGCTAATGCTACGAAGTAGTCAGAAATCCAAGGAAAACAAAGATGTGGTGGTTTTTTATTATTTTTTTTTAATTTTTTTATGATTTTAAAATATGAGAAAAGAAATAAAAGAACTCCAAATCGACACTTAAGCAATTATTTAAAGACTAACAAATACTCAAAAATTCAAAATAAAAATATTTTTGTATTTTTAAATTATTCAAATGTTTTTTGTAGATTTTATGGAGTTTTTCTGATTTTTAATTAATTTTCTAAAAATAGAATAAACTCAAAAATAACAAACAGTGTCCAGCTGGGATATAAAGGCAAGTTAAAATTCTTAAAATGCCTATAAAATCCCAACCATATTTTTATGATAAAAAATAAAATAAAAACTAACTACACCAACTGAAAACACATTTTTTTGATTTGTTATGATTTTTTACTGATTTTTCTATAAATTTTACTCTTTTTTATTTTTTATGGTTTTTATATATGGGAATAAGGCAAAAATTGGACAGAAATAAAAAAACTCAAAACAAGCAATCAAGGATTTTTTTAGAATTTGTCAAGGCTTTTTAACATTTTTAAAGGATTTTCTAAAATGAACAGTGACAATTTTTATGGTTTTTGAATTTTTAAAAATATTAAATGAAAACAAAAGAAAACCAAAATTTCACCAAAATTCCTACACCATGGCAGGAGCCATGTGTCAAAATTTTATGAATTTTGGGCAATATTTGCTATTTATTAAATCAAAAATAAAACACACAACGCACATGGATATGTTTCTGGACCAAATAATAACACGTACATAAACTATAGGGTCCAATCTGCAATTTTCACATCAAATTCCGCACATGCTGGAAAACATATTCAGAGGGGCATATTTGCAAATAGTAAAACTAAATATTCAATTCATAACATCAGATAAGTCCATGATAAGTAATGCAAATAACCTAAAACCCCATGTGACGAAGCATGTGGGTCCACACAAACAGGACTAGAAAGCAAATAAGGAAAACTGCAGGGGCTTAAGTGCAAACTATCCTACAACATACTTTTATTTTACTGACTAAAAGACAAACTGAAATAAATGCAGGAGAGACTGAGCAAATTACCCATGCAGCACGTGAGCTGCGCGTGGAGTGGACAAGTGGCGGCTGCTGAGTGGGCATAGGCAGACAGCTCTAGAAGCGTCAGGCGATAGATCTGACGGCTATCAGATTTCAGCTACGTGGGGGGTACGAGACCATTAGATCTGACATTTAACGGTCCGACACCTCCAGGTGAACGGGCGGTTGTGATGACGTCTGGGCGAGGGGCGCAATCCGACGGTGGATAGAGGCTCTGAAAGAACAGCGTCGAGGCAAAGTTCACCAGAGCACCAAGGGAGATCGGAGACTCCGATGAACGATCGGTCGGCGCCAACAGAAACGTGAGGGCCCTCCATGTCGAATGGCCGGGGCTGATGGAGTCGGTGACGGTCAGATCTTCGGAACGATGGCTGGGACCTGGGAGAGCTCCGGTGAGGGTGGTCGAGGGGCTATCTGGAATGTTCAACATGTGATAAGTCCTGCAGGAGAAAGCTCAGACTTGAAGCAAGGCTCCGGTCGAGATTATTGAACCAAAATCAAAGGGAAGCGGTGGTGAATGAGAAGGGGGTCTCCGGCGAAGGCGATGGACGAGACCTAGGGCCTAATCTTGGCAATTCGAGACAAGATTAGGATGATCAGATTGTGTGGGAAGGTGGACGATGATCAGAGGCGTTAATCGGAACGGATAGATGGACAGAGCGGCGGTGGAGTGTAAATGAAAGATCGAATAAGATAAGGGAGCTGAGGATGATGGAATGAATACCTGAGGGTCATAGTGGAATCCTGAGCTCCAGGGGGTGCGGTCGGTAGTGTTCGTTGCCTCAACTTCGCTGCGGCTGGCGGAGGAGGCTCGTCGCTACGACGTTCCGGCCACGAGAGGCGAGCGTCGGCTTCACAATACCTTTCCGACGACCGAAGGCGGCCTCCGGTTGCTGTCACCAAGGGGAAGATTTCTAGGGTATCAAAAGGGTGTGCAACACGAGCTACTAAGCAGGGGAGGTGAGTGAAGGCTTTGTAGGGCATTCCCATATAGCTGGAAGATTGGGTCGGGGCACGCAAGCCAAGGACGATCCGTGACTCCCTAGGGATCCGCGAGGATCACCGATCCACTAGGGAGATGCGGGCAAAGATTCGGGGCTAGAGGGTTTGGAACCAGTCGAAACAATTGGGAGAAATGGGTGCAAGAACCGGGTCCACGCAAGAAGAGGTCCAGGAGGGGTAGTTGACTGGGGTCAACATTCCTCCTGGACCAATCAGAAAATAGATGGTCAAAAATATTTACAAAAATCAATTAAAAATATAAAATGATTTCATATTAAAAAGTATTCAAAGTGAAAAATATTTATTATTTTTCAAATTATTTTTCTATGATTTTTATTTATTTTTATGAAAAAATAATTTATGATATACAGTATAGTGTATTATATACAGGTATAAAGTACCTATGTATTTTGTATAATTATTTTTATTTTCTTATTTTTGCACGAATACCCCAATTTTATATTTTATTTATTTACCACATAATATTTGGAGTATAAATAATTTTTATTATATTTGTATTATTTATTTATAAGTGTAAAATAAACATGTAGTGATATATATATATATACATGTATTCTATACAAGGTGAGAGAGAATTTTATTTTATTTTATTTTTCTAATTTTTGTTTTATTTTAGAAATATATACAAGGGGGGTAAAAATACATTTTTATTTTTATTTTTGTAATAATAAATTATATACATAAAGAGTGTATATGGACAAGGTAGAGTGGCCCTATCTCTCTCTCTCTACTTATTTTATTTGGCAATCAGGCCCATTCTGAACCCTCTTTTGGGTTCAGGTCACTCAATATTTAATCTAAATATTTCCTTCTTTTTTTTTATTCTTTATTATTTTATTTTTGCACAAATATATGCTAAATATTGAATATTAACAAATGCATGCTCATTGCTAATTTATTGTATTTACAACTATAAACATGATGCTTTGCCAAGGTAATTAGCAAAAATAAAAGAATAAAGAGTGATGAATGAGTATTCATCGCCCCTATATTTTACTTTTGCTTGTCTCTTAGAAAACACTTATTTGAAAAGAGAATGAAAAAAGAAAAAGAAGGCGAATCAAGGTTGGGTGTTAAACTTGTCTTCATTAAATTGAAGTATGGATCTCAGTCAGACCTTTGGATTATTAGTTTGTCGGAACCTTATTTGGACTTATGTTTAAAACTTAACAGCCTCTAAGTTAAACCAATCTATGGTCAAACTCCTCAATAATCCAGATCAGAACAAGTCTACATACACAAACTCTAATGACCATGAATCTTTCCTTGTACCGTGTAAGTGATATGTACCTCCCCACCTCAGAAATGGCAAAGTGACAACCCCCCTAAACAAGGTAACTCTAATGCCCTAGTCTGGCAACTCTTTCCTCGAGGAGTGGGGTATTCCCTTCTAAGTTCAAGTGCAACATGCTCAAGAAGAGGAGGAAGAAGAGAATGGACCATGACCAGTGTAGCCATGTATCCTAGGGAGCCCAACTAGTGTAGCTAAGTCTCCCTGCTGCAAGCTTCATGAGATGGGCATGGGAAACATAAGCTTTGCTTTATTTGTCTATATACATTCAGGTGGGTATTTCATTTTCTATCAGACCCACCACATTTTTTGGAGTTTTTCCTTTTCTTTTTGCACATTTTTTTCGATGTGCATATGTACAACATATCTACATGGTGCATCATATATACATAAGGAGTTTTTCCTCTTGAGCTAGTAGACTATCCCTCTTTTGAAGCATTATTGCAATCCACAACTCCTATCTTTAGACCTCAATGCCACCAAACCAAGTTGAGACGCACTTCCTTCACTAATAGAATACGAGAGGTTCCGCCTAGAAGTACTACCCTTGTATGCTACCCCAAGTCAAAGAAAACTGCCTCCTCAGCATCTCATCCATAGAGAGCTATATGTAAGATGCTGGTGCAAGTAAAGCCATTGTCTGTGAGAGTCATGTGTGCGTTGTTAAGTGTTCTACTTAGGCTCGTCAAGATGACATATGATCATAGCCTAGTGGACTCAAAGAATTAAGTCCCCATAGACCTGAAAAGTCTTAACCCTAAGCCCTCTTAGGTTCCTCTTAGAATTAGGTCGATTAAGGTCTTAACCAAGCTCCATTTTCCAATTTAATTACAGGCTAGTTTAAATGTCAACTATGATTCAAAAAACTATACAAGTATATACAAAAATGCTTTTATGCAAGTTTTGAACATGTGCAAAATTTTTGAAAAATGTTTGAATGAATGAATGAATGGATGCAGAAGTTTTGCAAAATATTTACACACATTTACACAAGGATTTTTGCAAACTCTTTGTTTTTCAAACATTTTACAAAAATTTTGTACTATATACATGATTTTGATATCAAAATATTTAGAAAATCTTTACACATAAAATATTTGTACAAAAATAATTTTTGTAAATAGCTATGTATGTGCAATAAAGAATTTTATGTACAATTTGTTTTTAATTTTTATGGATTTTTAGCCATTTTATTTATTAACACACTCACACAAAGTACGAGTTATGGCTAAAGTATATATGAAATATATACGACACCCCCTATACTTAGCTCGAATGATGTCCTCAGAGTGAATCAAGAGCGATGAAGAAGACATAACTCGCGCTTAGTATAGGGAAGTGAAAAGGAAAACTATACCACAATAAAGAATGAAAGAATAGAATAGAAAGGATCTCGGTGTTTCCCCTTATACTTAGGATCAAGTAATCCTAAGTGTAGCAGACTGTATATAAAGGGAAATCCGAGTGGGAGAATGTACAGGGTCTACCTCCCCTATACTTAGGGTAAAATATCCCGAAGTATAGGCAACAAAACAGAGGTAAAAAGAATCAAAAGAAAATCAAAAGTCTGACACCCCCTATACTTAGCGTAAGGTACACCCTAAGTATAGCAAAATCAAAGATGCAAATGGGGGTGTTGGACTGAAGAATGGTGTGATATGGACATCTGGATCTATATAAGATCGAAGACAGTGATAATCAGGCGCGAGATGCTATAGATGTGTGTCAAAGACCACATCCCACGCAAAATAAATAGGGGCGACGTCAACGACCAGTGGCTCATGATCTTAATATGTTTTGAGCCGCTGCCCGTTAGCACGAAAGGTAGACTCAGATGACATCTCAGATATGTCAGTGCTTCCATTGCCATGTACCTTTCGGACCAGGTATGGTCCCTTCCACTTGCTCTGCAACTTCCTTGGAAATAATCTAAGCCTGACATCAAACAACCATACTCTCTCACCTGGCTCAAACTATTTGTGGCTGATATGGGAATCATTCTACTCCTTCACTCTCTCCTTGTATTGTAGGTTGCTCGAAAAGGCTGCATCTCTATGCTCCTCCAGAGCTGCCGATTCTGCCCTCCTCTGGTCTCCTACACTCACTGGATCCAAAAGTATGTCTGTGACAGCCCAAAGTGACTTGTGCCTAAGCTCAACAGGTAAATGGCAGGGCTTGCCATAAACGAGGTGAAAGGGTGATGTAACCAAAGGAGTCTTGAAGGACGTCCGATGTGCCCACAAGACCGAGTCCAAAAGCTGTGACCAATCCTTTCGGTCAGGGCGGACGACCTTCTGCAATATAGTCTTGATCTCCCTGTTTGACACTTCAACAAGACCATTGGTCTGAGGAAGATATGGAGTGGCTACTCGATGGTCAATGTTGAATTCGCTAGCAAGGTCCTTTACCTTGTCGTTGATGAAATGAGACCCCCCGTCAGATATCAACACTCTAAGCACCCCGAACTGTGAAATGATATTCTTCCTCAAAAATCTGCATACAGTCCTAGCATCTGCGGCTCGGGCGGGGATGTCCTCAATCCAACGACTCACATAATCAAAGGCCATCAGAATGTTCTCAAATCCCTGACTTTTAGGGAATGGACCCATGAAATCGATGCCCCGTGCGTCGAAAACCTCACAAAAATGAATGGGCTGCATCAGCATCATATCGCACTATCCATAAGTGCCCATCCTCTGACAATAAGTACATCTCTTCACAATTTTATCAGAATCCTTGAAGAGGATAGGCCACCATAGGCTGGATTGGAGCACTTTCTGTGTCGTTCTCCTCCCAGAGTGATGTCCTCCTGCCTCAAGCTTGTGCCAGTAAGTGAGGATGCTATGGTGCTCCTCCTGAGGAATGCACCGATGCCAGATGCTATCCCCCCTCATGATAAAGGACGGGATCCTCCCAATGGTAGAACTTGGCCTTCGCGAGGAAGTACTCAAGTCACTTCATGGGCCAACCTTGTGGAACTTTCTTGGCAACAAGATAGTTCACAATGTTGGCGTACCACGGGAGCGAGGCGATAGAAAGGATCGCCTCATCTGGGAAGGTCTCAGATTTAGGATCAATCTGCTCAGAATCCTCAAGATGCTCTAATCGGGAGAGATGATCCACCACCACATTCTTGACTTCAGGCTTATCCTTAATCTCAATATCAAACTCCTGGTGTAGAAGGATCCATCTAGTTAGTCTCGCTTTGGCATCCTTCTTTGCCATGAGGTACCTAATGGCGGTATGATATGTGAAGATAGTCACCTTAGATCCAATGATGTATGATCTGAACTTATCTAGGGCAAAGACTACGGCTTGCATCTCCTTCTCAGTGACAGTGTAGTTCCGCTGGGCGACATCCAATGTACATATAGAGTAGTGAATGGCAAATATACTCCATCCCTCCTCTGTCCCAGCATGACCCCTACGACATAATTGGAGGCATCCGTCATAATCTCGAATGGGAGAGACCAATCAGGCGACTGGAGGACAAGAGACCCCACAACTAGACACTTGGGAGTCTCAAATGATGCAAGACACTTATCATCCACAATGAACTCGGTGTCTTTGGCAGCAAATCAGTCAACGACCAGCCAATCCTGCTGAAATCATGAATGAATCGCCGGTAGAAACAGACGTGCCCTAGAAAAGACTGTAACTGTCGCAAGTTGGACGGTGGACTGAGTTTCCTAATGATATCCACCTTGGCCGGATCAACCTCTATGCCCCTGTTAGAGATGATATGACCAAGCACCATCCCTTGAGTCACCATGAAGTGACTCTTCTCCCAAGATAGCACAAGATGGACCTCGATGCATCGCTGAAGGATGCAATCTAGGCAGTCAAGACAAGCATCAAACCCATCGCCAATAGACCCGAAAAGTCGTCCATGAAGACCTCCAAGTACTCACCCACCATGTCCGAAAAGATGGATAACATGCACCTTTGGAATGTCGCCAGAGCGTTACATAGACCAATGGGCATTCGTCTGAAAACATATGTCCCAAAGGGACAGGTGAAGGTCGTCTTGTCCTAGTCTTCGGGTGCAATGGCCACCTGGTTATATCCAGAGTACCCATCAAGAAAGTAGTAGTAACTCTTTCCAGCAAGCCTCTCTATAATCTAATCAATAAAAGGCTCGGGAAATGATCCTTCTTGGTGGCCTGATTTAATCGTTTGTAGTCCAAACAGACCCTCCAAGAAGTGGTACCCGAGTAGCGATCTCCTCTCCAGACTCACTCACAACTATAGTGATGCCCATCTTCTTAGGCACCACATGTAATGGACTAACCCACTTGGAGTCAGAGATGGGGTAGATAAAATCGATGCACCACCATTTCGAGATCTCCTTCATGACAATCTCTCGAAGATTCGGGTTCAGCCACCGCTGGAACTCACGCGATGGCTTGGCGTCCTCTTTGAGATAGATATGGTGGGAGCACAGGGCCAGACTTATCCCCTAGAGATCGGCTACACTCCATCCTATCGCCTTGCAGTTCTTTTCAAGAACCTCCATGACGAACCGCGAAATCAACCCTTTAATAATGTGTAATTAGCACTTACTAAGTCATCGCAGTCAGGCCGAATCGGGCTCATCAAAGACCGTCTAATTTATAAGCCAATAAGAATCAGACGATCGTGTTTTTATTTTACTTGGCAAGAAACCAAGGTCGAACTCAGGGACACGAGTCTCTCTCGTATTATCCAGATTCTATCTATCTAATTAAGTGATGAGTTAAAGAAGCATATAGGTCAAAGTATGCAATAAGATAGGACCATGCATTAAATAAAAGAATAAACATGCATTTTTTTATTTTATTTTATCATTCAAACAAATGCAATGAAAATGCATCACAACTAATATGCCCTAGTACAGAATGAGGAGCAAATTTAAAAAGAGTCAATTTCAAGTTTAATTAAGGTGACAGATTTGATGAAAAATTTAAACAAGGCATAAGTTAAAGCTCTAAGAGACACATAGCAACTAAAATAATACAACAAAAATTTTATGTCCAAAATAACAATTGATCATGCCATTAGAAAGTGCATCAAACAAGCTTTAAAATGAAACTGAAATCAACAGAAATGGAAATACGATGCTCAAGGTATACAATAAAGAAGGCAGGGGCATAACTGAAAGAAATCATGAAATAAAATTACAAACAGGTCCCCAAGAGGGATTAAAAGGTAATAAAAAAAGCGCGAGGCCTTCCCTGTAAATGTTCCATACGCGCAGGGGCATTATTGCAATTATTCAAACCCGCAAGGGCACACGTGTAAAATGTCCCAAGCGCGCGTGATGCTGCGCGTGATCCAGGACCTATTTGCAATATTGAGAAATCCGCAGGGGTCTCTGCAATCTGCCTAGAACTGCACGTGACTAGCACGTGTTATCCCAGGCTCGGTGGACATCTGGGCTCGGCGGAGGCTCGGCTTTTGCTTCGGCTAGGCTCAAGGCTAGTTCAGGGTCGATACAGGTTCGGTGTAGGCTCGTGAGCTCCAAGCCTAATGGCTCGGACGCTGAGGCTTGGAGGATACTCAGGGACTGCCACATGGTCGACTGTTATCCATCCGATCATGGCAATCAGAAGGCTGCTGTGCGCTCCTGGAGGGACGACGTGGATAGCTCTGCGCTGTTGGATGAACTCCAGGATGGAGCATCTAACGACTCCTGCTGCTTCTTCCTCTTCCGCTAAGTGGCGGCGATCTCCGAACTCCGGCAAAGGCATGTGAGCTCTGTCGCCTTCTAACTTGTTCGATGAAGGTCCCCAGAGCTCACGCGTATCTTAGGTATTTTGCAATCATACCCTCGTAGGTTTCCAAAATTGCAAAAAAGCCCCTGTGCGTGTGGGTATTTTACCCCCCCATACTTAAACTATGCTCGTCCTCAAGCATAAAAGAGAATGAATACGCTGGATTAACCCCCTTGTGCATGTGAATATAGGATCCAATCCGTTCAAATGTACTCAACTTTAGAGGTCTCAAATTCTCAAGTTCAACAAAACCTTAATCAAGTGGCACTCAATTCCTATAATTTTCTAGACTCTCTCTGATGTACATATATACTAAAGATATGACATTTAGTGTTGACTGCGATTCCGAGAGTAGAGTCAAAAACGTCACCCAAAGTCTTGGTCCAAGAAATTCTCCTAAGGACCCAATCCTCAACACTAGGGAATAAATCAAATCTTGCAACCAATCCACCATCTCTTTAGTTGTCAGACTTTAAAAATGAAGATGGATGGCCAGTAATGGATGGCATGGGATTGTGTCATTTCTTCTCTCCCTCTCATTGGAACAAGGATCCTCTCAAGTGCCTTATTACGCAACACATTTTTTTGGTGTTGATCAGTGCGTCCATCAAGAGAAGTTGGAGCCGTCTGCACTTGTTTTCCTGGGAGTACACCGGGATGTGTCTTTTTTTGAGTACCTATCGTACCTTCGACACCCAGACTTGTAGCATTTATGATGTAGAGCCCTTTTTTGGTTCAAGCCCGACTCCTGGTCCTAATAGCGGTGGTCCATGTGGACACTTTGAAAAGTTTGGGAGCGCTCGCCTTTGGTGGAAGCTCTTTGATATTTGACTTTGTGGAATGAGAGCTTTTCTTTGACATTTCATTTATTTGTGGTATTTTGGCTAGCTCCACTGCTTTTATCAAGAGTTAGCGCACACTGATCAACATTTTTTTATTTATTTCACACCCTGGCACTTAGGTCAATGTCAAGAGATTAGTATAAGAACCAAGTTCTCATACTGGCTAAAAATTGCTGGCACTCAGGTTTCTTGAAGCCTTCAAAGATTTTATCCCATCCTCAAGCGTCATTAGATCAAATCCAGACTCGAATCCCTCATCCCAATCCCTCAGGTGAAAAGTCAACTCATCTCATCAAAACCGCATTCGTGCATGTGATGTGCTGATCATATTCTTAATGGTCTGAGACTAAGCATGAAATATAGCATGCAAATCTAGAAATCTAGGGGAATGTGGATGATTAAGTCTAAGACCCTGATGGCTAAGGCTGGTTAACCTAAAATCTCAAAGACCTCATAAAACTAAGTTTCCTTGATCATTTCAGATCCTGGGTGGAAGTGTGAAAGTAGAGAATTAATCCAACTCCTTCATTCAGAAACACATTTTTTTGAAGCTTCAAGAGATATTAATACTGCCTAAGCTCAATTAAGTAGATACATCTGCATTCAGCCAGTATGGATGTAAGTACAGGCCGAAGCCCGTTGCTTGAGGACGGGGCCTTACGGATGTCCTCTAAATCATCCACTCTGCTAAGGGTGAACCCTCACTGAACGCGGCTACTTAATTAGGCTTAGTAGTCACTAATCACTCCTAAAAGATTTTTGGGTTTTTCTCATTTTTATGGATTTTAATAGAAGGTTAAAACACAGGTTAGACTCAACTTTCCTTGAAGTGAGAGAAAATTTTCAAAACCATGTCACACAAATAAAAAATTTTCAAAACATTTTCAAAAGATTTTTCAAAACAAGGAAAACTCGTTTTTCAAATCATTTTTGAAAATATTTTTATCAAAATATTGTAACATAGTATAGAAAAGCTGTAAAAACAATTGAGTCCTCTTACTTCAAAGGATTTTACTTCAGCCAAAAAGTTTTTAATTTTTCAAATTTTTCAGATTATAGCTAAAGTAAGTATATTGTATATACGGTATACCCCCCCTATCCTTAAACTTTGCTATGTCCGCATAGCACTATATGATACAAGTACATAGGTCCATTTAAATATAGAGAAATATACGGGAGCTAAGAGGGGCTCCCCCTATACTTAAGTTAGAAATAACCTAAGTATAAAGGCAAGGAAAGATGAGTGGAGAAATCACAGGGACTCGGGTCCCCCCTATACTTAAGCTGAGATTAGCCTAAGTATAAATATGGAGATTTGATGATGGGAGAGACCGAGGTGAACGAAGAAGATGGATGGATTTACAAGTGAGCGGATGAATCTACGGAGATGGATGGAGTGACTAAGGCTCTGGGGAGTGTATCGAGGAAAACATTGCTCAATCAAACAAGCAAGAACCTCAATTTCACCAACTCACACATGAAACCAACCAAAGTTGGTTTATTATCTTGTCGATTTTATTGGTGATTAAAACTTTATAATTTTACGCAGGAAAAATATCACGTACGAATCAATGCGTAAACGAGGGTGTTACTCTCCCAAAACCAAAATTTTACTCCATTTTTGGTTGACTTGCAATTAACAGTCCCAGTTATTATTTAAGGTTGTCACTGAATTAAGGTGAGCACAAAATCAAGCAATCATCGTCTACTGTTCATTCCCATTTTCCATTAACCTAGGTGATCAAGCTAGGAGGGAAACCAAGAAAAACCACGTAACCGATAAAAACCATGATCTACGCTAAGCGATAAAACATGCAGTGACTTGGTGAAAATCCGTGAAAATTTGGGCTGTTTGAAAACCAAAATCAATATGTATGCAAGTCGATTAAAAAGCCGCACCTAACATGCTTCTAATAGCGGTGAAGAATTTCTTATAAATTGGCAAAGTGAGGCGATGCTACCTGCGTCTTTATTTATAGTGTGTCCTACCTACGAACAAGTACGTAAAAGAGAAAAAATGAAATACGCTCAAAGAGTCGCGTGCCTGGTCCTAAGTCGACACTCAAGTGGGGACGATCCCCACACAACCACAATCGTTCGATTACAATCGCGAGCCTTCGGTCGAAGACCGCTGTAAAGGACGAGTTATTACAAGTATATGAATGAAAATGAAAATGCGAGACATTTTTTCTATTTCTTTCTATTTGCTCCAAGTATGTTTCTGCAGCTCCTCGTAGTGGGAAACGCCAGCTCCTCGTCTCCTTGAGTGATCAAGGGCCCTGTCATAGAAACAAGGGTTAGAGATCAAATAAAAAAGAAAATTTTGTAATGCAACATAAATGAACAAGATGACCTATAAAATGAAACACTTAATTAAATAACCAAAATTCCAAGTAATATAAGAAATGAGCCGATCCCCGGCAACGACGCCATTTGACGAACCGTGAAATCGGCCCTTTAATAATGTGTAATTAGCACTCAATAATTCATCACAGTCGGTCCGAATCGGGGTCATCAAAGACCGTCTAATTGATAAGCCAATAAGAATTAGATGGTCGTGTTTTTCTTTTACTTGGCAAGAAACCAAGGTCGAACTCAGGGACATGAGCCTCTCTCGTATTATCCAGATTCTTATCTATCTAATTAAGTGACGAGTTAATGAAGCATATACGTCAAAGTATGCAATAAGACATGACCATGCATTAAAGAAAAGAATAAGCATGCAATTTTTTTTATTTTATTTTAACATGCAAATAAATGCAATGAAAATGCATCACAACTAATATGCCCCAGTATAGAATGATGAGCAAATTTAACAAGAGTCAATTTCAAGTTTAATTAAGGTGACAGATTTGATGAAAAATTTAAACAAGGCATAAGTTAAAGCTCTAAGAGACACATAGCGACTAAAATAATACAACAAATATTTTGTGTCCAAAATAACAATTGATCAAGCCATTAGAAAGTGCATCAAACAAGCTTTAAAGTGAAACTGAAATCAACAGAAACGGAAATACGATGCTAAAGGGATACAATAAAGAAGACATGGGCATAACTGAAAGAAAATATGAAATAAAATTGCAAACAGGTCCCCAGGAGGGACTAAAATGTAATAAAAATAAAGCGTGATGCCTTCCCTGTAAATGTTCCACACGCGTGGGGGCATTATTGCAATTATTCAAACCCACAAGGGCACAAGTGCAAAATATCTCAGACGCATGTGTTGCTGCACGTGATCCAGGACCTGTTTGCAATATTGAGAAATCCG
This sequence comes from Ottelia alismoides, assembly GCA_037367405.1. Lineage (NCBI taxonomy): Eukaryota > Viridiplantae > Streptophyta > Magnoliopsida > Alismatales > Hydrocharitaceae > Ottelia > Ottelia alismoides. The sequence goes on from JAZKJV010009558.1 coordinate 16,248, forward strand.
CGGGGCATCTCAGCAATTTGCCCAGAACTGCATGTGACTAGCACGTGCTATCCCAGGCTCGGTGGACATCTGGGCTCGGCGGAGGCTCAGCTTTCGCTTCGGCTAGGCTCGAGGCTGGTTCATGATCGATGCATGTTCGACGTAGGCTCGGGAGCTCCAAGCCTAATGGCTCGGACGCTGAGACTTGGAGGATGCTCAGGTACTGCCACGTGGTCGACTGTTATCCATCCGATCATGGCAATCGGAAGGCTGTTGTGCGCTCCTGGAGGGACGACGTGGATAGCTCTGCACCGTTGGATGAACTCCAGGATGGAGCATCCAACGGCTCCTGCTGCTTCTTCCTATTCCGCTAAGTGGTGGTGATCTCCGGACTCCGGCGAAGGCACGCGAGCTCCGCCGCCTTCTAACTTGTTCGATGAAGGTCCCCAGAGCTCCGTAGACGATTGGAGATGTATCTAGAGCTCGTGGGACTTTCCTAAGCATTCTGGACACTCCTGATCACATCTGTAAGGCAGAGGCGGATCTGCGCAAAAGATCTTCGGCAAAGTTCCCGACCATTGAAGTATAGAGGACCTGCATCGTTAATCGATAGCCGAAGCTTGGGGTTTCGTAAAGGGGAATGAGGTGGAGAGCTCGGCATGTGAAGAAAGCGGGAGCTCAGCGCTCCTCTACCGTGGAAGGCGGAGAAGAAGGGTCAGAGGTGATCTAGGGTATGGAGGAAGAGAAGTGTGGTCGGAGGAGCGCACGTGAATGGTGGAATGTTGGTGTAGATCGGAGGGGGTTCAATGGAGGATGAAATCGTCGGAAGAAGCCTAATTAATTAGGAGAAAATTAGAGAAACTATAGAGGAAGTCGGAGAGAGCTTACCTGAGGTTGGGCGGAGCAGGGGCTTGGGCTGGTGATGAATCCGTGATTCATCAATCTAAAAGTTGAAAATAGAGCTTTGTTCTCGAGTAATTAGATGCATATTTCCACTTATATTGCATAATTAGCATTCATGTATGCAAGCATAATATCTGCATTTTAGCATTCATATTTGCATAAAATAAGAAGCCAATTTCACTTGTAAAAATCACCTGTATATTCACCAAATTTCACCTATTTGTATATATTTTATACTAACTCCGAATCTAATAAAACCAACTCTATTATGTATATATTACTAGCACTAATTAAAGGAAAATATTAAAAAAATACTAACTTGTAAAATTGACCAATAAAACCCCAATCCAAGTTTGAAACTAGGAGCCTTAAAATGCGCTTATCTCTCTCATACAATGTCTGATTTAGGTCTACTCACTTTTAACGTAATATACATTCAGAGACCTTTGAAACAAGACCAATTTCATTAAAATCAGAGCTCGTATTCAAAACTTGGGTTTTGGGCCTCTTTTATACATTATACATAATGACCATTTTACCCTTGCATTTTATCCTTTTATTTTCTTAATTATTAAAAATAAAAAAATAGATTCAGTTGTAAATATTTTCTTCATATTTTTGCTATTTTTATTTTGATTTTTCTCATAATTAAAAATGACAAAAAAATACAAAAGATAAAATGCGGTATTTTATATCTATAAGGTATCACCCAAAAATACATTTTGTACAGACGATTCATTTGATTTCTGGCCCTTCACGAAAGTTGTAGATCTCGTCGAGAAGAGAAATTTTGTGTTGATCACTTTTCGATTTAACCTCTTTTATTATTTCTTTCCGATTTTTCTTTATATTTAGTTGTGGATTTTTCTGGGAGCGACACGTGGCAGCTCCTGGAGCCACCACGTGTCGCCTCCTCATTCATCCACTTATGCCACCTCCTCCTTCATACAGGGCCGTTGGATGAAAGGGTATTTCATCAACGACCGAGCTTCTCCTCTACCCATTCCTCCCCCACTCTCCCTTAACTTAAGGGAGAAGCCAACCATCGACAACCACTCCACACCCCATTCCCTCCACCTTCTTCATATCCTCTCCAACCTCCTCCTCCTCCTCTTTATAATCTCCTTCACTCCTCCATTCATCCCCATCTGCCAACTTCATGTTTAGCTCCTTAGATCCATTTCTTTTCCTTGGTGACAGTAGGGAAAGTTGCCATCGACGATAGTGTGCTAGGCCGGCGAGATCCAAGGCTCTCCTCCAGCCTTGCCGCAACTCCTCGTGGGTTGCTGAGCTCGCCACATCCGCTGGTGGTTGGAGCGATGACAAAAGAACCTTTTAGGTTCTTTCCCAGGCGAACCTCGTACATCCACCCCTCCAGGTGAAGTTCCTTCTCCTTCCCATGTCTGTTTCTTCTCCTTCTATCTATCTCTCTCTCCTTGATTCACCCACATCCACGCATCAATTCGCAAAACCGATCACACATCAACAGACAAATCACATGTTACGAACGCAACGATGATTTTTATTTATTTTTCCGACGAACTTTCTTGAATTAATTAATTCCACATTTACGCACCGCGAGTGCGCCTCCCAGCCTCCCAAGCACACCCAGCGCACCTTCCGCCCTCCTCCTCGCCGGCCGCGAGCCGCCGTCGCAGCCTCCAGCTGCCCGCACCCTCGGAGCCCCTCTGTGGTTCACGCGGGACACGTGGGCACCGCCTGCACCTCTCAGTCGCGCAGCCGAGCGCCGCACCCTCCGCCCCCCCTCGCGGCCGCACGGGCTTCCAGCTCCAGTGCCTCGCGTGACCTAGCGCGAGCGCCTGCCTCCTCCACGCCACCTGGACACACGTGTCAGCCCCTCCCTCGCGATCTACAGCCGTCTCCGCCACCTCCTCGTGCCGCCCCGTGCACCGTGGCCACTCAAGAAGGACCCCAACCGCCCCCTCCATCTCCCGTTCGTGCATGTGAAGAAGCTCCTCCTCCCCTGTTTGGAGAAGCAAAACAGAGGAAGGCTATCGCACAATAAAAAAGGGGAATTTGCAAAGAGGACACTTACACCCCTTTACAAGTTTTTAAAAAAATTTCAAGTTTCCAGTAATTGCATGTAAGTCCCTACTCTTCATTTGAGCTCATATTTCTTTTTCTGTATTGCACTCATACCCCTGCATTTGCACATTTATTTTATCATCATTCTGTCATCCATTTTTAATTCTGAAAATTGCATTGTGTAGCATAACTCTTGTTCTACCATTATAGCATTTGTTTGTATTTTTCTGATTTGCAGAATATTAATGGAATTTAATTTGGTAAAAAATGCAATATTTTGCCCATTTTTATTGATTAATTGATTTCTCTTTATCTGATTATCGAAAAATATCTGAAAAGTCGTCATTGGTAGATATAAGTCTATGCTACAACATATCTAAAAAGCACATCATTTGCACGTATAGTTTGTCTTAGAAAAATCATTTAGGGAAAACCTTAATCTACTTTTAATTAATCAACTGTGAAGTGTTTAACGGAATTCAAGTTGATTTGGATAGCTCTTAACTAGACCTATTTGGATTAATTTTTTCTGAAAAATATCATCGTTTGATAATTATTAATATTGGATTAGTCATTTTCACTAAAGTCTGCATTTTTTATTATCCATGCATCTAAAAATTACAAAAAATTAGTGTTATCTAATTTCATCCCATTTCATCATCTGTCCAAGTTTCATAATTTTTGGAATTAATTTGGCTATATTTTTAATTTACCTTGTAATTTGTCCTGATTTTGCATGTGTCTTGCATAAAATATACGAAAAAGACCAAAAATATCTCCTCTAAAAATCAAACCTAGGAAATTTGCTTCGAATCAACCTAAGGAGATAACTACCTCCCTGAGTTCGACCTTGGACTTCCAACCAAGTAAAAAAATTTGCTGCTCAAAATTAATTTGACTATAATTGAAAGTGGTTTTTGATTTGCTCTCATTATCCGACTGCAACGAATATTAGTAATTAATTTGAACATTAATTTGCTCGAATTAACAATGGTAGTGGGACGCTGTATCAAAATGGCATCGTTGCTGGGGAGGCACGGTTTAGGTTAATTTGCAGTTATTTCTGAGTGTTTGATTTTCTCTCCCCGGGTAGTCTGACCCCCGGTTTTCTTGTGAAAATTTTCTGTCTTTAACTTTTTGCATTTTTTGTGTCATTCTCTGACCTCAATTTATTTCTGTGCAAGAAACGCGAGGAGTCGAAGATGCTTCAAAGATTCGGCATTTTAATTTTTTGAGTGATTTGAGAGAATTTATATTTTTATTTTATTTCTTTATTTTTTTTGCATCATTTCCAGCGGTTCCCGTTTGGGTTCTCGCGTCTGTAAAGATAGTGAAACCGTGTCCCCATGTACTGTGTGGTTTGAATGGTAATTTAGACTCGCACTAGCGGCACCTCGAGCCACTCTATGATTTGCTTGTGCCCGTAACTTTGTAGGACCACACATTACACTTAAAAGACGCACCTAGACCGCAGAACTAGTCAAATCAACCTGTGCTTCACTCGCTAATAGAACTGCTTGTCTAGGAGCGGATTTTGTCGCTTGCATTTGCATATAGTGTAAAAAGTTCTCAATTCTGTTTTGCATCCTACATAAAAAGCGAAGGGATCACTGTATGTATTCTCTACTCAGCATACGCATCATAGTTTTTTGTGCATCGGCTTTTCTCGATTTCCCCCTCTGTTTTTCACATTTAATTTAAACGGAAATCGGGACTAGACGTTAGGCGTGCTATGTGGTTGAACTAACAACTGAGAACTAAACTTAAAACCGGGAATGCTAACATTATTGACCCAAACAAAATAAATAAAATTGGAAAATTTATTTGCGGGAGACTAATCCCCGACCTTGTTTTCAGGCTGAGTGAGGGTACTTGAGTGTGTGTGAACACCTTAAGGCAGAGCCCAAATCCCCGCCTTCCATGTCACGTTATGATTAATCCTACAAAATGTCACAAGTTGAATTCATTAAGGTTCACTGACTAGTACCAAGTAGCCTCCACCTGTCTCAGGTAGATAGGGGTGAAATTGCGGTACTTCGCAACAAGTTGCCAGTAACCCCCCGGGGTGAAGTTCCGGCCTTGTCAGCCTCCGCCTGCTTGCAGGTAGATAGGGGCACGGTCTTTGAATCCATCAACTTGGGATAGGAGCGAAGAGAGGAAGGACCGGCGGTATCTTAGGCGACAGGTTAAACAGGGAAGACGCATCCGGCTCTGAGACGACTTCCCTATAGGTCGCGTAATCCTTGCTATCTTGCTTGAAAAATCACACTTATTAATTGGACTCATTTTCGGGTCCTTCACTTTGTTGAGTGTGAACCCATGGTCTTGGATTGAATTGTTTGATTCAGGTAGGAGTCAAATCCTATCTTCACTTAGAACTCCCATTTCTTCTCGCCAAATCAAGATGAGTGACTTGGGGGATATCGACTCTTTATTCACCAATCTTTCTTTGAGTCCCTCACGAAAATCATCTTCACCGGCCCAAGCGCAACTTGGACCACCCAGGACTCATGACCCTCTTGAGTTATGGATCCCTCACACCCAGGGTGGTTACTCTCAAACCAACCCTTTCCTCTCCTCTGAGCTTACCGAGGAAGACCATAGCCTTGGTAAGGACCCCTTCCTTGAGTTATCCTCTAATCCAGATCATTTCCATTTCCCAGGACTAGAGGACAAGATGCCACTTAAGCATCCACCACCGGATGAGGACCCATTACGACAGATCCTTAACCGCCTCACCACAGCCGAACAAAAAAATGCAGATCTCACAGCTAGAATGGGACAAATCATTGCGGCAGGAGGAATCGACCAACCAATGGTTGATGCCTATAACCCAGCAGAGAATGAGATACAAAGTTGGTTGGCACCAGCGGTTCCCGCCGAAGCATTTGAGCTCAAGCCCCACTTTCTTAGCCTGCTACCGAAGTTCAACGGAAATGCCCATGAAGAACTATATGCCTTCCTCCGAGACTTCAACCTGGTCTGCGACAACCTTAGTCATCCTAGGATTGGGCAGGATTACATTCGACTGAAGGCCACCCCTTTCACCTTAGGAGATAAGGCAACACATTGGCTGAAAAACCTAGGGGTGATATGTAAAACCTGGATGTAGTTCAAGGACTTATTTCTGAAGAAGTTCTACCCTCTCAGTAGGACTAATCAAATGAGAACAAAGATCGCCAGTTTCTCTCAGGGACTCAGTGAACCATTCCATGATTCCTGGGATAGGTTCAATGACCTTATTCAGAAATGTCCCTGCCACGACATTTCTAAGGCGATCTTAGTCTAGACCTTGCTCTGTGGTTTAACCCCGGAGATGCAGGGGTTAGTCAGTGCTGCCTGTGGAGGAAGCTATCTGAACAAGAACGAGAACGCTGTATGGAAGATCCTAGAGCAGACGGCGGAAATCGACAGGTCGCAGGCCACCAGAGCCTATCAGTTGTCTCCCTCAATCTTATCCAATGAGACAACTAGGAGGACTGTAGCGGATCTGACAGAGGACCTCATCCCCAGCATGGGGATGATAGCTGACAAGTTAACTATGGTCGAGCAGATCCACAAGAGGGTCACTGACCTTGAGTCTCTCTCACGTTTGTCGAAGCAAGTGGAGGAACTTACTGAGAAGGTATCTAAAATGAAGCTACCTGCCCCTTCTGCAACACCCACACCTGTGCACAGAGTCCATCTTGTACAAGAACAGGCACCGGGGCTCAGAGTGGCTGGGATCAGACTTACACCCAGCAGGACCAGCATGCACCCCCACAAGTGGAAACCGGATACGAGGAGCCTCTGCAGGTGTTCGAGATCAACAGGCTATGGTACAGCCGTGACACCGTCGATAGACAGCCGGGAATGGGGAACGATCAGCCTCACCGACCTGCCCCAGCTTACCAAGGAACCGGCTTCGTCCCCGCACCACGCTTTGTTCAGTCCAGGTCCGAACAAGGGTACCAGCCTCAGCAGCACCAGCAGCAGCACATATTCCAGCAGGGCCCGTCACCGTCCCATCAGCAGCAGTAGTATCGGCATGGCCAGCAGGGCCAGTACAGAACCTCGCCCGTAAGTTAGCATCAACCCAGCCCACCGAATTGGAGTCCCTCACCTTGGCGATCCAGACCCTGTTTGATAGGGTCCAAATCCAGAATGACTATCTGGATATGAGAATCGATCTGAATCATGTCTCTCGTACCCAGGATCAACAAATGGCACCAAAGACTCCGATTCCCGCCGAAGTTCAGGCCAACCCGAACAGCTTAACTCAAGGCCATAACCGACCTCGTGATCAGGTATACTATTTAGATAAGTCTTTATCTAAACATGAGATCCTTTCGTATGATAAAGTAAATCATATGTCCTTCAGGAGCGGAAGGACCGTGATCGTACCTGATCGGGCACAGACACTGACGGAAGGAGCCACCAAGTCTCTACCTGAGGAGGACTTGGAGGAAGAAGAGGAGCAGCACCACCATCACCACCGGCAGAAGAAGAGGACCTCTGGGTCCTCGAAGCTACAAACTCGCACCATCAGAGAGTCCGACGGAACTGATGAAGAGCCCGCACCTCCATCTGAGGAGGACCGTCAAGAAGTCGCGGAAGACACATCACCGGTTTCACCTCAGCATTTTCCTTTTAGTCAGAGTCAGAGTCCGAGTCTATTTAAGAGTCCGAGTCGTGTACAGAACTCAGTTCCAGATTTCAATGAAAATAGTTCAGTTTCAGAACATGAGTTAGAGTCAACAATCCCTTTCCCCCGAGCTCTTAAGGGTGGAAAGAAGAAAATGAAAAAAAATCCAAAAAGATGACCCTGAGATGGCAGAGTTCTGCAAAAAATACATCAAGGTCACAATCCCCTTTGACAAGTACGTGGAAATGACTCCTACATTTCAGAAGTACCTCAAGATGAGATGCACACCTAATAGGGTTAGCATGAAGACCAAAAGCCATGTTGAAAAACACGTTCTATCAGTAGCCACGACTTGTGCAATAAAGAACTCGTTTCCAAGGAAACGAAGAGACATGGGTACACACTATGTAGTGAGTCATGTTGATGACATCGCGTTTGCACGCACTCTCCTAGACAACGGTTCCTCAATTAACTTAATGCCTACAACCCTCTATGAGCGGCTTAATCTCGGACCTCTTAGGAAATCTAGAGCCCTCCAGCAATTTGATGATAAATCAACCAAGAGGTCCCAAGGAGAATTGAGGAATGTTGTGATCAAAGTCGAGGGACGAGAATACATGGTGGACTTCACTATCCTAGATATGAAAACCCCTCGTAATTGGAGAGACTCCCAGATCATCTTAGGCAGGCCCTTCCTCAGAATAGCGGGGGCCTTATTTGATTATAAGATCGGTAAGATCCAGTTCCAAACTCCAGGCAGAGATGAGGAAATCGAGATGAAGTAGACCAGATGGCAGAGACTGGATTCCGAATCCAGCACCAAGTACTCTTCAACCGAAGCAGACTGTGATCATGTAGACACAGTTGGGCCATGGAGACAGAACCCAGCCAGCACTAATGAGTCCCTCCCCTCCGGAGATGATCCCGTGCATGAGTCAGTTTGCGAGGTCCTCAGAGATGAGTACAGCTCAGAACTTGCATCTCCCTACATCTTTGATGACTTAGAGGCCCAGCTGAGCCTGTCCGTCCTTCCCTCTTTAGGATAATTGGAAGATGAGGATGACGAGTCGGACACGGCTTTTGCCGATTGCATGGAGACCTTTGACGATCCGACTCCAGAACCGAACAACTTGGTGGCAGCAATTATAGATAAAGATCCAGCCACTTTCGACACCGAACTAGATTCGATTGAGCCAGACGATCACACTATACCTGAGCTCAAGCCTTTACCCACAACACTAAAATACGCCTTCCATGCGGGACATGATAAGAAATTTCATGTCATCATCAGTTCGCGATTGACCGAGAAGCAGGAATCTCGCTTGCTAGAGATCCTGGAGAAAAACCACAAGGCGATAGGCTGGAGCATTTCCGATCTCCACGGGATAAATCCTGCTCTGTGTTCACACCATATCTATTTGGAGAATGAAGCCAAACCCTCTCGTGAATTCCAACGTTGTTTGAATCCAAATTTACGAGAGTTAGTGAAGAAGGAGATAGAGAAATGGTGCAACACGGGTTTTATTTATCCCATCTCCAACTCTAAATGGGTGGCCCTGATCCATGTGGTCCCGAAAAAGTCGGGAATTCACATGACCACCAACGAGGACGGAGAGGAGATCGTGACGTGAGTGCCCACGTCGTGGCACATCTGTGTGGATTACAGACGCCTGAATGCTGCGACAAAGAAGGATCATTTCCCCCTACAATTAATTGATCAGATCCTAGAGAGACTAGCGGGGAAAGAGTTCTTCTGTTTCTTAGATGGGTTCTTCGGCTACAATCAAGTAGCCATAGCTCCGGAGGATCAGGAAAAGACCACGTTCACATGACCCTTTGGTACCTATGCTTTCAGGCGTATGCCCTTTGGGTTATGCAATGCTCCAGGTACTTTCCAAAGGTGCATGATTGCTATATTTACCGAAATGGTCGGCGAATTCCTGGAAGTCTTCATGGGTGACTTCTCGGTCCATGGCGATTCCTTCAATTCCTGCCTTAGGAATCTGGACTGAGTCCTCAAACGTTGTTGTGAGGTCAATCTGGTGCTCTCCTGGGAGAAAAGTCACTTCATGGTGACAGCAGGTATTGTGTTGGGGCACGTCATCTCCAAGAGAGGAATGGAGGTTGACCCTGCCAAGGTGGATGTGATCAGACGACTCCAGCCACCAACCATCGTCAAGCAGTTGCGGTCCTTCCTCGGGCATGTCCTATTTTATCGGAGATTCATCAAGGATTTTGCTAAGATTGCCCGACCGCTAACTGAGCTTTTAGGCAAAGACATGGAGTTTATTGTTGATCACAAATGTCTTGAGGCCTTTAAGCTATTACAAGGAATGATCATGGACTCCTCGATCCTACAAGACCCAGATTGGTCTCTACCTTTTGAGATCATGACGGATGCCTCAGTTTTTGCTATTGGGGCTGTGTTAGGATAGAGGAGGGATGACTTCCCGTTTGCAATCTACTACGCAAGCAAAGTGCTTGATACCTCTCAGCGTAACTATACAGTTACGGAAAACGAGAATCTTGTGGTAGTGTTTGCCTTGGACAAGTTCGGATCTCATTTAATTGGAACCAAGGTAATCGTGTTCACTGACCACGCAGTGCTACGATACTTGATGGAGAAGAAGGACGCGAAGGTGCGTCTTCATCGGTGGATTTTGCTTATCCAGGAGTTTGATTTGGACATCCGTGATAAACCTAGAAAGAAGAACGTTGTAGCCGATCATCTCTCTCGTCTCGAAGATCTTAATACTTTCGAGGATTCACCTATTCGAGACTCCTTCCCTGACGAGTCGATTTTTATTGTCGACTCACTCCCATAGTATGCCAACATCGTGAACTATCTTGTCTCCAAGAAGGTTCCCGAAGATTGGCCCAAGAGCCACATCGACCAACTGAGGTTGGACGCTAGACACTACCATTGAGAGGATCCGATCCTTTTCTTTGAAGGACCGGATTGTGTATGGAGACGGTGTATTCCTCAGGAGGAATACCAGAGTGTCCTTTCTTTATGCCACATCTTGGAGGCAGGAGGACACCACTCCGGGAAGAGGACCACATGGAAGGTACTTCAGTGTGGCTTTTACTTGCCAACTCTGTTTCGCGATGCCATCACCTTTGCGAAGTCGTGTCCAGTATTCCAGAGAATGGGAGGAACCGTTGGTTCCAAGGATGAGATGCCAATGCATCCTGTGATCATTTGTGATGTCTTTGACGCCTGGGGCATCGATTTCAAGGGCCCATTCCCTGTTAGCCACGGATTCGAGTACATCCTTCGTGTGGTAGATTATATATCCAGGTGGGTGGAGGCTATCCTGACCCGAGCCGCAGACAGCAGGACTGTCTGTAAATTCATTAGAAAACACATCATCTCTAGGTTCAGGATCCCCAAAATGATGATATCAGATGGGGGTAGTCACTTTGTAAATCGGGAGGTGAAGAAACTCTTGAAGGACTACGGCATCAAACACCGTGTCGCGAGTCCTTACCACCTACAGACCAATGGTATGGCTGAGGTGTCGAATAAAGGGATGTGAAAACTATATTGCAAAAGCTTGTCCGCCCAGACAGGAAGGACTGGTCTCAGATCTTGTTTTGTGGAATTTTTAGAACAACGGTGTTTGAGATATAAATTTAAGATCACTGATTGGGTAAAATAGATAATATTTTTAGTTAAATAATTTTAATTAATTACCCAAATATCATAAAAATATAAATAAATATCCACAATGTAGAGAATTAGTTGCTCAACATGAAAGCATTTTTCATTGAATATAAAGATGCATAATAGTTGTCCAAATCAACATACAAACATAGGAGTATCGGTGCAAACTCAGAAAACAATATTTACATCAAAAACATGTACATGGACCATTATGATATTATAGAAAATATAAAAGAAAGTTCTGCAATTTTTACAATTAAAAAAATAAAGAACCTTCTTCTTCCTCACGATGGGGGCGCAGGTGGAGAACCCAAAGGGGGGGCGACGGTGCCGCACGGCGGAGAGTGGCCGACCGCGAGGTCGCGGTGGAGGGGCGTCGCCTTGCGCAGCTGGTGGCGGGGAGGGAGTGCGGTTGTGGAGGCGGCGCGTGGGGCGGAGAGGCGGCGAGGAGTCGGAGGATGGATCGAGGGTAGAGGCGGGGCTGCTGCACCGATCGGCGGCACCGCAGGGGGGCACGCGGCCATGGCGGGGCACGCGAGTCAGCGGAGGTGGCGGCGGCGAGCCGCTGGAGGAATGTTGCGGCAAGGTGGCCGCTTGGCGATGGGTGGTGCGGGGGGGGGGGGGCGTGGGCTGCTGCTTCCCTGCAACTTTTTTTTATTTTTTTTATTTTTTTTGCTGTTATGCAAACTATATTTTTTTAATTTATATTTTTTTATTTTTTTTAAACAGAAAATGGATGAATGCAATATGAACAAATACTTTTAATTTATTTTGTTTCAACAAAGAAAAATGAACAAAATGCAAAATGACAAGTATGAACAAATGTAAATATAATGGTGGGTTGATCGTGATGATATGAAAATAAAAAAAATGGGGATGTGATGTGATGGATAAAAAAAATAATGATGGTGATTCAAACGACAAGGAAACAAGTTATTAGATAAAATAAAATAACGAGAGAAATGAGGAGGAATACTTACCTGAATCTTCGCCGGATTGCCGGAGCAGCTACGCTGGACTCCTGTCATCGCCTCGATCCGATTGGCAAAATAAAATTGAAGAGGCTGAGTGAGCTCGATGGGGAACTCGTGACGCAGAGCGGAGCTCCGCGGATCTCACCTGAAGGAGGTCGTCTCTTGAGGAAGATGTCTCGTCGCTGTCACCAACAAAACACTCCAAGCTCTCTCCCTTTTCTATTAGAATGGCAGATAGGCAAAAAATAAGGATGTGGAGATGATTATAAAGAGATGAATGTGGGAGTTAGAGAGATGGTGGAAAGATGGAGTTTGAATGGGAGGTTAAAAGAATGGTGGAGTGGAATGGAGGTTGAAAAGAAAACTTGGAGGTTAATGGAAGGGAAGTTATTGTAGAGAAAGTGATTAAATAAAAGAAAATAAAAGTAGGCTACTAAAAAGAGAAAATAAAATAAAGAGACGAAAAAGAGTGAGGAATTTACAAAAAGAAGATATACAACATGTACATATTTTTTTGTTTGCTTTTCTTTTTATAATTTTTTTGTCTTTTTAATAGTAGCTATGTACAATAGAAAAATACAATAAAATACTACAATCAAAATACAACACCACCATGATTTTTTTGTATTTTTAGTAATTAAGAAAGATGCAATAAAAATTGAAGAAAGAATGAATATATACATGTTATACAATGTACATCTAGGTCCCAAAACCCAACTTTTGCAAACGAGCTCCGATTTTAATGAAACCACTTACGTTGGATAGATAATTTTCTAACTTGAACTTTAAAAGTGAGTTTGGTGAATTTGGAGTTCAGACGGAGCGAAAATTTGGCTTGGAAGTTGGACTTTACGGCTTTTTCTCTTTGGGATCTAGGAGCATTTATTTGAGGTGAAATTTGTTTTGTGTTTTTATATACATTTTTATAAACAAGTTAGAGAAAGAATTAGGAAAAAATAGTTGAAATGAAATTAAAAATACATGAAGTTTTGGGTTATTTACATGTATAAAACTCTATTTTTACGGCTTTTTATGGGTAATTTTTTTTGTACAATCTAATATACAATAATTAATGTATTTTATTTACAAGAGTCATTTTGTTAATTTAATGATTTTATGTACATTTATTAGGGAATTTACTCGTAGATTTTGCTAAGATCAAGATATTGAGATGATGAATCGTGGATTCATCACCCCCCTATACTTAAACTTTGCTAGTCCTCGAGCAAATAAAGAATGAATAAGTTGCGTTAACCCCTGACTGTGCATGTGAATACAAGACTTGATCCGTTCAAGAACTCTTGGTTTTAGAGAACTTAAAATTCTAAGCTGAACCAAGCTCTAGTCAAAAGGTATCCAATTTCCCTAATCATCAGACTCTCTTTGTATACATATATAGTAGGGATATGACTTTAATTGTTGATCGCAGTTACAAGAGTAGAGTCGCAACGTCACTCAAGGTTCCAGTCCAAGAGACTCTCCTAAGAACCCGATCCTCAACACTAGGGAATAAACCATTTTTTGCATCCAATCCACCGTCTCTTTAGTTCTCAGACTTAAAAGTGTAGATGATGGAAGGCCAGTTGATGGAGGGTATAGGATTTTGTCATTTCTTCTCTCCCTCTCATTGGAACAAGGATCCTCTCAAGTGCCTTATTACGCAACACATATTTTTGGTGTTGATCAGTGCGTCCGTCAAGAGAAGTTGGAGCCGTCTGCACTTGTTTTCCTGGGAGTACACCGGGGTGTGCCTTTTTTGAGTATCTATCGTACCTTCTACACCCAGACTTGTAGCATTTACAATGCAGAGCCCTTTTTTGGTGCAAGCCCGACTCCTGGTCCTAATAGCGGTGGTCCAAGTGGACACTTTGAAATGGTTGGGAGCGCTCGCCTTTGGTGGAAGCTCTTTAATATTTGACTTTGTGGAATGAGAGCTTTTCTTTGACATTTCATTGATTTGTAATATTTATGGCTAGCTCCACTGCTTTTACCAAGAGTTGGCGCACATTGATCAACGATTTTTTTTTATTTTATCACACCCTGGAACATAGGTAATTGTTAAGAGATAGTACAAGAACCATGTTCTCATACTGGATAAATGTGCTGACACTCAGGTTTCATGAAGCCTTCATTGATTTTATCCCATCCTCGAGCATCATCAAATCAAGTCCAAACTCAAATCCCTCATCCTAGTTCCTCAAGTGAAATTTTAACTCATCTCATCATAACTGCAGTCGTGTATGTGAGGTGATGATCATATTCTTAAGGTAGAGACTAAGCATGCGATATAGCACACAAATCTTTCAAACTAGGGAAATGTGAATAATTAAGTCCAAGGACCCTAATGACTAAGGCTGGTTAACTCAAAATCTCAAGACCTCATAAACCAAGTGTTCTTGAACATCACTTGTCTTGTGTGAAAGTGAATTATGTCAGGGATTAAACCAACTTATTAGTTAGTTTTTTTAAGTTTTTTTTCAAAAAGTTTTTCTTTTGTGAAAAAGAAAGTTTTTTTGAAGCAAATAAGGAAAATAGTTTTTTTTTGAAAAAGTTTTTTAAGAGAGTTTTTTTAGAAAAAAAGTTTTTTTTGTAAAGATTTTTTTAAAGAGATTTTTTTTGAAATTTTTTTTGAACTTTTTTTAGCCACCCCATATATATTGTATAATATATACAAAAATACGTGAAAGTACGAGCTATGAGTAAAGTATATATGTAATATATACACGCCCCCCCTATACTTAGCAGGTGCTATGTCCTCATGGCACTAGGTGACAAAAAGACATAGCTCGTACTAAGCGTAGGAAAGCTAAAATAATAAAAAAGTATAGAAGTCGATCCGCCCTCCTATGCTTAGGCTCTGGTCAGCCTAAGTGTAGAAGAAGAGCAAAAATGGGGCGGATGAGGTCAAGAGGATAAATGATGAGTATATACACATGGCGGGCATCTGTCCCCTATACTTAGGCTCTGGTCAGCCTAAGTATTGGAAAGAACACAAGAATGGGGGACCGATGAGAATGGAAACGAATATACAAAAAGAAAATAAAAAGAAGAGATGGAGCAACTCGGGTCACTCACTCCCCTAAACTTAGGATCTAGTCATCCTAAGTATAGCCACAAAATGAAAACGATACGGAACTGGGGTGAGTGATGCGAATCACGGGGGAGGGAGGGAAATAAAGGAAGGAAAATATGTGCAAGAAGGAGTGAGAATATACAAGGATCAAGAAGGTTTGTGACAGACCTTCTTGCGGGAGCGATGGGGAGGATAGTATACATGTGTGTCACTGTCTGAATCGTCCGCAGAGGAATAACAGTGAGGTGTGGGGAACTGATGAATACTCATTCATCACTCTTTATTCTTATATTCTAGCTACAAAAACCTTTGCAAATGCATGTAGATATTTGTAAATATACATAATTACCAAAAGCATGCATGGTGTAAAAAGTAATGATTAGCATGTTTTTGTGCAAAAATAAAAGAATAAAGATTAAAAAGAAAAAAGAGGAAATATTTAGAATAAATATTGAGCAACCTAACCCGAGGGAGGGCTCATCATGGGCCTGACCGCATAAACGCCAAAGTAGAGGGAGATAGGGGCTCATGTGTGTAAATATATTTGTAAATATAATAAAAATATTTTCCTCTAAAAAAATGGAATAAAATGGCTTGTATATATTGTATATATATTTATAAGTACAAAAATCAAAACAAAAAAAATAGAAAAAATAAAAAGAAAACAAAAACACTCCACTTGTGCATATCCACCATGTACATACAACCACTCATATATTTATTTCATCCTATAAATAAATAAATTAAAATCCCAAAAATTTTGTATATATTTTACCTTTTATGTTGTGAATAAATAAAATAAAAACCACAAAAACAAAAACAAAATAAAAAGAACAAAATTAAAAACCAAAAAGAATATTGTAAATATACCATGTACATAGACGTGTATATCTATTTATTTTACCCTTGTATATAAAAAATAAAAATAAAATAAAAATATCTTTTTATTCCAAATTTTATGATATAAATAAATAAAATTTAAAATGGGAATAAAAATGCACAAAAATAACAAATTAAAAATAAAAAATTAAAAAGGCATATTGTGTAAATACCTATATATAGCATAAAGTGTAAATATCCTATTTTTATTTTGAAAAATTAATTAAAATCACCAAAAAATAGGAAAAATTAAAACAAAAATATTTCATGTTTTAAGTTTTTAATAATTCGGACATCTCCTATTTTATTTTTAATTTCCAAAACATTTTGACGTGGCCAGCCCCCATTGGTCCACGGGGGATGTTGACCGCCCGGTCAACTCCCCCCTGTGGACCACTTCCCACGGATCCGTTCCACGGACCCACCTTCTCCCATTTATTCCTGCCTGACCCGATCAAATCTCACGTAAACCTCGGGTCCGTTTCGTTCCTGCCAGATCCGACATCCTCGCTGGGGTGCCCGCCTCGGGGTCCGCGCTCCGAGCTGCCCTACCCGATCACTTCTAGCCGGACCCCTAGCTGAATAAAAGCCGAGCTCCGCCTCCATTTTCCACATCTTTGGCTCCCCATTCATTCATCCCAGGACCTCCACAGCCACCCTCGAGGTGACAGCTCCCGGTTGGCTGTGTCGTAGAGAGGAGAGAGTGACCGGACCTCTGATCTGGCGAGCTAGCGCCGCCGTGCTCCGCCTGAAGCAGGAGCTCGAGCCTTGGGCCATGACGACCCGTGAGGCGACGACCCAGAGCAAGCCCGGCTCACGCCCAGTCGACCCATCCGCCCAGGTAGCCGTAGTTGCTTTTCTTTTCGTTTAATTTTTGATTTCGCCCAAATCAGGTCGTCTCCGACGACCTCTGATTTCGACCACCTTAGACTTAGTCCCGACCATCGGAATCGCTCACCACATTCGCCTTCCTCCCGCGCACCTTCTCCGCCCCTCCGTTCAACCCAGCTCGCACAGGAGCTGGGGTTCGCACTCCTTCGCCGTCGCATCACCGGAGTTCGCCCGCACCACCGCACCGTCCACCTTCACCGCCGCTAACGGGGTCGAGGCAGTTTGCCCTTGACCCAGGAGCTCTTTGGTTACGTTTTGCAGGTCAATCGAGGGCTGTCTGAGGCTCTCCTACTTGAGCACCGGAGCTTCTCCTCTGCCGGAGTCGACAGAGCTCTCCGGAGCTCCGTTGATTCATCGGAGGCGTTCTACAGACGCGGGGAGCCAAGCCGAAGCTTCTCTGATCATCAGCATCCCCCACGAAGGTCTGGAGCACGCGTACTGGGCCGGCGAAGTTCGCCGGCCACCTGTTCCTCCAGGACCTTCAGGCACCATTCGATCAGCCTCGAAGCTCCAGTTTTGATCCGAGCCGTTCATCTGAGGAGCCTCTTTCACCGCACGATCTAGGAGGATCTGATCCGAGCCGTTCGATCTTGACGAAGAAGCACCCTCTACCCTCCACCGTTGGATCTACACGTGGTCGCTTCTCCACCGTCGGATCGCGCCAAGGGTTACAGGAGCGAGGCGCCTCCTCTTCTCTACCGTCAGATCTACACGTGGCGCGCGCTCCGCCCATGGATCTTAAATAAGGGGTAATTGTCCTTAGGCCCCTATGTTTTTAGTTTTTATTATTTAGTCTTTTAAATATAGAATACAGTTGTTTTATTTTTGGTTTATTTGCACTTTGGACCTAAGATTTATTTTATTTGCACTTATGCCCCTGTGCATGATTTTTTAGAACATGTGCTGAAATTCGTGGGCATTTTACACTTGAGCCACGGGACCTTTAATACTTGTTACTAATAGGTCCAAGGACTTAGTTTATTTGCAATTAGGTCCCTGTGTGCCCCAGACACGCGCTTCGCGCGTGACTTCTTGGGATTTTTGCGCCGGGCCCCCTAGAGCTTCTACTATTTGCAATTAGGTCCCTATACACTGTACCTAGGTTTTTATTTTTAATAAAATAGCAAATTTACTCCGAAGTCAATGAAAATTGGATACATGGCTCCTGCCATGTTGTAAAATTTTCTAGAATTTTTGGGACATTTTTGGTTTTATTTGATATTTTTAAAAATTCAAAAACAACCTATTTCTTTACTGTCTGACTTAAAAATTCACAAAAAATATTAAAACTCATCTAAAAATTACAAAAAAATTAGTTATTGTGTCTTTTGCCTAGTTTGATTTTCTGAACAAGTTTGGTCATTTTTCATTATATAAAACTCATAAAACTTGAAAAACACATAAAAACCTATAAAAATAATAATAATTAATCTAAAAAACCAAAAATAATAATTGTGGTGCCTAAAGTTTCCTTGTTTCATTCTCATTACAGGAAAATTACATCCAGGCTTATTGGGGATTTTTAGATATTTTATCTAAGTCCTCCAAGCTAGGCTGGACAATACCCTTGTTTTCTTGCCTTGTTTTATTTTTAGAAAATGAAATAAAAATCAGAAAAATCCCAAAAATTAACCAAAAATAGTAATAATCATAAATAACACAAAAACATTTTATTTGAATTTTTGAATGATTTTTGATGCATTAAATAATTGTTTGAGTAGGCTTATTTCCTTGTTTTCTTTATTTTCTTCATTAATTAAAAATCCAAAAAAAATATAAAAATTAAAATCCACCAAAAATACATTTCTTTTATTTTATTTCTTTTTTGACAACTTCGTAGGCCGCGAGGCCATCACGTGCTCCCTGATTCCGACCCTGGTCGCTATACCAGGCTAATCTAATAGCCAGGACCGCTATCGTGTTTGATTGATTTTGATTTGATTTTGGTGGTCTGAACCACATTTTCTTGATTGACCGAGAGACTTCCGAGATCCGGGTCGCAACGACCCTTGATTTATTTTCTTTTACCCTTGTCTTGGTCAGATTTTCGGTCATCAGAAATGGCGCTGTTGCCGGGGTGCACGGCTTAATAGTTTTTCTTTTTATTTTTCATTTTCTCTTTGTTTTCTTTTTCGCAGCTTTCCGCGGCTCTTTCTGCGTCCGCGGCTTTTCGCGGCTTTTTCTTTTTCTCTTATTTTTATTTTATTTTATTTTATTTTATTTTCTTTTATATTTGTTTTGGTTTGATTTTGCCTGTTTATTTTATTTGGCATTTTTGCACATATACCCTGTTTACATTTTCTGCTTTGATTTGATTATTTTATTTGGTTTGACACTTGTCTTCTTTATTGTGAGGGCCCGAGGACCGAGGCGGCAGCTTTCGAGAAGTCGGCGCAACCGCGAGACTCAGAGGCGGCTCCCTTCTGCACGGAGCCGCAGGAGAGCGTGGGAGAGAGGTTGAGTGGGCGAGGATTAGCTTAGTCTTTTATTTCCGTCATTAGATTATTTGTAATAATACAGGGACAGACTGTGGACTTGGACTTGTTTAGTGGGTCTGTTTCGCCGAGCACCAGTGTGCTCGAGGGACCCTTAGGATTTTTCGCGGCTTTTCACGGTTTTGTTTTTCTTCGCTGCCTTTTACAGTTTTACACGGTTTTTCCTCGAGCCCCTAGATTTAGGATTTTCTGCTTGACTGTGCCGTAATTAGTAGGATCCACACACTTAATTGATTGCATGTTCCTATAGAGCGTTAATTGGATCTACTAATAAATCATTAATAAAAATAACTGACTCACTCCCTTCGTAGCCTATGTGTCGTAGCCTGCCCTGCCAAGCGCTGCTCCTGAACCCGATGTGTCGGGAGGAGGAGGGGTAGACCGAGACCGGACCCTTTGGCTTGAAGAACCTATGACCAGTTAGACGGTTCTGTCGAGTAGAAATTGCCTGTTTAGGACTCGGTTTTTCCGCTGCACCATATAGGTAGTTTCTTTCAGTCTTTCAATTCTGCGCGGATCACTTTGCATGTAGAGTGCTGGAGACAGGTACGCATTTCTATCTTTGCATGCATCACTAATTTCTTCGCACATCGGCTTTTTCGTCTTCTCCCCCTGTTTTTGACCTAATAATCAGGAGAATTGAAAAATTCGTTAGGCCTTTTGTTTTTATTGAAAAATATTAAAAAGAAAAACAATAAAATTGGGACTATTTAAGCTATTGACCCTAAAAGACACCTGATCTAAAAATATGTCTTGGGGAGAGCAACCCCCTCATTATTTGGTTTGCTTGTGCGAGAGAGTGACCCGTACACTAGGTAGAGCCCGCCGGTACCTTCCTTGACTGATTACCGACTCTTTAGTGCAGGACAGTCGGTTGGGGATAGTATCGGGTATCCCAGCAAGTCACGTAATCGCTCTGATATTATGTTTGTTCACCATAATAAAATAGACAAGATAACTTGACCGAGCCTTTACAGTCTTCAGCTCGCGTTGCGTTGGTGAACAGAGGGGTTTGTTTTCTGATCATAGTTTCTCCAGATCTCATCCGCCTTACTCGCTACATCACGATGATGGGTAGACGGTCTCTTAGGCAGCCTTTGGCTGCACCGCTTTCGGGCGCGTCTACCCGTTCATCTAGGTTGGCTCGCGAGAGCCGAGACCAGCTCTCCGAGCCCGAGTATGATTCCGCCCTGTTCCCCCTCAACCCCCTTTCTTCCGGTTCGGAGAGACCAGTGCCAGAGGAGAGATTATCAGATTTATCGGCACCTGAGTTCGGATCATTTGATTTTGCAGACACCATGGCCGACAGTTCAGAGGATCGCTCCCGAGGTCCACATGCTGAGCAGTTTGTGTTGGACCAGGGTGCGATCAACTCCACCCTGATCGCCTCCCTCGAGACAGTTCAGCAGCAGTTGAGGGATCAGGGAGCTTTCATGCTAGATATGAGGAGAGAGATGGAGCAGATGAGAGCAGAGAGAGAGCAGAGGCGAGACGGGCCGAGGATCCCGGATGATGCAGCAGCAGCCGCAGCAGTCGTCGCCGCAGCGGCAGCCGCCGTGGCAGGAGCAACAGAGCCACCGAGACCGATGCGGGAGTTGCACAACCCCGGATCGACACTGATGCATCATTGGGTAGTGCTTCCAGCAATCGTGGGGGACTTCAAGTTCCCCCCGAACACCTTGCAGCTTCTCCCCCGTTTCCACGGACTCGCTACTGAGGAGCCCCATCTTCACCTCCAGGAGTTCCTTATGATCTGCAGCACTGTCCACGACCGTCAGGTGGACCAGGATAGGATTCGGATGATTGCCTTCCCCTTTTCCTTGGCAGACAGAGCAGCCACCTGGCTGAAGCATTTGGGGAAGTTTGTCTACACTTGGGAGCAGCTCCGCACCGAGTACTTACACAAGTACTATCCACTCAGGCGGACCAATGCCGCGAGAGCCCTTATCAGCAACTTCTCCATGCTCCCCAACGAGCAGTTCCATGAGGCATGGGAGAGGTTCCGAGAGCTGACTGATCGATGTCCGCACCATGACATTTCCAAGCCCAACCTTGTGCAGAGCTTCTTTAGTGGGCTGACACCAGAGCTCCAGGGCTTGGTGAATGCTTCATGTGGCAGGTCTTACTTCACCAAGGATCACGACCAGGTCTGGGCCATCTACGAGGAGATGACCGAGAACTACATGGTGATGTCTCAGACCAGGTTGTATACTCAGGGCAGACCCCAGCAGCAGCCAGGACCCGTGCAGTACCAGAGGATAGCACGAGTCGACGCCGGTCCTTCCAGTTCGTCCGCAGTAGCAGTAGCACAGGCAGAGTCGTCAGCTGCGGACATGGGGATTATCAGCGAGAAGTTGGATCGGATGGAGCTGATTGAGAAGAAGTAGTGCCAGGGCATCACTCAGATGGAGCAGATGGTACAGACTCTGAGCGACATGAAGACCCAGCTCATGTGTCTCCAGGAGGCACAGACGGCTTCCTAGCCCCATCTTCAGTCGCGAGGCGATCACGACAGCAGCAGCAGCTCGTCCCAGCGCTCCAGCTCACACCAGCAGCCTAGACAGGTTCACCTTGTACAGGCGGAGCCGTACCAGCAGCCGCAGCCCACCTACCAGTCACCACCATCTCCAGACTTGCAGATGGTGGTATACCAGCCGGATCAGCCTCTGGCAGTGCTACCGCCACCCCAGTACGATGCAGAGCCGTTGATGGATGTCAACGGGATTTGGTATGACCGCCCTCAGCCTGGAATCCGACGAGACCATCCCAGATTCAGGTGGGGGAACGGAGGTACCCAGCCCCAGCAGCTGCCATCTGGTCAGGGATGCCAGTACAGCTAGCAGAGAGATCACCAGCCACAGCAGCAACCCCCAGTGTACCCACCACCACAGCAGCAGCAGTCGTCCTATGGTCCTCGTCCCTATCAACAGGGACAGTCTTGGAGGCGTGAGCAGCCTCACCAGCAGCAGCATCCACCACACCCATACCCCTCTCAGCAGCAGCAGCACCAGTTCCAGTAGCCTTATTACCAGAGTGGCTACCCGTCGGGCTCTCATGGCCCACCTTACGAGAGCCCCGTCTTGGACGATATAGCCCGCCTCCTCACGGACCAGCAGGCTACCGTCAGACGGGAGATGGACGAGTTCCGCCAGGAGATGCGGGACATAGTGAGAGGGAAGGCCGCCATCCCTGCCCAGATCGAGCCGAACCCCAACAGCCTGAAGCGGAAATCTGAGCAGGCAGCCTACACTGAGTATGCCACTCCTAGTGATCCATTTGATGATATGTATGTAGACCTTTTTGATGCTGATTTTGTCACACTTAGGAGCGGTAGGATGCCAGCAGGCGACACCTCGTCTGAGCGACGTCATGAGGATACACCTAGAGCGCCAGATGAGGAGGAGGAGAGCGGTACTGAGGCCGCTCGAGATGATGACGGTGGTACTGATGCCACCAAGGATGCTGACTCCACAGGCGGTGCTGAGGCCGCCATTTCACCAGTTCGAGGAGGTGGTACTGAGGCCACTCCTGATGCCGAGCCAGAGCGCGGTACTGAGGCCGCGAGACGTCCAGTTGATCCAGCCGTTGGTGGTACTGAGGCCACCAGAGTTCATGTAGAGAGATCTGTTGTTTTTCCTTCACCTGATGTATCTCGGAACCATGTTGTGAATAAAGGAAAAGGTTTGGTTTTTTCTGGTCCCACTGTGGTGCTTGATGTAATGTGGGATCCGGTCATCGAGCCGTCTAGACCTTTCCCTAGTCCTTCATCTGAGAAGGACCCAATGATCCCCTTCCCTAGAGCCCTTCAGATGGGGAAGGGGAAGAAAAAAGAAAATCCAAAAAAGAAAGATCAAGAAGAGTTCAGCCAGCAGATGATAGATCGTTTCCATATCCAGCTGGCTCTTCAGGAGGCTTTGCAGCACATCCCCCTTCTTCAGCGTTCGTTGAGAGACAGGACTACAGTCAGGAGGAAGAGGAGGAACCACCACTCAGAGATCCATGTGCTGACGAAAGCCACGTGCTTCACGATTCAGAACCGTCTGCCGACCAAGAGGCCAGATTCAGAAGCCCCTTATGTCAGGTGTCACATTAGAGAGCAGAGGTTTGATCGGACTCTATTAGATAGCGGATCGTCTATCAACCTCCTTCCGGCAGCCCTTCTCGACCGCTTCGAGTTGGGCACTCTTAGACTGAGCAGGACAGTCCTTCAGTTTGCTGATCGATTTGTCAATAGGCCGAAGGGGTTGTTGCGAGACGTTGTCGTCACTATTCAGGGCCTGCAATTCCCCTTGGACTTCGTAGTGTTGGACATGGAGATCCCTGATTGAGTGACCGATACCCCCATCATTCTCGGTCGTCCGTTTTTGGCCACAGCCAAGGCGGTGACTGACCATGATAGCGGGAAGGTATACTTTCGCGTAGAGGCAAAAGTGTACAAATAGAGACGGTCGAGGACAACCGAGCCAGAATGAGATCATGCTCAGAGACGACTTCAAGCACAGAGCAGTTAACAGAGGCCGTGCTAGACATCCACCAGGACTATGACTTTGTGATCACAAACGATGAGGCAGCATGGGCAGACCCCGTAGCACAGGCCATCCTCTCATTTTCAGACACCGCTGATGCCCAGATGACAGCAGAGGAGAGCTTGGAGAGCACATTCCTGGTTCAGGATACTTCAGTGGCAAAAGAGCCGGTTCTTGACTGCGACACGGATTTTTGTGATGATGGTGGTACTGATGCCACCTTGTTTGATGCAGATCCCTCGGATTCAGAGTCTGATTGGGCAGATTGCGAGGATTATATGCCAAACCTGAGTTCTACTGAACCTACAGCTGAGGAGGAGGTAGATGCCGAGCAGATCAGAGACAGTTCAGTTGAGCAGCCTTCTTCAGATCCAGTTTGCGAGAGTACGTTCTCATTCTCCCAGGTAGATTTGGCAGCATACACGTGGCTTCTTTCGAAGCCAGATTTGCCAGCACCCAGCTGTTCAGAGCTGAAGCCGCTCCCTACTTCGCTGAAGTATCGATTCCTTGCGGGTGAGCCTGAGATGTACCCAGTCATCATCTCCGTCGATCTGACTGAAGAGCAAGAATCATGTTTGATGGGGGTTCTTGAAAAGAACCGCAAGGCAATCGGATGCAACGTAG
This sequence comes from Ottelia alismoides, assembly GCA_037367405.1. Taxonomy (NCBI): domain Eukaryota; kingdom Viridiplantae; phylum Streptophyta; class Magnoliopsida; order Alismatales; family Hydrocharitaceae; genus Ottelia; species Ottelia alismoides. The sequence goes on from JAZKJV010009558.1 coordinate 40,929, forward strand.
CAGATCTCCAGGGGATTAGTCCGACCCTGTGCTCCCACCACATCTATCTCGAGGATGGGGCAAAGCCGTCGCGTGAGTTCCAGCGGCGGCTGAACCCCAATTTGAGAGAGGTTGTCATGAAGGAAATCTCGAAATGGTGGAGCGCTGATTTTATCTATCCCATCTTCGACTCCAAGTGGGTCAGCCCCTTACATGTGGTGCCCAAGAAGACGGGATCACGAGTGTGATCAGTGAGTCGGAGAGGAGATTGCTACACGAGTACCCACTTCTTGGCGGGTCTGCGTTGACTACAGGAGACTCAACCAGGCCACCAAGAAGGATCATTTCCCCCTGCCTTTTATTGACCAGATCATTGAGAGACTGGCAGGGAAGAGCCATTATTGTTTTCTGGATGGGTACTCGGGCTACAACCAGGTGGCCATCGCTCCTGAGGACCAGGAGAAGACCACCTTTACCTGTCCCTTCGGCACATGCGCCTTCCGACGCATTCCAATTGGGCTATGCAATGCCCCTGCGACTTTTCAGAGATGCATGCTGTCGATCTTTTCGGACATGGTAGGGGAGTGTTTGGAGGTCTTCATGGATGATTTCTCGGTTTACGGCGACGGATTCGACTCCTGTCTTGACTGCCTAGACCGAGTACTCCAGCGATCTATAGAGGTTCACTTGGTGCTATCTTGGGAGAAGAGTCACTTCATCTCCAACAGGGGCATGGAGGTCGATCCAGCCAAGGTAGATGTCATTAGAAAACTCGCACCGCCGTCCAATCTGAGGCAGTTAACGTCATTCTTGGGGCACGTCGGTTTCTACCGACGATTCATTCATGATTTCAGCAGGATTGCCTGGCCGTTGACTGACCTACTGACGAAAGACACCGAGTTCCTTGTCGATGACAAGTGTCTTTCGTCCTTTGATACTCTAAAGCAGAGTGTTATTGAGGCTCCTGTTCTTCAGCCGCCTGATTGGTCTCTCCCATTTGAGATCATGACGGATGCCTCCGATTTTGCCATGGGGGCCGTGCTGGGACAGAGGAGGGATGGAGTCCCCTTTGCTATCCACTACGCTAGCCGCACATTGGATTTCGCCCAGCGGAATTATACAGTCACAGAGAAGGAGATGATAGCCGTAGTGTTCACCCTAGATAAGTTCAGATCTTACATCATTGGATCTAGAGTGACCTTGTACACTGATCACACCGCCATCCGATACCTTATGGCAAAGAAGGATGCCAAGGCCAGACTGACTAGATGGATCCTTCTACTCCAGGAGTTCGACATTGAGATCAAGGATAAGCCTGGAGTCAAGAATGTGGTGGCGGATCATCTCTCCCATTTAGAGCAGCCTGAGGAGTCCGAGCATATTGATCCCATTTGTGAGACCTTCCCAGATGAGGCGATCCTTGCTATCGCCTCACTCCCGTGGTATGCCTATATTGTGAACTTTCTCGTTGCTGGGAAAGTCCCGCAAGATTGGCCCAGGCAGAGGCTTGAGACCTTCCTTGCGAAGGCCAAGTCCTACCACTGGGAGGATCCCATCCTTTACCACGAAGGAGGGGACAACGTCTGGCGTAGGTGCATTCCTCAGGAGGAGCACCATAGCGTCCTCACTTACTGCCACAAGCTTGAGGCAGGAGGACATCATTCTGGGAGGAGAACGGCACAGAAAGTGCTCCAATCCGGCTTGTGGTGGCCTACCCTCTTCAAGGACTCTGATGAGTTCGTGAAGAGGTGTACTGACTGTCAGAGGATGGGCACTTGTGGACAGCGTGATATGATGCCGATGCAACCCATTCACTTCTGTGAGGTTTTTGACGTATGGGGCATCGATTTCATGGGTCCATTCCTTAAGAGTCAGGGATTTGAGTACATTCTGTTGGCTGTAGATTATGTTAGTCATTGGGTTGAGGCTATCTCCGTCCGAGCCGCTGATGCAAGGACAGTTTGCAGATTTTTGAGGAAGCACATCATCACGCGGTTCGGGGTACCTCGAGTATTGATTTTAGATGGGGGGTCTCATTTCATCAACGACCAGGTGAAGGACCTTGCTAGCGAGTTCGGCATAGACCATCGTGTTGCTACACCTTACCATCCACAGACGAATGGTCTAGCCGAGGTGTCGAACAGGGAGATCAAGACTATTTTGTAGAAAATCGTCTGCCCTGACCGAAAGGATTGGTCACAGCTTTTGGACTCGGTCTTGTGGGCATATAGGACGTCTTTCAAGACACCATTGGGCACATCTCCCTTTCGCCTCATATATGGAAAGCCGTGCCATTTACCTGTTGAGCTGAGGCACAAATCACTTTGGGCAGTTACTGAGATACTTATGGATCCAGATGGTGTAGGAGACCAGAGGAGGGTAGAGTTAGCAGCCCTGGAGGAGTTGAGAGATACCACCTTCTCAAACAGTCTACATTATAAGGAGAGAGTGAAGGAGTGGCATGATTCTCACATCAGCCACAAGCAATTTGAGCCTGGACAGAGAGTATGGCTGTTTGATGCGAGGCTTCATTTATTTACAGGGAAGCTACAGAGCAAGTGGAAGGGACCTTATCTAGTGAGAAAGGTACACGACAACGGTAGCATTGATATATCCGAGTTGTCTTATGAGAGTACCTTTCGAGTGAACGGCCAGTGGCTCAAGCCATTTCTAGATCATGAGCCGTTGGTCGTTGATGTTGCCCCTATTCATTTTGTGTGAGATGTGGTCCTTTGACTCACATCTATGGCATCTCACGCCTGATTTTCACTGATCTTCCGACTTGTATAGATCCAGATATCCATATCATCACATTCTTCAGTTCCACATCCCTTCATCCATCTTTGATTATGCTATACTTAGGGTGTACTTTACCCTAAGTATAGGGGGGATGTGGGACCTTTGAGTTTTCTTTTGTTTCTGTCTACCCCAGTTTTTGTTGCCTATACTTAGGGATATTTTACCCTAAGTATAGGGGGGTAGACCCTATACATTCTCCACTCGGTTCTCCCTTTGTGTACAGCTTGCTATACTTAGGATTATTTGATCCTAAGTATGGGTGGATGAGCCGAGATCTTCTTGACTTTCTATTCATTCATTCGTCTTTGTATATAGCCTTCCTTTTCACTTTCCTATACATAGCACGAGTTATGTCTTCTTCATCGCTCTTGACTCTGAGGACATCGTTCGAGCTAAGTATATGGGGGTGTGTATATATTTCATATATACTTTAGCCATAACTCGTACTTTGTGTGAGTGTGTAAATAAATAAAATGGCTAAAAACCCTAAAAATCATAAAAATTAAAAATTTTTCATGTACATAAACATTCTTTTATTTGCACATACATAGCTAGTGTACAAATTATTTTTGTAAAAATGTTTTCAAAAATCTTTTGTGTAAAGCTTGTGTAAATATTTTCTTATCAAAATTATGTATATAGTACAAAATTTTTCCAAAATGTTTTGAAAATCAAAAGTTTGCAAAAATCTTGTGTAAATGTGTGTAAATACTTTTGTAAAACTTGCACTTCATGCATTCATCCATTCATGATTTCAAAACATTTCTCAAAAATTTTGCATGTTTGTAAAATTTTGTGTAAATAGCATCTTTTGTACATATGTATATAGTTTTTCTGGATTATAGTTGACATTTAAACTAGCCTGGAATTAAATTGAGAAATGGAGCTTGATTAAGATCTTAATCCACCTAATTTCTAAGAGGAACCTTATAGGGCTTAGGTTTAAGGCTTTTCAAGTCCATGGTGACTTAATTCTTTAAGTCCACTAGGCTATGATCACATGTCATCTCAATGAGCCTAAGTAGAACACTTAACAACAACACATGACTCATAGGGACAATGGCTTTACTTGGACACCAGCACTTTGCACCGAGCTCTCTACGGATGAGGTGGTGAGGAGGCAGTCTTCCTTGACTTGGGGTAGCATATGAGGGTAGTACTTCTAGGCAGAACCTCTCTTCTTCTTTTAGTGAAGGAAGTGCATCTCACCTTGGTCTGGTTGCCGTGAGGTCTAACGACGGGAGTTGTAGGTTGCAATAAAGCTTCAAAAGAGGGATAGTCTGCTGGCTCAAGAGGAAAAACTCCTTGTATATATGCTGCACAAGTATATGTTGTATAGATGCACTTGAAAAAAAATGCAAAAAGAAAATAACTCCAAAAAAGTGGTGGGTCTGAGAGAAAATGATAATCCCACCGGAGTATGTATATAGAGTGCAATAAGCAAAGCTTGAGATTCATGATCCACCTTATATAGCTTGCAGCAGGGAGACTTGGCTACACTGGTTAAGCTCCCAAGGATACATGGCTACACTGGTTAAGCTCCCAAGGATACATGGCTACACTGGCCATGGTCCATTCTCTTCTTCCTTCTCTTCTTGAGCCGGTTGAATTTGAACTTAGAAGGGAATACCCCGCTCCTCAAGGAAAGAGTGGCCAGATTGAGCTCATGGAGTTACCTTGTTGGGGAGGGTTGTCAAGTTGCCATTTCTAAGGTGGAGAGCTTATACCTCACATTCAGAGGACAAAGAAAAGATTCATGGTCTTCAGGGTTTGTGATTGATGACTTGTTCTGATCTAGAGCATTGAGGAGTCTTGATTATAGGTTGGTGGAACTTAGAGGCTGTTGAGTTTTAAACTTAAGTCCAAATAAGGTTCCGACACATTAATAATCCAAAGATCTGATTAAGCTCCATAATTCAATTTAAAGAAGGAAAGTTTAATATTCAACCTTGATCCATGTACATTCTTCTCTTTTTCTTTTTCCTTCTTCTTTTTCACTTCTTTTTCAAATAAGTGTTTGCTAAGGAACTAGCAAAGTTAAGTATAGGGGGGGTGATGAATACTAATTCATCACTCTTTATTCTTATATTTTAGCTACAAAAACCTTTGCAAATGCATGTAGATATTTGTAAATATACATAATTACCAAAAGCATGCATGGTGTAAAAAGTAATAATTACCATGTTTTGTGCAAAAATAAAAGAATAAAGATTAAAAAGAAAAAAGAGGAAATATTTAGAATAAATATTGAGCAACCTAACCCGAGGGAGGGCTCAGCATGGGCCTGACCGCATAAAAGCCAAAGTAGAAGGAGATAGGGGCTCATGTGTGTAAATATATTTGTAAATATAATAAAAATATTTTCCTCTAAAAAAATAGAATAAAATGGCTTTTATATATTGTATATATATCTATAAGTATAAAAATCAAATAAAAAAATAGAAAAATTAAAAAGAAAACAAAAACACTCCACTTGTGCATATCCACCATGTACATACAACCACTCCTATATTTATTTCATCCTATAAATAAATAAATTAAAATCCCAAAAATTTTGTATATATTTTATCTTTTATGTTGTGAATAAATAAAATAAAAACCACAAAAACAAAATAAAAAGAACAAAATTAAAAACCAAAAAGAATATTGTAAATATACCATGTACATAGATGTATATATCTATTTATTTTACCCTTGTATATAAATAATAAAAATAAAATAAAAAGATCTTTTTATTCCTAATTTTATGATATAAATAAATAAAATTTAAAATGGGAATAAAAATGCACAAAAATAACAAATTAAAAATCAAAAATTAAAAAGGCATATTATGTAAATACCTATATACAACATAAAGTGTAAATATCCTATTTTTATTTTGAAAAATTAATTAAAAATCACCAAAAAAAAGAAAAAATTAAAACAAAAAATATTTCATGTTTTAAGTTTTTAATAATTCGGCCATCTCCTATTTTATTTTTAATTTCCAAAACATTTTGACGTGGCCAGCCCCCATTGGTCCACGGGGGATGTTGACCGCCCGGTCAACTCCCCCCTGTGGACCACTTCCCACGGATCCGTTCTGCGGACCCACCTTCTCCCATTTATTCATGCCTGACCCGATCAAATCTTGCCTAAACCCCGGGTCCGTTTCGTTCCTACCAGATCTGACACCCTCGCCGGGGTACCCGCCTCGGGGTCCCCGCTCCGAGCTGCCCTACCCGATCACTTCTAGCCGGACCCCTGGCTGAATAAAAGCCGAGCTCCACCTCCATTTTCCACATCTTTGGCTCCCCATTCATTCATACTAGGACCTCCACAGCCACCCTCGAGGTGACAGCTCCTGGTTGGCCGTGTCATAGAGAGGAGAGAGTGACCGGACCTCTGATCTGGCGAGCTAGCGCCGCCGTGCTCCGCCTGAAGTAGGAGCTCGAGCCTTGGGCCACGACGACCCGTGAGGCGACGACCCAGAGCAAGCCCAGCTCACGCCCAGTCGACCCATCCGCCCAGGTAGCTGTAGTAGCTTTTCTTTTCGTTTAATTTTTGATTTCACCCAAATCAGGTCATCTCCGACGACCTCTGATTCCGACCACCTTACACTTAGTCCCGACCATCGGAATCGCTCACCACATTCGCCTTCCTCCCGCGCACCTTGTCCGCCCCTCCGTTCAACCCAGCTCGCACAGGAGCTGGGGTTCGCACTCCTTCACCGTCACATCGCTGGAGTTCGCCCGCACCACCGTAGTTTGCCCTCGACCCATGAGCTCTTTGATTACGTTTTGCAGGTCAATCGAGGGCTGTCTGAGGCTCTCCTACTTTAGCACCGGAGCTTCTCCTCCGCTGGAGTCGACAGAGCTCTCCGGAGCTCCATTGATTCATCGGAGGCGTTCTATAGACGCGGGGAGCCAAGCCGAAGCTTCTCCGATCATCAGCATCCCCCACGAATGGCCCAGAGCACGCGTACTGGGCCGGCGAAGTTCACCGGCCACCTGTTCCTCCAGGACCTTCAGGCACCGTTCGATCAGCCTCGAAGATCCAGTTTCGTTCCGAGCCGTTCATCTGAGGAGCCTCTTTCACCGCACGATCTAGGAGGATCTGATCCGAGCCGTTCGATCTTGATGAAGAAGCGCCCTCTACCCTCCACCGTTGGATCTACACGTGGCCGCTTCTCCACCGTCGGATCGCGCCAAGGGTTACAGGAGCGAGGCTCCTCCTATTCTCTACCGTTGGATCTACACGTGGCACGCGCTCCACCCATGGATCTTAAATAAGGGGTAATTGTCCTTAGGCCCCTATGTTTTTAGTTTTTATTATTTAGTCCTGTAAATATAGAATACAGTTGTTTTATTTTTGGTTTATTTGCACTTTGGACCTGAGATTTATTTTATTTGCACTTATGCCCCTGTGCATGATTTTTTAGAACATGTGCTGAAATTCGTGGGCATTTTACACTTGATCCCCGAGACCTTTAGTACGTGTTACTAATAGGTCCAAGGACTTAGTTTATTTGCAATTAGGTCCCTGTGTGCCCCAGACACGCGCTTCGCGCGTGACTTCTTGGGATTTTTGCACCGGACCCCCTGGAGCTTCTACTATTTGCAATTGGGTCCCTATGCATTGTACCTAGGTTTTTATTTTTAATAAAATAGTAAATTTACTCCGAATTCAATGAAAATTGGACAAATGGCTTCTGCCATGTTGTAAAATCTTTTACAATTTTTGGGGACATTTTTGGTTTTATCTGATATTTTTAAAAATTCAAAAACAGCCTATTTCTTTACTGTCTGACTTAAAAATTCACAAAAAAATATTAATACTCATCTAAAAATTACAAAAAAGTAGTTACTGTGTCTTTTGCCTTGTTTGATTATCTGACCAAGTTTGGTCATTTTTCATTATATAAAACTCATAAAAATTGAAAACACCTAAAAACCTATAAAAATTTTAATAATTAATCTAAAAACCTAAAAATAATAATTGTGGTGCCTAAATTTTCCTTGTTTCTTTCTCTTTATAGGAAAATTACCTCCAGGCTTATTGGGGATTTTTAGATATTTTATCTAAGTCCTCCAATCTTGGCTGGACAGTACCCTTGTTTTCTTGCCTTGTTTTATTTTTAGAAAATTAAATAAAAATTAGAAAAATCCCAAAAATTAACCAAAAACAGTAATAATCATAAAATACGCAAAAAATATTTTTATTTGAATTTTTTAATTGATTTGATATGCATTAAATAATTGTTTGAGTAGGCTTGTTTCCTTGTTTTTTTTATTTTCTTCATTAATTAAAAATCCAAAAAAATTTATAAAAATTAAAATCCACCAAAAATACATTTCTTTTATTTTATTCCTTTTTTGACTACTTCGTAGGCCGCGAGGCCATCACGTGCTCCCTGAGTCTGACCCTGGTTGCTATACCAGGCTAATCTAATAGCCAGGACCGCTATCGTGTTTGATTGATTTTGATTTGATTTTGGTGGTCTGAACCACATTTTCTTGATTGACCAAGAGACTTCCGAGATCCGAGTCGCAACGACCCTTGATTTATTTTCTTTTACCCGTGTCTTGGTGAGATTTTCGGTCATCAAGAACGTCCAACGAGGGTCGACACACGGCTGCTTGCTCAAATATGGCTTCAGAACAACCGAACTAAGCTCACTCATGTAGATCACCTCATCCGGACTTGATGAGGACTCCTCAGAAAGTTCCTTCTCTGGAATATCGAAGGTAACCTTCTTAGTCGGTTTTCTAGAACCTGAAGCATCAAGAGGAAGAGGAGATTGATACGTCTTAAGGAGTTCGGGGGAACACCTCAAGGAATCAACACCCGTCTTCTTCTTACCAGATGACCGACTAGAGGATGGAGCAACCGATTTATCAAGATTGGTAAATTTGGTCCCAGTTGTCTCCTTTGGTGTATGTCCTGGATGTGGTGTGTGTGAGGTTCTGACCAGAGGTTCATTATCAGATGAGTCACCATATGCATTGTAATACTCCTGCAGGGTCAGCACACATCTCTTATAAGGCACAGTATTCTCAGTTGGCTTGATATTGTTGGGTTCTTGTGTCGGATCATCGAAATGATCAAGGCAATCCACAAAGGTCATGTCCGACTCAATGATAGCTTCTGGTCGTGAGTCCTCTCTAGAAGCTGTCGTGGTGGTGGTGCAAGCAGTAGGTAGTGTGTGGTTGTAGGAAGTCTCTAAACCAATGGTCGTCTGGACAGTTGGTATCTCAGGTGTAGTAGAGATACGGGACTCAACTGTCTCTCGAAGGTCACGACTGTCTGCAACTTTACGGGTTACCTTGGAATATCGTGTGTCCTCAAAGATCGGGTGAGGTCAGAGTGCTCCCAATGTAGAGAAATCGATCTCCCGAGTCTCACAATCTATAGTTGCCTTTGCCAAGGCTAAGAACGGCTTCCCAAGAATGATCAGAGACTGGGTGAACTCTCCTCGGTGCTCAATGTCAATGATCGTGAAGTCTATCTCCAGTAGAGCACCTTGGAAAGTGACGATGACTGAAATGGTTCCTCTCGACCGTTTAATGGTCCGATCTGCCAACTGAATGATCTCTCTTGACTTCTTGACAGATCCGAGTTTGATCTTGGCAAACACGGAGGTTGGGCGGATATTAATCGGTAAGTCATCATCGATTCTTGCATGGGTGAATGTGGTATCTATGATTTCACAATCAAATCTAGGTAACCGCTTTACTCTGTGGCTCTTGGTTTTTCTCCCTATCATCAAAGTTATGGCCATAGACACTATATATCTCTCAGTCCTTGTTCTCTTATTGTCCGACCTTTTAGGCATCAATTTACGTATCACAAATCTTTTAAGGTCGGGAAAGTGCTCAATGGCCATTATTAAGGGAAGCTCAAAAATCAACTTTCTATCCAACGCTTCCCTAACCGCAGGATCCAATTTTTTTAGATCTTTTCCTTTTTTAAATTTTATGGTATTTTCCGGTTTTTCCATTTTTTGGGTCTTTTTGATAGATGAAGGAGGAATAGGAGAATGTACAGACTCTGGTTTGGAGGTAAAGTGGTTAGTAGAAGAGGGAGGTAGAAGGGACTCCAGCTGTACATGATGTGTGGTCAATCCGGCGTCTTCAAGGTTTTCAAAATTCAATCCGCAAGATCCATGATCCACAATACTACATGGACTCTCAATCAGTCTACCAATGTCATCCTCCAATAAGTTCTCATGACACATCATGAGAGAAGTCTGCTCAGTTGGAGGATACCCCTGAGAACTTGGGATCTTATACTCAACACATCTGGACTCAGGCGTGTAATGCTGGGTTGAGTATGACCCATCTGTATGGCAGATGTTGGTCGGAGCCTTATAAGGTGGAGTCAGTAGACAGGGGGTCTGTAAATCGGTCGCATGAATCCAATCCCCTGTATATGTTAGCTCTCCGAATGGGTAATATGATGGTTGGTCAATATGGTCTCTATCACTCAGGTCAATCAAGTCAGGAAGATCGTACGGTGCAGACCTCTCCATTCGGTTTGTCTGATCCATCATGTTGTACCCTAAGGTTAAGTCAGGATGTGTATATAGAAATTGTTGTTCTGTCCCAACTCGAGGTGAAAGTGAGGTATGTGGGGTCAACTGATTATGCCAATCATTCGTCTCAGCAGTCGCTTGCTCTTCGATTGGTTCCTTGATTACAGCAAGCAGAAGATAATATGGAGAGTCAATCCAGGGTGGTTGTGGGTCAGGAGTGCAAGAATGTGGGGTAGGTGAGAAGGACGAAGAAGTGGAGAAGTCAGTTGGAGTTCTGACTTTGCGGTCGGTGTATGGGTATAAGGATGAACAAATGGGTGGAGATGATCGGAATATTGTCGAAGAAGGGTGAATTGGATATGATGACCAAAATTCTGACATCTTGGAAGGGAGATGGAAGAATGAAGCGGATCGAGGAAGAAAGCGTGCAAGTGCACCGAATAACACACAAAACAAACAAACACAAGAGCAAACCCTGAGTTCACCTCCTCAACACAGTGATGGTCGCAAAAGTCCGATCGTTTATCTTTTCAGTTTTAATTAGGTGATAAATCAAGATATAAATCCAATTACGTAAGGCTCAAAAGTAGGTTTTGGGCACTATCCTAGGGATGCGTCCTCACCTCTCGACAATCACAATTAGCCAAGCATACAATGAGGGTTTTGCTCTCCCAAAATAAGTGTTAGTTTTAATCAATTTTTTTGTCAACTCTGATTAGCAGTCCCAATTTTAAGATTGGTTATCACTTGATTAGTCCACCAAACAAAGCGCGTCTGACGATCAGTCTCGATTTCCTTTTAACCTAAGTTTCAAAAACCAAGGGGAGGGAGTCGAGAAAAATTGATGCAAATAGTGAAATCAATGATGCATGCCCAGTTTAGAAGACTTACAGTGATCCTCGCGCTCTACATGCGGGATGCAAGGCAGAATTGAAATTTTATACTATATGAATGCAAACGAGAAAACCGTTCCTAGACAGGCAGTTCTATTAGCGAGTGATGAACAAGTTAAATTTGACTAATAGCTCTGCGGTCTAAGTGTGTCTCGTTAAATGTGATGTGTGGTCCTAAATATTACGAGCACAAGCAATCAAGATAATCTAATAAAAATGCTCTAAGAGCCGCGAGTGCAGGTCATATTCTACGTCAATCAACCACACGATCACAAGAGGGTCCAATGTCCAGTCCGGATACAAGCACGAGCTGTCAAACAAGAGGTGCTGTAAAGTGCGAATTACCTAAATTATTACAACACAATAATTACAAAAATGAAAAGAAATGCTCTCGAAAATAAATTAATTCTCCTCGCTCTTCGACAGTCGGCACGCGTCGCGTCCGTCGACCTCTGATGCACTCCAAGTCCACCGGGCCCTCGCAAGGAAAATGAAATTTATATTAGAGAGATAAAAACATATATAAATATATATAAGGAGAGAAAAAAATGACAGAAAATGGATTAATTACGAAGTGGCTTGGGGGTCAGACTACCCGAGAAAATGAAAATCTAAATCCAAATTTTTAAACTAATCCCTAAGCCGTTTGCCTCTCCGGCAACGACGCCATCTGACGAGTCGCTAGATACGATGATTAATTCGGGTTCGTTGTAATACGTGTACCTAGCGATTCAGTTAGAACCGAGAAAAGATCTCTGTGAAGAGTGTCTCGGCTTAATTTATATCCCGGGCAAGTCCGGGGTCGAACACTGGGAGGCAAAGGAACAACTTCGGGTTTAATTCGAAAGTTTAGATCTAGATTTCCAAGCGGTATATTTTTAGATTTTTTTTAATGCAAAAACAAAGGTGAAAGGCAAATGCGGGTGAATTATGACACTTAGAAAACACAAACAAGGCCAAATTAATTTTAATGGAAAAGAAGTCCAAATTAGCCAATTCGTATTTTTCTTAGAATCTTAATCCAACTGTGAATGCAAAACACTTTTTTTAGGAATTTTATGGGTTAAAATGAAACAACTAAAAATACACACTTTTTATGGGTTTTTTTTGCAAATTTTCACACAAACAGTAAGCAAAAATTATGAAAAATTTACTGAACTATAAACATGATGCAAGGAGACTACATTAGTATTTTTGGAATTTTTTGACAATATATGAATTTTTTATGGAATTTTTAGTGAAATCAGAGTGACAACGAGTAAATAATTTCTAATAAGTCCACATTATAAAATTAATCCAAACGAATTATCTCAGAAAGATATTTAGATAAACAATACAGGAGAGTTGAAATTTCGCAAAAATAATGTATGTAGATTCAATTAAAAATCAAATACTAAAATCACTCTATAATTTATTTCTGGCACATGACAAATCCATTTTGGATGAAATTTAGATAGTAAGTTAATCACTTATCAAGGCATCTTTCCTAATTTTTGTGGAATTTTTAGAGCAACGGTGTGCGAGATATAAATTTAAGATCACTGATTGGGTAAAATAGACAATATTTTCAGTTAAACAAATTTAAATAATTACCCAAATATCATAAAAATATAAATAAATATCCACAATGTAGAGAATTAGTTGCTCAACATGAAAGTATTTTTCATTGAATATAAAGATGCCTAACAGGTGTCCAAATCAACAAGCAAACATAGGGGTATCGGTGCAAACTCAGAAAACAATATTTACATCAAAAACATGTACAAGGATCATTCTGTAATTATAGAAACTATAAAAGAAAGATCTGCAATTTTTACAATTAAAAAAAATAAAGAACCTTCTTCTTCCTCATGATGGGGGTGCAGGTGGAGAACCCAAAGGGGGGGGTGTGCCGCACGGCGGAGAGCGGCCGACCGCGAGGTCGCGGCGGAGGGGCGCCGCCTTGCGCGGCTGGTGGCGGGGAGGGCGCGCAGTTGTGGAGGCGGCGCACGGGGCAGAGAGGCGGCAAGGAGTCGGAGGACGGCTCGAGGGCAAAGGCGGGGCTGCTACGCCGATCGGCGGTGCCGCAGGGGGGCACGCGGCCACGGCGGGGAGCGCAAGTCGGCGGAGGTGGCGAGCCGCTGGAGGAATGTCGCAGCGGGGTGGCTGCTTGGCGATGGGTGGTGCAGGGGAGCGGCGACCGTGGGCTGCTGCTTCCCTGCAACTTTTTTTTTGAATTTTTTTGAATTTTTTTGTTGTTATGCAAACTATATTTTTTTAATTTTTTTAAACAGAAAATGGATGAATGCTATATGAACAAATACTTTTAATTTTTTTTGTTTTGTTTCAACAAAGAAAAATGAACAAAATGCAAAATGACAAGTATGAACAAATGCAAATATAATGGTGGGTTGATCGTGATGATATGAAAATAAAAAAAATGAGGATGTGGTGTGGATAAAAAAATGATGGTGATTCAAACGACAAGGAAACAAAATATTAGATAAAATAAAATAACGGGAGAAATGAGGAGGAATACTTACCTGAATCTTCGTCGGATTGGCAGAGCAGCTACGTTGGACTCCTATCGTCACCTCGATCTGATTGGCGAAATAAAATCGAAGAGGCTGAGCATGCTCAATGGAGAACTCATGACGTGGAGCGGAGCTCTGCAGATCTCGCCTGAAGGAGGTCGTCGCTTGAGGAAGATGTCTCGCCGCTGTCACTAACAAAACACTCCAAGCTCTCTCCCTTTTCTATTAGAATGGCGGATAGGCAAAAAAAGAGGATGTGGAGATGATTATAAAGAGATGAATATGGGAGTTAGAGAGATGGTGGAAAGGTGGAGTTTGAATGGGAGGTTAAAAGAATGGTGGAGTGGAATGGAGGTTGAAAAGAAGACTTGGAGGTTAATGGAAGGGAAGTTATTGTAGAGAAAGTGATTAAATAAAAAAAATAAAAGTAGGCTACTAAAAGGAGAAAATAAAATAAAGATAAGAAAAAGAGTGGGGAATTTACAAAAAGAAGATATACAACATGTACATATTTTTTGTTTGCTTTTCTTTTTATAATTTTTTGTCTTTTTAATAGTAGCTATGTACAATAGGAAAATACAATAAAATACTACAATCAAAATACAACACCATCATGATTTTTTTGTATTTTTAATAATTAAGAAAGATACAATTAAAATTGAAGAAAGAATGAATATATACATGATATACAATGTACATCTAGGTCCCAAAACCCAACTTTTGGAAACGAGCTCCGATTTTAATGAAACCACTTCCGTTGGATAGATAATTTTCTAACTTGAACTTTAAAAATGAGTTTGGTGAATTAGGAGTTCAGACGGAGCGGGAATTTGGCTTGTAAGTTGGACTTTACGGCTTTTTCTCTTTGGGATCTAGGAGCATTTATTTGAGGTGAAATTTGTTTTGTATTTTTGTATTTTTATATACATTTTTATAAACAAGTTAGAGAAAGAATTAGGCAAAAAGGAGCTGAAATGAAATTAAAAATACATGAAGTTTTGGGCTATTTACATGTATAAAACTCCTTTATTTTTGCTGCTTTTTATGGGTAATTTATTTTGTACAATCTAATATACAATAATTAATGTATTTTATTTACAAGAGTCATTTTGTTAATTTAATAATTTTATGTACATTTATTAGGGAATTTACTCGTGGATTTTGCTAAGATCAAGATATTGAGATGGTGAATCGTGGATTCATCAGTCATTAAGTACCGGATTGCTGTGTGATCAGTGTAAATAGTCACTCTAGTTCCAAGAATATAAGATTTGAACTTATCCAAGGTAAAGACTGCAGCTAGCATCTCCTTCTTTGTAACAGTGTAGTTTTGCCGGGAGGTATACAAAGTACATCTAGCATAGTTAGTGGTAAAAGGTAAACCATCCCTCGTCTGTCTTAGCACATCCCCTATGACAAAATCAGAAGCGTCCGTCATGATCTCGAATGGAAGAGACCAATCACTTGGTTGAAGGACATGAGCATGCACAACTAGATTCTTGAGAATCTCAAATGATGAAAGACACATATCATCTACATGGAACTCAGTGTCTTTCATGAGAAGATCATAAGAGGTCAGGCAATACGACTGAAGTCTTGAATGAACCGTTGGTAGAAACCGACATGCCCTAGAAAAGACCGCAACTACCTCAAATTGGATGGTGTGGTGAGCTTCTTGATGATATCCACCTTGGCAGGATCGATCTCCATGCCCCTGTTGGAGATGATGTTACCAAAGATTGTCCCTTGAGTCATCATGAAATGACTCTTCTCCCAAAAAAGAACAAGGTTGACCTCAATGCACCGTTGAAGCACACAGTAGAGGAAAGAAAGACAAGCATAAAAACTATTGTCGTAGACTGAAAAATCATCAATGAAGACCTCTAAACAGTCACCCACCATGTCCAAAAAGATGGAAAGCATGCAACTTTGGAATGTAACCGGGGCATTACATAGTCCAAAGGGCATCCGTCTAGAAGCATGCGTCCTAAATGGACATGTGAATGTCATCTTATCATGGTCTTCAAGCACAATGGCCACATGATTATGCCCCGAGTACCATCAAGAAAACAATAATGACTCTTCCCAGCTAATCTCTTAATAAATTGATCAATAAATGGCAGCGGGAAGTGATCCTTCTTGGTGGCCTGATTCAATCATCTGTAGTCCACACAGACCCGCCAAGAAGTAGGTACACAGGTAGAAATCTCATTTTCGTCCTCCTTCACAACTGTAGTGATATCCATCTTCTTGAGCACCATATGTAATGGACTAACCAATTTGGAGTCGGAGTAGATAAAATCGACACTCCACCACTTGGATATTTCCTTCATAACCATCTCTCAAAGATTCGTGTTCAGTCGATGCTAAAGATCACGAGATGGTTGGTGTCATCCTCGAGATAGATGTGGTGGGAGCACAAAGCCGGATTTATCCCCTGGAGATCTTCTACAGACCAACCAATTGCCTTGCAGTTTCTCCCAAGAACCTCCATTAAATGAGATTCTTGGTCATCAGTTAAATCTGTGGAGATAATGACTGGAAACATGTCAGGCTCTCTGATGAGCCGAATATCCGAGAGAGTAAGGGAGATCGGAATCAATGGTCGTTGCGACCTCAACCCCTCGAGTTGGACTCAACAAGAAAATCAGACCACCAAATCAGAAAATAAATCAATAAAACACGAATAGCGGTCCTCGCTATTTATTTAATCTGGTATAGCGACCAGGTTCGAACTCAAGGAGCACGGATTGTCCGGATCGGCCTACGAAGTAGTCTAAAATAAAATAAAATAGAAAGAGGTGTTTTTGGTGGATTTTTTATATATTTTTAAATTTTTTTGTATTTTTATTATATAGAAAATATAAGAAAAGGGGAACAAGCACACAAAGCACAATTTATTCAACACATCAAATAAAGCCAAAAAATCAAATAAAACTGTTTTTGAGTTTTTATATTTTAAATTGTTTTTGGTGATTTTTTTTAAGAATTTTACAATTTTTAGTTGATTTTATAAAAATCGAAAAAGGGAAAAACAGTGAATAAATGTGCAATCAGATTTGAAAGGCTAATTAAAAATAAATAATTAGCCTATAAAAATCTAAAGGCAATTTTTTATGAAAAGTAAAAATAAAAACTAAACTAAGGAAACCAAAATTTATTTTTTTATATTTTTATAATTTTTATAATATTTTTAAGTTTTTTTAATTTTTAAGGGTTTTATGAATCCAAATGGGCTAAAAATTGGATAGAAAATCAAAAACAACAAAACAAACACTACCTAATTTTTTTCTAATTTTTAGAGGGGTTTTTATATTTTTACTTGATTTTCTATTTCAAACAGTAACAACAATGAAGGTTTTTTATTTTTTAAAAATACCAGAAAACAACAAAAATGTCACTTGATTTGGAATTAATTAGATATTTTGTTCAACCATTGAAAACCTGACAGTGCACCAGGACCAAAGTGCAAAGAAAGATAGTTTCAGGGCCAAACAGATAACGCGTATAAAATCACAGGGCCTAAATTACAAATAGCCCAAATATGCACGAGACACGCATGTGATGAGCACAAAGAGGGGTATTTCTGTAATTACTATTTATAAAATACCAATCAATAACAACCAGAAAGTTCAAACCCCTTACACGTAATTTACCCAAAACTCACGTGTCGAAGTACGTGCTCCATACACACAGGGACTAAATAGCAATATCTAAAAACACTAAGGTCCTACATGCAAATTACCCAAGCTAAAAACAACTATATAAAATATTTACAGGACAAAACTAAAATATAAAAAGAATAGGGGCCTACAGGAAATTTACCCCTTTATTAAGATCCACTATCGAAGGGGTGCCACGTGGACGATCTGACGGTAGCAAGCTGACGACGCCCCTTCGCTGATCAATGCTCCAGATGCAACCCTCAGATGATCGAACGGCTAGCAACTCTCCGCAGGTGGACGGCTACGATCTTTACTGGCGGATGGGGTTGATTGGACGGCAAAGAAGACTCCTGGAAGAACTGAATGCCAGTGAACTTCGTCGGGCCAATGCGCGTGCTATGGACCTCCTCCGGTGCTGCTGAGATGGGGAAAAGGAGGGTCTCGGTCGTCCGCAGCTAGTGGATAGCTCTGATGAGGCCGGGAGGACCTGGAGGGTCCCGGCGATCATGAAGATCTGGAGCACCTGTGCTCTGAAATCCGAACCTCCAGATGAGGTTCTGGACCGCTCTAACCTGCATAGGAAGAAAGAGGGGTCGAGGGAAAACTACCTCGACCCGTTAGCAGGCGAAGTAGGTGGTCAGATGGGTCGGGGCGTGACTCTCCGGCGAGCAGCGGCGGAGGAGAGCCTATTTCCTGGTTCTGGGGCGAACCAGGATGGATTAAGGAGCGAAGAAGGTGGAGAGGAGTCTGGTGAAGGTGAAGAGCTAGTCGGAGTGGCAGATGGATGATCGGAGACGGTGGGCGACGACGGTGGAGCTAAATGAGCTAAAATCTAAAAATTAAAATCTAACCTAAACTACGAACTATCTACACTACCTGGTGGAAGAGGTTGTCTGTGCTGGAGGTCAGGGACCTCCGGGGGTCGTTGCCTCGATGGATCGACGGTCCAGAGGCTCAAGCTCACCTTGCGGCGGAGCACGATGGTTTCTTGTGCCCCCAAAGTTAATGGCCGTTTAGAATGAGGATTGATGGCAACTAACTCGAGGGGCACAAGTGATCATTGTGGAAGAAGTCAGGGGCACAACTGATATTCCAAAAAAGGGAGGAGCATAATTGATATTGCAATATCTCTTAGGGACACAACTGATAAAAACCAAAAAAATGTATTTTTTTGTATTTTTATCTACAAGTTTCTTGTTTAAAGTTTATTAATTTCATGTATAAATAATAGAGAATAAAATATGTCCCAAAAGACATTTATTGATGAATAAAAACTCGGCTTTCTTTGTTATTTTTGGCCCTTATCTCCTACAACTTTATTTCTTGTCGACTTCGTCATCATGATGCGGAGGTTTAGGGTCATTCAATACCTTTGGTATTTTATTCTTTTTCTTTTATTTTCTTTATTCTTTAATTTAGCTTTAAATAGAGTATTTTATAAAATATTTACATTATAATTAATGAAGGTTATTTTGTACAAAATAATGCTCTTTTCATGCATTTAAAGGCTAAAATGAAAGAATAAAGGTGATGAAATGGATATTCATCAGGCACATGGAATAATTAGGGCTTGAGACCTAGATTTCCGAGTCAAGCATTCCTAAGCTAGGGCTCAATCACACAAAATAGGGAAAAATAAAGTCAGAAAACTCAAAACATGATAAACAAAGCAAAAGAAATCGAGAAAACCATATAAAAACCGACGAGGCACCCACGTGAACAATCACTAGGGCAATGGACCTCGAATGTCCAATACTCTATGTGTTTGCAATGTTTAATTATTACAACTTATGAATGTACTTTTCTTTCCCAAATTACAATAGAAAGAAAATACAAATGTTACCGCTCTCAAAAAGATCCCTTGATCTTCTCTTGTTGCTATCTTCTTTCAGCTTCTGCTAAAAAGCCGACTCTACTTCCTGTGGGTGCACCAGTGTTCCTAGGATGTCCTCCCTTGATCCACAGTCCCTCTCAAAAAAATCAAATAGAGAGATAGTAAAAAAAGTTCTATAAAATTAGAAATAATAAAAATAAAAGTAGAGAAAATATAGGAAACAAAACAGATAAAGAGGCAGAAAATCTATCTATGTGGCGTTGCTCCACAACAACGAAGCCATTTGTTGGAAAGGATTTTTCATCGATCTGTTAACCACAGGTATCAACAATCGTTGCTTAGCCAGCTATCTCTCCAAACAAAAGTCAACCCACAATATTATTAAGCAATCAATATGAAGGTTATGGTGAAAACCTTAAGCACATCACAGAAGCACAAAGATCGTATCATATATGATGGGAGCGACTAGTCATACTAGTTGCTCGATGTAGCAGAATTTAGAAATTTTAAAATGATGAAACCACATGATCCAAGAACATTTCTCGGATTGTTTCATCTAGACCACAAAGTAGATATTCGAAATATCTCTTGAAGCATGGTTGCGATTGTGTCTCTAAAGGAAGAGACCTCCCATCTCAAGTCTGACCAACGGAGGAGACACATGCGAGCACGTTGATGAAATGCGTGCTCCTTGCAATCCATGTCGATGATCCAAGTGGTGAATATCACAATCTCGTCTCACAAGATTTGACGTCTTCTTGACAAGTGAGGTGCACCAAAGGAGAAGGAGATCCACGAACACAGATCCTAAAGCACAACGACATAGCAGCGGTGACGACGACTCTCTCTAGGGTACCAGGTGGACAATCACAATGAGATAGAGTAGACGTGTAGAGAGATAATTGTGTCTCATGTTGTGTAAAAATAAATGGCTAGGGCTACCCTTTTATTTATAGTATTTTGGATGTTCATGGATCACAATCCATGTGCTCACAAATTCAATGATTGAGATTGATTTTTGCTTTCAATCAATGGTCAAGATCTTGTTGTGTTTTAATTACCAACAACAAATTTGATGGCTTTTAATTAAATTAAATTTATTGAAATCAATCGATATATTTCATTTTAAATTACACAATGAAGGATGGAATCAATTGGAATGAATGGAGCTCCATTCCATATATGGTTTGGACGGCCACCAAGTTGAGAGAGCTCAACTTGGTCGTCCACCCTTCTATGGAACGAAGGCTTCATCATTCCAATTTTGTTGAGATATTATTCTCCAACATTAATTCCACATATGCAATAACTTTTGTTGCATAATTATTCACTAAAATATTTTCAAATTATTTTGTGATAATTTCAATCATGCCATTAAAAAATTATGAATCATATTCACACATCAAAAAAAATGTAAATTTCATTTGCAATTATTTGTCTGATGTTAATCCAATTCACATAAACTATTAATTCCTAAATACAAATTACAATTATCTCTCTCTAACATGTTATAAATCGCATTTATAATATCCATAATTCACTTAAACTATTACTTCTTAAAAACAAATTACAATCATCTCTCTCTAACATGTTATAAATCACATTTATAATATCCATAAATAATATGGATAGTGCTACCCACATTATTCACATCGTTGATAATTAAATTACATTTAATCATCTTGAATGTCCATTCTCATGAGCCCAAATAATATGAATTAAATTCATATTATTCATAAAATTTAAATCACAATTAGTTATCCATTTTGCTCAATACTCGGGTACAATATCAACAATGGAATTATTCTTGAACTCTTTCCAGAATAATGCACTCTGTCCGTGGATACTTGGAGATAAGGATAGGGATATTATACGTTCCACTTATAGTGACTTGGATATTGAGATCATATCTCAAATCTAGATCTCGGGGACCTCCCATAAATGTTTGATGAAATCAAAGCCGTAAACCTAATCTTCTCATTGCATCTGAATCACATTCAGATCACTGTCCAACATTTTGACCAAGATTAGATTACTTCTCTACTGAGAGGCGTCACTAAAATCCATATATGTTTCATCACTCCCTTGGAATGGAAGTGTCATGGTTATATAATCGTTTATGATCACATCACCCTCAGGTATTCATAATAATTGTACATTCTGCATACTGGAAGACCTAGAATAAACCCGAAGATTGAGATTAATTTAGACTATCTTCTCAGGGTTTTAATTAAGTTTCTCATTTGATCATTGGGATTTGGTATCGATCATATACTTTCCAAAATCATATATCATACACAGGTATTGATCGTATACTTTCCAAAAAAACATATATCAAACCTACAAATTATGTCGAGCTTCCAAAGAAAGACGACCGTGCACGAAATGTGATCCCAATATCTCATGAGCGAGCTCATGTCTTCCAGTTCAATAATGAACATGTATGATCCCTTTGAGAGATCGTACTACTCATATGCCCTTGTATGAACACCAGCTCGCCAGTGTATGTACTTTGATTAGGCCATCAACCTATCGGTATGCCAAATGTACGTATTCAGACATATGGTAACACATTTGTCTCTGGTCAGAGGATGCATGCCTATATCATGATAGTATACAACATAGCTATTGGTTATCTCGAATTCACTAAGGCTACTCTTTGACCTAATTATTTGACACCTCCGAATCTCCATTCCTATGCAGAGGACCTGCATCAAGAGGTTGGTCAGATATCAATCAAGAAATTTATATTTTTATTTTTAACTTTTATAATTTTATTTTCTTTTAATATTTTTTAAATTATTTTTCTCTTTAAGATATATTAAGTATATCTATACATATAATATGCATAATATAAACATTATATATGATATATATAATAAATATATAAAAATAAAAAAATACAAATAAGAACAATCTTTTTTATTTTTTAAGGTTTTAAAATATATATATATAAGTTATTTATAATAATAATACTATAAATAAATATATAAGTAGTATTATGTGTATATAGTCTATATAGGGTTTTCTAGTTATAAATATAACTATATATACTAAAAATTACAAACTAAAATGTTTTTGTGCTTTCTATGTTTTCTTTATTTTTGTGATTTTTCTTCTAATTTTTGCTAATTTTTAGATATTTTTTAATTGATTAAATATAGAAAAATAGAGAATATAATAATATGTCGAATTATTTTTGGGATTTTAAAATAGATAATAAATTAAAAAATTCCAAAAAAATATTTTAATATACTATAATATATAAATAAAATTATGCTGTAGAAAACTAATGTTTTTGATTTTGTGAAATTTTTGCAAATTTTAATAGAGTTAAGAGGTTTTTTATTTTTAGGGTTTTCTTTTTTTGTGATTTTTTATCTAGAGTATATTATAATAAATAATATATGGTTTTCTTAAAATTTTTAAAGGTGATTTTTTATTTTTTGGTATTTTTCTATGAACATCGTAAATAAATATTATGTTCTGAAATTTTAATAAATACAAAAATATATAAAAATACCTTCATAAAATGTGTTAGAGTAATAATTAAGGCATCTAACCTAATTTTTTTAGATTTTTTAGAGCATCAGAGACATTTAATAAAAATAAAATCAACAACAAGAAAATTCAACGCTATAAGGGACTTAATTGTAATTTAAATAAAGTTTCTATGTATTTCAAAACACCCTAAATAAATCCAGGGGCTAAACAAGCAAACTGCCCAAATTTATCTAATATAATACGCACTAAAAGGGGCGTTTTTGCAATATTACATGAGTTTAGGGTCCTACTTGCAATTTCTCATCTAAATATTAGACTAAATATTAAAAAATTAGTACTAAAACAAAATACCCATATCCGAAGGGTTAAGAGTGCAAAATGTACCCGTCTCATGTAGGAAAGACACATGAGGCGAGTCAGCACAAGACTAAAATGTAAATATTAGAAGTCCGGGGTCTTAAGTGCAATTATTAAAAAATAATACAACGACAGATGAATGATTACATACTAAATAATAAAAACCAAAAGGAAAGGGTAAGTATGCAAAATACCCCCTAAGGTACTGATCGACGACAATGTATGCTCAACGTGGCACCACTTACGCGTCGACGGCTCAGATCTGTCGATAATGCTTCGGCGATGGATGTTTGGGATTAGTTCGAGTCCTAGATCTAATGGATGTGGGGTCCTCCAATACGATGAGCGTTTCTCAATCTGGAGAACCTCCTCTTATCCAACGATTGATGCTTCCCACGAAAAATAGGGAAGAACAGGCACTAGAGCTCGCTTCGATCCACGCTTCTGCTCAACTCTGACCACCTGGGTGGCTCCCAGGTGTCTCAAAATGGAGCCCGAGTCCTTCCGTGTCCACTTATAGTGCTAAAAGATCAGGACCCATCAATAGGGTAATGGTGGCTCGATGAAGCTATGGAACCTGGAAGACCCTCTTGCCAACCAAAATCACCTCGAAAGAGGCTTTCAAGCCTCCTGACCTGCACGATTAGCTAAAACACCCAAAAAACAATATGTTCAGAGGTGTTATTTGGGGTAATCGGAGTGGAAATAGGTCGGGTGGCAAGGTCCAATGAAGGGCGGAGGAGTAGGACCTTGGTTGCTTGATCTAGGGGGATTCGAGTTGAGTGAAGATGTTGCGGATGTGAAGAAGGCGATGGGGAAGCTAATGGTGTTGAAATATGGTCGAAACACGGGGTAGAATGGGCAGAACAGTGGCTGGAGCATAGCTCTAACGTACTTTGAAAATTGAAGTCTAAGCTTTACCACGAACGAAATGCATAAAATAACATGTGGAATGGAAAGGTGATGAGAAAATCTACCTCAAAATGCAATAAAATGGCCTCGACTCGACCCTAAGATTCAGGAGGCGAAACCACCTGGTAATGCTTGCCAGCGATTGACGATCGACTCAATCACGCCTACAACATACTGAAGATCGGACGAGGAGGTAGCTGCCACCTCCAACTACTCGCTTGGGTGAAGATCTGAGGGTTCAACACGAGAAGAGAGAACTAATTCAAAATGGGGAGGAGGAGAAGACTAAATACATGTGAGGTTTGGATGAGGCATTGTGATTGAATCAAGGCTCCATCGATCGAGGAAGTATATGCGCATGAAATGGCATGGACCGAGGAGCAAAAGTCAAGAAGAAGTTGAGCAAAAATGGTGCAAGCGTTGGGCGTAGAAAAATGGAGAAGAGGGTCGCTGACACCCTAACAGCTATAGGGTTATGAGGGGTGGTAAACGAGGACTCGCCCCTCATAGGTCCATGATGAATCTACGATTCTCGTTCTTTATTCTTTTATTTTAATTTTATCTTTGAGAAAAACTACCTCTAATTATATGTAAATACAATAATTTATCATTGTATATGTCTTTATTATTATTGCATAATTAGCACTTATTTTAAAAAAATAAAAGAATAAAGAGTAAATAAAAAGTAAGATATATCTAGAATAAATAGAGATTGGTCTAAACCCCGAGATAATGCCAAACCTTGCCTAGATTGATAAGAAATAAGTAAAAAGAGATAGGGTACATTGTATATTGTACATAACGTCTAGACCTGTACAAATAAATTTTCATATTTATTTTACATTGTGTGAATACCATATTATTTTTTAACACTTATATATAGCCTTAATAATAAAATAAAAATATGAAAACACAAAATTAAATAAAAATAAAGGGATTTTTACCTGGCAGACCCTATAATCTTTGTCAATTACCTCTACGACCTTTGAAACATCGTAATTCCTCCCTCACCCCCGTAAACTTGCTCCGTCTTATCCTGCGAACCTTACCGTTAAATTGACACATCTAGAGTTAACTTCCTTAGTTAAAAGCGAGTTAATCTAACCAATCCATGATCGGACAGCTAGATTTAATCAAGAAAAGAAAAAACAACCATCCCTCCTCTAACAGGTTCTCTTCCTACTACACCAACGAGGGGGGGCTCGATCGGAGGAGATTGGGCTGGGGTCGAGAAGGCCGCTTGCGCTGGAGAAGAGCTAGAGCTTGAACTTGAAGCAGCAGGGCGGGGGGGTCTTCGATTCGGCCGGCAAGGAAACACGGTGCCGGGGAGCCGGCGAGGGAAGGCGGGACGCGTTGCAGGGGAGGGCAGCGGGACAAGGGGGTTTAGATTGGACGGCGGGAGGACGCGGGACGTAGTGCAGGAGAGGGTGGCAGGACAGAGGCGACAGGGGATTTAATTGGCAGGTGAGCCGACGGAGATACGCAGGGGAGGGGGTTTGCAGGTGGGGGTAGGGAGGGCTTTGCAGGGGAGGCAGCGGGGGGAGGCGGCAGGACGTGAGGGGGGGTGTTGTTTCCCGGGGAAGCGGTAGGACGCGCGGGTGGGGGATGTTTCCAGGGAGGCGGCAGAACGCACGGGTGGGGGTTGTTTCCATGGGAGGACGTGGGGGGGGGGGGGTCAAGGGGAGGCAGCAGGACGCGCGGGTTGCAGGGCAGCAGGATGCGCGGGTTGTAGGGGAGGTTGCAGGGGAGGTGTCGTTGCTCGAGCGGCAGCAGGGGGTACCGAGCAATGGGTCAGGAGAAGGGCTTCGACTGGCGGTTGCAGATTCGAGCATGAGTATGGTGAGCGAGGGAGGGCCTTCGAGCGGGAGTGTGGTGAGCAGGGGAGGGGCTTCGAGCAACGGCAGGAGCAAGGGAGGCCGGTCAACGGACCGAGGGAGGGGGCACCCTGTTCAGCTGGAGGTGGAAGGTGGGAGGGAGTGGCAATTGTGGTAAATTTGATAAATAAAATGGGTATAATATAAAAGTAGATGTCAGAATCTGGTTAGTTCTAACGGTTAAATGGATGAAGGTTAACCACAGGGTCTATCGGTAAAGGTTAACAAGTTTACGGGGGTGAGGAAGGAATTACGATGTTTCAAAGGTCGTAGAGATAATTGACAAAGATTATAGGGTCTGTCGGGTAAAAATCCCAAAAATAAAATGCAAAGTTCATTGTACAAAGGCCACATGTATATATAATATATACAATATATATTTATTTAATAACCTTCATTAATTTATAAAAATCATTTTACACTCCTCAAATTATTTGTAAATAAATAAAATATAAAATAAAACATATATTTGTAAAAATAATAAAATGAAAATATATGTATATGATACATAGGCATATTATACATGTATATAATACAGTATACTATATAGACCCTATCTATATTTTTATAAAAATAACTAAATATCTCAGAAAAATAGTTTGAAAAATAATAAACATTTTCATTTTATTAAGTTTTTAATTTTAAAATCATTCACTATTTTATATTCATTATTCTTTTAATTTTTAGCCTAGAATTTTCTGATCCGCCCACGTCGGATCATTGACCTTGGTCAACCATCTCTCTCAGCTGACCCGACCTGACAGGTCCTTCACCGGACCTGATTTCTCTGAATTGTCCAGACCGAGTCCGATCGCCAAATGCCTCGATTTTTTATCCATAGATTCTCCTAGGATCTGTGATCCTCGCAGATCCCTAGGTGCAGTCAGATTTTCCTAGGGTTTCACAATAGCCTCGAATCTTTCTAGACCTTCATGCACCCCTATAAAGTGTTCTCTCTGCCTCTGGAGCTCAGTAGCTCGTCCTTCGCACCACCATTTCTCCACGAATACCTCCAGCAGGGTGACAGCCTCCTGCAAGTCCCTTTAAGAGTTCGTTTGGATGCATGGTTGATCAACGCTTACTTCGTGGTCGGACCTCTCCGCCGCGTCGAGCCTCTTCCGCCTTAGGCATTGAAATTGAGGCAAGGACCCCACCTCCATCTTCGTCGGACTTTGATAATCATCAAAAACCACTCAGGTGCCCTCGCTTACACTCCATCCTACCTTTCCATTTCGCTTTGGTTCATTGTTGTCGTTGCACTCCATCGACTCCGACCAACTAGTCGGAGCTCCATCTCGTTCATTTGACTGCTTCGATCGATCTGTCATAGCACCATCACCTTCCTCCATGACCTGACCCCCCTTAGACTCAGCTGTTAAGCTGAGATTAAGGCATGACTTCCTTCCTTCACGACCGTCGGAAGTCGGAAGCATCCATACCCGCTTCTCTCATTTATGCGCTAAATAATCCTCACCGAAGCTCTGCCTCCGAGCATAGGATACTTCTTGCAGTCTCTGAGCGCACGAGAGACTCGAATCACACCTCAGCTGCTCAGGCGAAGCAACTTCAGGTTGATCGCCACCGCTACGCACATCCGACCATCCTCCTTATCATCGGAGCCGGCCACTTGACGCAGAGCACTTCCATGAATGTGTTGGACGTCTTGGGCACTCGATCAGACCAGCAGCACGATGCCCATCTTCGATTCGATCTCACCCGTCATTTGTTCTTCCAGCAGTCTTCATACCCATTCGATCTAGAGAAGTTCCGCCAATTCACATCTGGTCAGCACGATCGGGCTGCAGCAGTAAACATCGGATCTTTTTAGTCTGCAGATCTTACCGGATATCTTCCAGTTTGTCCAGACCATCAGATCTGCCCCGTTAACGTTCATCAGACCGTGCGTCAAAGAGCCACTACACGTGCGCTACGTGTCTGTAAGGGTAAACTTCTCTTTTTGCCCAGTAGTTTATGTTGTTTATTTTTAGTCTAATAAATATAATATGTAGTTTAAAAAATTTGTAGCTTGGACCATCTAATTTATGTATTTGCACTTTAGTCTAGTCGAGTCTGAGTCATGTGCGTCTGCATGCTTATTTTGGATTATTTGCATATCGTACCTCAGATTTTTTGCTAGTTGTTGATTGAAATTTATGTTACGATATTTGCATTTATACCCTTTCCTTCTTGGATCACGTGTTGTGAATGAATTGAATGGATTGATTGCATAAACAACCCTGAGCTTTATTGATTTTTTATTCGTTAGGCTGTAGAACTTATTTTATTTGCAGAAAGGTCCATGTAAACTATTTTTAATTACATGTCTTTTATTTGATGCAATAAATATTAAATCAGCCCTAAAAATTATCTAAAAATTATCTATAGCTCCTGCTAGCATGTGTTTTTTGTGATGATTTTTTTGGTGTTGATTTGTGTGCACTTTATATTATTAAAAATTCAAAAACCTCTAAAATGTATGACGTTTATTTTTGAAAAATTATAAAAATTTGAAAAATCATCTAAAATTTCCATAAAAATTAGGCTAGTTGTCTTTTGTTGTCTTTTATCTCCAATATTAATTTTGTGATAATTCCTTATAAAATCCATAAAATTACAAAACACTCAAAAACATATAAAAATTATATAAAAATGTAGAAAAATCCAAAACTAGTCTTCTTGGTCTCTGTTTGCATATATTTACTTCTATTTTGTCATAAAAATACCATCCAGTAGTTTTGGAAATTAATTAATTTTAATTTGCAAATTACTTTCGGCTGTGCACTGTTGTTATTTTTTTCCATTGTTTGATTTTTTAGAAAAGCACGAAAATATTTGAAAATTCTATAAAAATTACTAAAAATAATATAAAACATATAAGGACCAAAAATATTTTTATCATATTTTTCTAATTATTTTGACCTATTTGAAATATACAAAATGAATGTATGTGTGTCTTTTATTCCTTGTGCTTATTGTCTTTATTTTGAAAATTAAACATTTACAAAATTCAAAAACCACTAAAAAATATTTTTATTCCTAAAATCCGACTACTTCGCTTTTAATTGTGCTCCTTGTGTTCGACCCTGGTCGTTATACGAGGTAAATAAAATAGTAAAGCCTCTTATATTGATTGTTTTATTTCTTAAGTGCTTTAATTTTCTGGTTAATTGTTTTGATTGATTGATGACAACGACGATTGATTTCTTTATTCCACCTTAGTCGATATTTAAATCGTGTCATCAATCCACGTTAGGCATAAGATTATAAAATAAAAAAAAAACAGATTAAATAATTCAAAATAAAAAGTAAACGAATAAATTGAATAAAACTTAAAACATAAAAAATGTCTATTATTTTATGTAGTATTTTGTTATAACTTTTGTTTATTTTTACGATAAGATTTATTAGGTATTAATATTTACATGTATAATTGTTGGTTTATTTACCTATATATGATGTATTTTATTTTTAATTTGTATTCTAAATTTTATTCTTTTATTTGTATATTTTATATATTTCTAACTTATTTAATTACATATTTATAAAATTTTATTTTCTTTTCATTTTTTGATTTTTAATTTCCTTATTTAAATATGTATAGGTATTTTATACGTATAATTTACCTATATATTATAGTATATTATTTATTTTTATGGGTTTTTAATGATTTTATTATAATTTTATTGTGTTTTGTGTAATATTTACAAATATATAAAAATATAAGAAAGTGAAAATATAAGAATAAATTGATTGATTACTTTATACAGGTATATTGCATAATAAGGTCACAAAAGATAACTTTTGCATCTTAACTTCAAATCGAATGAAACTACCTTCATTATATATATTAGTTTAATTATATGAACAAAAAAGGTCATTTTAGTCAATTTTGAATCAGTATGGAGAAGAAACATGTCTGGGTTTTCTTTGCGATTTTTTATTCTATGCGTCCCGAGCACACTGTGCATTATTCTTTAGTGAAATAAATTTTGAATTTTTCTTTGTATTTTTATGTACAAGTTTCATGTTGAAGGTCTATTTGTTTGAATTGTAAAATAAGAAAATAAAGTAGGTCCCAAAATAGATTTATTGATGAATAAAGAATTGGGATTTTGAGTTGTATTTTGTATAGATAATTTGCTCTATCTCTCCCTACTTTATTCCTTGTCGATCAAGTCATCATGATGATTGTGACTCGGGGTCTAGAGTCACTCAGTGTCTTTGACACCATTCTTTTTCTTTTCTTTCCTTTATTCTTTTAGTTTGGACTTAAATATAATATTTTATATAATATTTACAGGTCTGTTAATGAGTGCTATCTACACAAATTAATGTTATATATATATATGCATTTAGCTAGGGATTTAAGGCTAAAATGAAAAAAATGGTGATGAAATGGAGATTCATCACATGGCTACATATGGTATTGTATTTCAGAATCATTTTAAATGTAGAAAGAAAATTATTTATTCATTATTTATACAATTATTTAATTTAGAATGTTACTTTTATTTGTTTTATTGTATTTATAAATAGGTAATTTTGATTTAGTCAAGTATTAAGTTAAATTTTATAAAAATATTTCTTCTAAATATAAGTGTTAGGGGACATATATATCCACGGGTTAAATGTTCGGATTATGACTATCGATTTTCATATCTATATTGTTGACAAGGCATTTGTTTCTGTTATCATATACATATTGTAAAATGAACAAGGATATGGTAACATCTATATATTTATAATTATTCATCTATTTGCAACCTATTTGTATCTTTATCACATTTTAAAATAGATACAAATAGAGATAGAAATATCAAAATATGTATAACATAAATGATAAGGGAACATACATACAAACATAATACATATATACATACAAACATATGTGTACATCCTTAAACTTAAAGCATCGTATGATATAGCTTATTTAAACATATTGTATTTAATGTTATTATTTAACCTAACATCAATAAGAGTGTATTGTTGTCTATAAGGACATTTTTGTTAATACAATGTTTGTAGCAATATTTATTTGGACTGTAAGTGTACATAACTAATTACGCAACCAATGAAATCCAACAAATTCTAACCTATAAATGACATAATACATTAGATAAATGATGCATCTAATTTGCCTCAATCCTTCTAGTAGAAATTTCTGGTTTCATTCTTAGATGTTGTTATTTACGTAATATACAAAACAACAAAATGAGTCTTTGATGACATTTATATTTTAAATCTATCCTTAAATCGTTTATCATTAAATATATAGTGATTAATATTATCCATTGCTAAATGATTCTTTAGTATAAAATTTATCAACACGGGATTTATTCGTTGATATATCATGAGCAGCTCTCTATATAGCAATGCTTATATGACTATTTTCCAAAATTTTGAGCTAATTGTTGCTAAATTTTGAACTAAAATATTAGCGGCAGTTAGCTCTTTTTTTAAAAAAAGTAACAGATAAGCATTGTTATATCGAGCTTCGTTAATGATATAGCAACGGATATGGATTTCTTTACTAGTTTCTAGAAAGGATATTTTAACAACAGATACCATTCGTCACTACGATGATTTACTGAGATATTTAAGCTAAACGTCACTATAGATCCAATTTATTATAATTATGTACCTTTTTATTTTTTTTACAATGTGTAGTTTCTAATTTACAAAATGGTCACTAGATTAACATTATCTTTTATTAGTTTCTTCCGGAGAGCAAGATGTCTTTATGTCAGACCACATTACCTCAGGGAACTCCTCGGCCCAACTGCTCTTTGCCTTCTCTACCCTCTTCTTTAGTCCTGAAATGGTGTTGGTCTTCTCCACTTTTCTTTGTATATATTTAAGGGATGGATGATCAGCAGCAAGAGAAGCGAACTTCAAGCTTAATGATTTATCCACATTGCATGTATGTATATCCAATGTATTTTCCATATGCTCCCTAAATTGTTTAGTTATACATAAGACAAACAAGTATTAAAATTCCGTGTAAATGAAAAATAATTACAAAATATTATTTACTGAGAAAAATAACAATAACAAATGCATGTTATTTCTTACCACATATTTGTTTTCAATTTACATCTTGTAATTTAATAAAAGTTTACTCTATCTTTACAATTTATCAATGAGAGAGAGAGAGAGTGGGTGAGAGTAGGGATGGGCGTAACCAAGGGCGCCAACGCACATAGGCCAAGAACAGCGGGACCCATGGTCCGGGTTATAAATGCTGCAAAGGGGGGTTAGGATCTATATGTATTTTACGGATCTTGACCGATCTTTTGTGAACCTAGACTTGGATCGATCCGATTAACCACTTTTTATTTATTCGATTCTATTGTAGATTTTGGTCAGATCACTAGGTTAATTGATTATTTAAAATTGCATTTAACAAGTTCGACTGCAATTGAACAACATGCAATGTAGTTTTGAATTTGTTCAAAAGTAACGATATTGGTGGATGTTGAACCGTAATTAGGGATGTAAACGAACGAATACATGTAAAATCTGGATATGGATAAAACAGATAAATTGTGGATGTTAAAAATCATAAATATGTATCCTTAAATACAGATAAATACATGTAAAAGGAATGTTTTTAAACAGAATGGGAGACTGAACCAGAAATTCCAACAAAAAAGTTGGATCGGGTTAGAGCATGGAATCAAATCGGTTCAAACGGATGATGATGTATTATTTTTCAAAATCGGATTAGACCGAACCAATAAGGAAAAAGAGTTCAACTGGGTAATTAAACCGGAATGGATTAGAACATGTACAGAATATACACTCAAACACACTTAAATAAATATAAAATATACAAACAATTAAAGTATATTACTTTATACATAAAATATTTTCTTGAATATGCAACAGTAAATGGTATTAATATAGATATAAATAATATTTGAATTAAATACTTTAACATAATAATAGGTTAACTATATTTTAAGTTGGAGTAGTTGATTAGTATTCACTAATGAGATAGAAGAGATCATCGGTTCAACACTCATCAATGTCATTATTATTTTGATATAAATTCAAATTTTAAGTGTTGTTGAGTAGTTCAATTTCGATTGAATCGGATTAAATCAGGTTGCAAATAGTCGATCGGATCGGTGGTCGAACTAAAATTGTCATAACTTGATCCGAACCGTGAGAACCAAGTAACCGAACCGATCCAAGCTCAGCTCACCGATCCACCCGGATGAACTGGCTGGTCTGATCTGATTTCAATAACATTGTGTAAAAGTGTCATCATAATTCGGATAGGAATATTAATATAAACAATATACGAGCTTTCGTGCCTTTATGGTACCTAAAGCGACATAAAGAAGTAAAATATAAGAATCGTAATAATCTTATACCATATGTTCTTCGCTTCCGGAGAGTGGCCGAGCACATGTTATTCTTTCTACTTAATTAAATATATACACTATACAATCTCACCTTTCGCATTTATTTTACCCCACTTGCAAATATACTTTGTAGAACATGACGTATTAGAGCTTTCTGGAACCATGCACAACTTTTGAAACGGTTAGAAAATATCTCATGTAAGATGTTAATTTTTTCGGTGAATACCATCGCTACGAAAAGATAAGTTTACAGTGAATTTTTTTTATAAAAATCCATATCACCGGTTGCTAATGATATTATTTGTTGTAAAATTAATTTTATTTTTGAAATTAACGAAAAATGATATATTTATTGATATATTATTAGTAATGGTCTATAAAGCAATGTTTATCCGTTGCTACATATTTTCCAAAAATGTAACTAATTCGTCGCTAAATTTTTAACTAAGATCATAGTGACGATTAGGTAAAATTATAAAAATATTAACGAACAAACGTTCATTTTGCATTGCCGTTAATGATATAATAATAGATATGACATTCATTGTTAATTTCAAGTATATTATACATAATAGTGGGACAATTTTTACTGCCACGAGATTAGTGATAAATACTTCATGAATATGAGATCAAAATACATGTCGCGTGAACCATAATACCAATGAGAATAAAATGTTGTGGGAACTACCGATATAGGAGAATGAATGGTGCACGAACAATCGACAATTACCCTATTTTGAACAAAATAATGGTCGAATGTAACATTTTAAAAATGAACGAGATAAGAAAAGCAATTAACATTGAAAAATTCAACACCCGAGTTTTTCCTCTAGCCATTCACACGTGGTTCTCTCCCCTTCCTTTCCCCGTTCAATTCCTCTCTCTCAAATCATGTGGGCCCTCCCACTCCCTCCCTCAAATCACGTCCATTACATCTCTCTCTCCCCGTATCTCTTCTCCTCTCTATCAAACGATGCACTCATTGACACGTGGTTTCCTCCCCTTCCTTTTCCCATTCCATCCCACCCCCACCGTCTCTCTCTCTCTCTCTCTCTCCCTATCAGGTGGCCATGGCCCCTCTCTCCCCCCCTCAAATCACATCCGTGCATCTCTCTCCCTCTCTCTTCTTTATTTCCTCTCTCTCTCTAATGATGCACTCATTTCTCTCTCCCTCTCTCCTCTAATATATTCGTTACATTTAAAATTGAGATTTTTACCCGGCAAACTCTATAAACTTTGTCAATTACCCCTACGACCTTTGAAACAATCTAATTCCTCCTTTGACTCTATAAACTTGTCAACTCTTACCCCATGAATCCTTCAGTTAATCTGTTTGAAGCTCGTAGGGGTTTTGGAGTAATTTACATGGTCGATGGGGTAATTACGTTGTGCAAAATGCCGTAAAGGTAATTAAAAAGTTTATAGGGTCTGCCGGGTAAAAATACCTTTAAATTTATACATATTATATTTACATTTAAGATTATACATATTATATTTTTTCCTTTATATTTATATACAAATCTACTATATTTATTAAATTAAAAAATTTATATCTCATATAAAGTTACAATTTTTCCAAACTTAGTAATTTATTCAAATTTCATATTTTTTATATTTATTATATTAATATTTATACATACATAATATATTTATTAAATTAAAAATTTAAATTTACTTTTTTTTATCAAATTTAGTAATTTAATCAAATTCAGATTTTGTAATCAATGTGGATAAAAATCCATCTAAATGTTTTATATTGTACTAAAATTAAATTGTATTTATATGTAATGTTAAAATTGTGAAATATAACACAAATTTAAAAATAATTTAAAACAATCTTAATTGTGAAATACAATACTAATTTAAAAATAATTTAAAGCAATTTTAAATTTACAGATAGAAATCTTAATAAAGTAAATAAAAAATATAATTTGAAAATAATTTCAAATTGATGCTTAAGTTATTATGTAATACAAAAAATTCAACAGATAATAAAAAATTAGCGTATGAATATGATAATGATAGAATTATATTTATATCAATAGTTTATTCATAAAATTTTTAAAAAAACTAAAATTATATAATAGTAGTATTTTAAATGTAATATATACATAACTTATTTTTCCTCATCTTTTTTTTAAATTAAGGTGACATATAAATATTAGATTTCATTTTAATTATATCCATCAATCAAATGTATTTGAAATCTTTTCACATTATTTCTTATGCATTTTATATGTTTATGGATTACTAAAGTATATTTTGGCTATCATAGATCGATTAATTACGGTATAAATAATAACTTTATAAAAACTATTA
The DNA here is from genome assembly GCA_037367405.1 of Ottelia alismoides. Classification (NCBI taxonomy): domain Eukaryota; kingdom Viridiplantae; phylum Streptophyta; class Magnoliopsida; order Alismatales; family Hydrocharitaceae; genus Ottelia; species Ottelia alismoides. The sequence continues at coordinate 76,461 of JAZKJV010009558.1, forward strand.
TCAAATATATAAAATATATCAAGAAAATAATGAATATTTTTATCATAATAATTTCAATATAAGTGTAAATTCAAATAACAATTTAATCCATCATTTTTTTCTAAAATCTATTTAATGTTCTTAATCAAATATATAAATGCATTAACATAATAGCTTATAAATATGCAAATTATATGAAGTTGTTCTTACAAATATTTTAAAAGAGTGGCATGCATGTATCGAGTTTTATTTTTTAAATATATATAAACATAATTAAAGTAAAAAATTATTTAATTTTTATTAAAAACAAAATTTATAGAAATAAAAATTATCATATTAATAAAATATACGACACTTTTTATATCTCTTTTTTACCAACTCCCTCCTCTTTCTCTCTTCATTATTTCAGAGTTATAACTTTCTACAAACTCAGTAGTTTATTCAAATTCAAATTTTGTAATTAATGTCGGTAAAATCTCATGTAGATATTTTATTATTGTAGTAAAATAAATATGTCACTTTTTATATCTCTTTTTACCTAGTCTCCCATCTTTCTCTCTCCATTATTCAAAGTTACACTTTTTTTCAAAATGGTAATTTATTCAAATTTAAAATTTGCAAACAATGTGGGTTAAAACTTTTGTAGATATTTTATTATTGTACTAAAATTAAATTATACTTATATGTGATGCTAAAATTGTGAAATGCAATACTAATAATTTAAAAGAACCTTAATTGTGAAATACAATACTAATTTAAAAATAAAACAAACTTAAATTTATAGATATAAATTTTAAAATAAAGTAATAAAAAATGAAATTTGAAAATAATTTCAAATCGATGCTTAAATTATTATGTAATAAAAATTCAATAAAAATTAAAAATAAAAATTAACTTATGACTATGCTAATGATAGAATTATACTATATCAATAGTTTATTAATAATTTTTTTAAAAAATATATAAGTATTTTTTTGAAATGTAATACATACATAACTTATTTTTTCCTCATCCTTTTTAAATTTGGGCGACATATAAATATTAGATTTCATTTTAGTAATATCCATCAATCAAATAGATTTGAAATATTTTCACATTATTTATTATACATTTTATATATCTATAGATTACTAAAGTATATTTTAACAATCATAGAACAATTAATTATTATATAAATACTAACTTAATTAAACCTAATATCAAATATATAAATATATCAAGAAAAAAATGAATGAATATTTTTATAATAATAACTTCAATAAAATCATCAATTCAAATAATAATTTAATCCATTAATTTTTAGTAAAATCTATTTAAAATTCTTAGTCAAGTATATAATTACATTAACATAATAGTTTATAAATATACAAGTTATATGAATTTTTCTTATAAAAAAATATTATTTTTAGTTGCTTTCTTTCCGCTATTTTATTATTTACCTCTGAGACAATTCTCATGTAAATTGTTAGCTTCACTTTTTGACTTGATGCATATTCACACTTTCTTGCAGTCATTATTTGCTTCCTTGACTTAAACTATACATCTGAGTTCAATAAAGTTATATTTTAAAAATCAACATATATAACCTGCATTCTTACTAATTGCAATATTAAATTTATTTACCATTAAATTTTGTACTATTTATTAAAATTATCCGTTGCTGTCTGATCCCGCCGTGAAGCGCGGGTATGCTCTCTAGTAAGGGAAGAGTCTTTATTGTTGAATGACTCTGCTAAATATAGAATGCCAAGCGGGTCTATTTCTACCTTAAGATGCATATTGGATGGTCAAGATGAGGGGCTCAACGCATGTCTTATGAGCACAAGCCCCAGTGTATAGTCTCTCTCTCTCTCGATATATATATATATATATATATATATATATATATATATAGAGAGAGAGAGAGAGAGAGAGAGAGAAGAGTGATCCCATGAGAGTAAAAAACTTGATCCGAACCGTGAGAATCGAGGAACCGAATCGATCGAAGCTCGTCTCACCAATCCAACCGATTGGACTGACCAATCTGATTTTAATAACATTGTGGAAATTTTTCATCATAATTCGGATAGGAATATTTACAAAAAATAGGGATTTCTACCCAACAGACCTTATAAACTTTGCCAATTACCTCCACGACCTTTGAAACAACATAATTCCCCACCGCTGCATTAGGAAAGTCTCATGTCTCAAAAGATATGAATGGTAAGACATGAGACTTTCCTAATACTAGGAAAGTCTCGTGTCTCAAAAGATATGAATGGTAAGACATGAGACTTTCCTAATACTAGGAAAGTCTATTCATATCTTTTGAGACAATAATTGACTTTCCTAATATAATTCCACACCGCTAGAAAGTCTCATGTATTACCATTCATATCTTTTGAGACAATAATTGACTTGGAGGAGTCTATTCATATCTCATAGCCGATATTGAGATTTTTACTCGGCCCGTACTTAGGATGTGGGACTATGTTTGGGGTTATGGGTGTTACAACCTCCCCCACTTATATTCACAATGTCCTCGTTGCGACATGGTCCATCACTTATTCCCAGTGACAGTGGCGGTTGCACGCTTCCAGCTTAGGTCCCTTCGGGTAGCCCTTTCTACTATAAAAGGGAACCCGCTCTGATACCATTTGTAACGTCTCGGACATAGGTCCCCGACCTGTTATCGCGGAAAACTGGCCCCGACAACTTGTTGGGTTCGGGCTCAAATATACCCGTTGGTAACCACCCAAAATGCTTAAGCCCAAGTTATCAAGTAGTAATCTGCACCACTTATAACCCACTCTCACACTTTATGAGTTTTAGATGTGGGACTATGTTTGGGGTTATGGGTGTTACAGGAAGAATCTTTATCGCTAAATGACTCTGCTAAATATAGAATGTCAAGTGGGTTAATTTCTACATAACATGCATATTGGACGGACATACGAAATTCGAATGATATATATGAGGGATATATAGATGAATACACATGATGATATTTTTCAAAAAAAATCGAAAATGAGTCGTGGGAAACCATGAGGGCAACCCCATTGAACCCATATGTGTGTGTATGGGAAAAGGAGTATGCTTCCTAGGTGCAGCTAACTTACATGCTATAATCCATTTTCCCCTGTATTTCTTTTCTATTTTTCTGAAATGAAACCTATTGGAATTTAGATCAAATATGTCACCTTTGTGTCATTAAAATTTCGACTTAATTTGAGACTTCTATCCCCTCCATCAAGACTATCAAATTTTAACGATCTCAGAATTGCTGAAATTGACCCCCTTCAGATGGAGGGCATAGGAGTCTCTGTTTCTGATGAAATTGGAATGACATGTTAGGGAGATATAATATGATTATACATATTTTTTTCTAAAAAATAAAAAAATAGGGGAAAATGAGGGTGGGAGTAGCCAAATGGCTACACCTAGGGTGTAGCCTCTTTTAACCCTATATATATATATATATAAGGATGTGAAATTTGCACCATGGTACATGTAACTGTATATGCATCGGTGTCAAAAATGTCCATTATATATTAATTTTTTTGAAATGAAACTTTAGGGGATTTACTTAGTATTATTAGTGGAATATGTGTTTCAAATTTCATGTAAAACAGACATTCTTCACATGTCCATCTGGACAGCTCTATTTTAGCAATTCCGAGACCGTTAAAATTTGGCAGTCTTGATGGAGGGATTAGAAGTTTCGAATTAAGTTGAATTTTGAATGACATCATGTTGATATATGGTGATCTAAATCTCACATGAATTCATTTCAAAAAATAATATACAATGGGCATTTTTGACATCGGTGCATATACAGTTACATGCATCATGGTGCAAGCTCCCCATCCTATATATCTATATCTATATCTATATATTGGGATGGGGGAGCCTATACCCGTGTGTTGGTAACTTTCCTACACTCACCCCTTTTCCCCTCAATTTTTCGGATTTTTTTGAAATGAATCCTAACAGGATCTACTCAGAATATTAAATGAAATTTATCTTTCAAATTTCATGTAAAACATACATTCCTAACATCTCCGTCGGATGTGCCGATTTCAGCAAATCTGAGACCATTAAAATTTGATAGTTTTGATGATTAAATTAGAAGTCTCGAAATAAGTTGAAATTTGAATGGCATGATGGTGATATATTGTAATCTAAATCTTTCAAGGATTCAATTCCACAAATCCAAAAAATTGAGAGAAAAAAGGATGGGCGTAGGAAAATTACCTACGTAAAATTCGAATTCATTAGAAACATAGACCCTATTCCCTCTATCTAGAATACATATTTTTAATGATCTTAGATTTGGTGTAATCGACATGTTCTAGATGAAGGGTATAGGAGTCTTTGTTTCTGACGAAATTGAAATGACATATTAGAGGGATATAGTAATGAAAATACCTTGCATTATTTTTCAAAAAAAAAAACAACCGAAAAATGAGGTGGGGCAGCCATTGACAGCACCCTATGGGCATCCCCATTCTCTCTCTCTCCCCCCTCTCTTTCTCTTTATATATATATGGAAAAAATGAGGCTACCCCTACCCCACATTTCACATAAATGTTTTAATTTTTTTTACAAAATATCACCATGTATATTCATCTATATTTCCCTTCTATATGTCATTAGAATTTTGTCGGAAGCGGAGATTCCCATACCCTCCATCTAGAACAGATAATTTTAACGGTCTAGACATTGTTGTAATCGACCTGTTCTAGATAAAGGCATATGAGTCTCTGTTTCTGATGAAATTAGAATGACATATAGGAGAGATAAATAGATGAATATACATGGTGATATTATACGAAAAATAGAAAATTTTGCGTGAAAATGGGACGAGGGCAGCCCTAGTGCACCACATATATATATATATATATGTGTGTGTGTGTGTGTGTGTGTGTGTGTGTAGACACAGACACACACATCTGTGTGTGTGCGTGCATGCGTGTGTGTGGAGAAAATGGGGCTGCCGACACCCCATTTTCCGGTGTATTTTTTCTAAAAATACTACATATATTTCATCATTGTATCCTATGTAATATGCCATTCCAGTTTCGTCAGAAACAGAGACTCCTATGCCTTTCATCTATAACAAATAATCTTAACGATCTTAGAATTATAGTGATCGACATTTTCTAGATGGAGGACAGTAGAGTCTTTTTCTGATGAAATTGGAATGGCATATTAGAGGGATATAGTGATGAAAATACATGACGGTATTTTGCAAAAAAAAATAATAAAAACTCCGCTAAAATATGGTACGGGGGTAGCCAACGGGCAACCACAATAAACCATATATATGGGTAAAATGGTGTTGTCCCAGGTGGCTCCCACTGCCATATTTTTCTCATTTTTTAATTTTTTAAATGAATATGTGGGTTTTCATCATTTTATACCTATATTATGTCATTCAACTTCACGTGAAATAGAGACTCCTACGGCCTCCATCCAGATACTCATTTTTAACGGTCGCATAATTGTTGAAATCGACCCTGTCTAGATGGAAGCTGTAGGAGTCTCTATTTCGTACGAACCTTGAATGACATTATATAGTGATATAGTTATGAAAATCCACAGAAGTATTTTTCAAAATAAATAAATAATAATAATGGGATGGGGGGAGCCGAGTTAGCTCCCTCATGGGGCGTCCCATTTTACCCTATATATATTATGAAAGGGAAGTGATGAATCCGTGATTCATCGCCTTTATTCTTTCATTTTGGCTAAAATCCTTAGTAAAATACATGTAAATATCCACTAATTTCAACTAATTATCATTCTAACCATAAATATTAATATTATATATTTAACACTTATTTTATCAAAATAAAGAATAAAAATATAAAGAAAAATAAAAGAAAAGAAGGCTGTAAATATTAAATAGATACAGACTAATCCTCGACCAGGTCAATATTGGCGTGGTTGAAAAAATAAATAAGTAGGGAGAGATAAAGATCCTAATCTTTAAAAATATCAGAAAAATATTTCAAAATAAAAATAATTAACCGCAGTGAACCGTAAAAGCCACAAAGTTGACTTCCTGCGTTCATAACTATTTATAGAAAACACCAAACGGACCAAACTCACTTTTAAAATATGTTTTATACTTAGTACTATTTATTGAAAATATCAAAAAAAATATATTAGATAAAAACTGGTGAGTTTTGGCGTTTAGGATTCATTATATATATGAACTATATATATAATCTTCCCGGATTTTTAGTTAAATAACCATAAATCCGATTAACTTAATTTCTTTTCCTAAAATCTTCTAAAAATATATATAAATATATAAAAATATAATTAAGTCAAAATACCAATAAAACCCGAAGCCTCGAAGCCACAATCTAAATTTTCCGGACCTCATAACTCAGTCGTATGGACTCCAAATTGGGCAAACTCAGTCTTAAAATTCATATTATTAAATTACCTACAAAATGACACTAGTTTCACTAAACTCAGAGTTAATATGAAAAATGTGATTTTCGAGTCCGCATTGGTATATTGTACAATGTACCGTAATTTATATTATTATTTTATTTTAGTAATTTAGTTATTTATTTTATTTATTTATTTATTAATTCTTTCTTAATTTATTCATTATTTATTTATTTATTTTATTTAGATATCTAATTATATACTTAATTATTTAATTACTTAAATAATTTATTAACCATGTTTAATTCTTAATTATTTATTTAATTACGAAATTTATACATTAATACTTAATCATTATTATTTAATTATATAATTATTAATATTAATATTATTATTAATTTTAGTTTAATTAACTATTTTAATTATTATTATTATTTTCTCTCCTCTCTCCTCTCTTCCCCTTCTCTCTCTACCTTTCCCAATTCCTCCACCTTCCTCCTGATCGTTCTTCCTCCGCCGCTTCTCCTCTTCTTCCTCCACCCATCTTCTTCATCCAACAGCTCAACCGATTAACGACCAGCTGTTCACCAACCTCCTCCTGTTCCCCTCACCGCCCACGGTGACGGGATTCCTCCTCTTCTATTTATGGCCACCGACCCCCCGGAGCTCAGCCATCTTCCATTTCTAACTCCTCCTTCTAGAGCTCCACGAGAGAGACCTGAGGGTGACAACCTTATGTTCCCGACGTCGAGCATCCGCGAGGAGCGAGGAGGTGTGATCATCGCAGCGCACAGTTGCCGCTCCGCCGTGAAGAGCCCTGCGATCTCTGCCGTCGTGTAGAGGCGGCGAATCCTGGAACTTCGTGCTCCAGAATTCAGGCGAACACGACCACTCTACCTTTTCTACGCATCTCTAGGTTAGTTCATCGTCTATTTCTCCCTATTCTTATTCCCGTCTCTGCAATTCCTCTCCCTCTTCTCTATTCCTCTTCCTTATCCCTATTCTCTTTGCATACCTAAATCATCTCGTTCCACTTGCCTAATTTCTCCATCTTCATTCACCTCTGACCACCTTGGATCCGATCATGATTTGAGATTCGATCATCCATGATACCACTGCTCACCCATTCACTTTTCCCCTTTCCATTTCGGTTGAGGCTATGTCTTTGAGCATTCATAGCATCCCCAGGTTGAAGTTGTGAAGAATTTCATCATCGAGCATTCGCTATACCTCAGCCGATCATGATTAGCATCTCAACTTGCTCTGATCTAGAGTTACCCACGAACATTTCAGAGATATGAAAGGTTGTAGTCGAGGGCCATCGGGACAATCATTTGTATACAACCTTTGAAAGCGAGGAATCCATTGAAAATCAGATCAAATAACCACTACACGTGAAGGGCATCTGGAGAGGCGACGCATAACTGCCGTGAACCGAGGTTCATCTGGAGCATCAACGTCCAAATCGCTACAACCGATCGCTTCTCCGCTGTGTTCGAAGTGTTCTGTGAGCTATTTCCCAGAATGGAGAGAGAGACACAATTATCTCCCATTCTGGGTACGAGATGAAAATATTTCTCAGACTGGTGATATATCGGCAAATGGTTTGTTGCTCGTCTATATGGCGCGACAAACCATTTGCCGTGCTTACGTGGAGGGCGCGGCAAATAGTTTGCCGCCTATGGCAAACCATTTGTTGCGAAAGCCCTTTCCCGCCAAACTAGTACAATACTTTAAGTTAAGTAAGAGTTTAGTAGTGTATTTGGTATTTATTTATGAACAAATTTAAAATATTAATAATAAATATTATGTAACAATTAAAATTACATTTATATAAACGTGATGTTTTATTAATTAATATTTAATTAATTTAAAAATATAATTCGTATAGTTTTAGCAATATATATTGATTTATTCATATATAAATGTTATGATATTTATAATTAATATGTTATGATACTTATAATTACTATATTAGATATTTGTGTACTAGTATCATAAATATCTTTATATGTAGATGAATGTTGAATTTTTTAACATGGATTTAAGGAAATATAATGCAATAAAGTTCTTTAATTTATGGTAAAATTAAGTGGTCATTTTTAACATGGAAACTGAAATATATTTAACATATAACTGGGACTACATACATTCATAAATTCTCCAAGTAGTAGAAGCTGAAATATTTCATTTACTTGAAAAAAGATACATGCAGAACTACAGACGCAAGAGACCCTTAAAGTAGACATAAATATCACTAGATTTCAAACATAACAACATAATGCACTAACTCTACTGACGACCTGACCTCACCCGCTCTCCACGCAGTGCACTCAGACGTGCATAGTTCAATGCGATAGTATAATGCATATCAGCTAAGTCAGCGTATAAAGTTTCTTTCTCGTCGCCAGGTTCTACAAGCGGTGACGTCTCGCTATGGGATGAACTCGGGATCGGACTGCCTTGCGGGGAATAAGGGGTGAACTGTGACTCTATCTCGATCATCTGAAGATGAGGTACCATCTCCACTGGCTCTGGTTGTGATGCGGTTGGTGCCTTACTTGGGGTTGTAGATGGCGGTAGATGCGCTGACGGCGGCACGTGGGATGGTACATGGCTGGAGGCCCGACTCGGTGGAGCACGTACTGCTAAGAAATGGTTATCGGGCAGATGCGCCGACTTGCAAGCTGTGATACGTGTCTTGGTCATGTCATGTTCGGATGTTAATTAATTTGAAAAATTAATGTATAAATCAACGTTAATGTCATTAATAATCATAAAAATAATATTCTTTTGCACGAAATTGGATAACAACATTAAAGAAAAGTTAAACAAAAACATCATATTATTTGGCTTAAATGGGGATAACATAAGGGTACAATCAATGAAACCATTTTTTCATGTGGTGTACAATATGTGATAGTGGTCCCTTTGATGAAGAGGCTTTCCCTTTCTCCCCCCTCCTTTGTTCTCCTGTCCCTGAGCCTGCCTCCCACCTTCCCGCTGTTGTCCCCCTACCTGCATCGCCCTGACCCCTACCATGGCTTGCAACAGTTCTTCTCTCAGGTTCAGCAGTGGTTGAGCGCTCCCTTCCGATCGTAGATGTACCACCCCCTCTCTGACTTGATACGTTTGAAGCACGAGGTGGCTCCTGTATTGTCACCGGCAAGGATTCAGTGGATACCCTGGGAAGATCCATTGCTGATGATTGTATACCCCAACTTGCTGGTCCAGCGCCATAACCCGGGAGCCCAACGAAAGAGGGCTGGCTTTAAGTTGGCCCCATGTGCCAGAAGTATTGATGTGCTTGAGAGGGCTGAGCTTCCTGTGTGGAAAGCAAGTCAAACGATGGTATTGCGGAACCCATCTGCTGCATCTAAGGAATATAGGGCTGGGTGTAGGACTATGTCGCCTGATAAGACGGTCGAGCTTCCTATGCCCTAGAATTGTATTGATCACCCCACTGTTGAGAAGCAAACGTCGTGGGCTCGGTGTATGAAGTGTACATGGGGGGGACATCATGTATTCCCGGATCCACCAGTGACATATTCTGGATGGTGTAGTCCACATAGCCAATCAGTTGTTGCAATTCAGTGCTCCTTCGATGTTCTGTCATCAGTTCCCTCACACAAAATAAGGAGTTCACCTATAGAGGAGAAGTTTAAATCGTAAACTACGAAGAAATTATGTTTAAAATATTTTGTACTAGGTACGAAATTACCAGTTGGTTCCACCTCGGTCTGTGTGGTTCATACGCTTGGCGGGGTGGTGGTATGGCCGTAGCAATCCAACATCGCGTAATCTTCCAATACCAAGTAAGGTAGTCGGACAAGACATCAGCAGGTGTCTTATCCAAATTCCTCTCTCCAACGACGTCGTTCAGTCGATGTTACCATTGAGCCAGACACTCTTGATGGTGTAGCCCCCAATCATAGGGCTGATCGTCTTGTGCTCTAGCCTGTCTGTCATCCGAGGGGAATTACGGCATTGCATCAGGAATGTGTTGTCTCAACCCGAACTGCCTCATTACCTATCGGGTGCATGCATGATGACGACGTTGAAGTATATAAGCACTGTCTGCGAACGCCAGATAGCTTGGCCCTCATGACAAATCTCAGGTAATTGCAACACATGTTGGGCCTCGTAGGGTGTCCACCGCATCTGTTATCAGTAGGGTGTAAATATTGTCCACACCTTAATTTCTCTTGAGGAATTATGTAGGTTATGTACCTGATGTTCTTCTTGCAAATCCAACTCATTACGATAAAATGACAGGTGAGTGGTCGACACATTCTCTCTGTGTGACCTCCTTCCGCCCGCCCACCTAATGAAAAATTCTAAAACATAAGATCTACATCGAAATGAATTCACATAAGCAGTTAGGAAGTTATTTTGATCTTGCTGCGTAAGGGGTTGAGCGCAGAGTAGCCTCTACCAGTTGATACGGTCAGGGGCGACCGATGTGGATATGCTTCCAAGACCAGGCCTATATGGTGAAAGAAATCGTATTATATAAGTTTAGATGCAAATTAGAACAATTTAGAGTTGTTACCTGTAGCAAGGTCCAAAATGCGTATGCTCTCCGAACGTTCATGAGAGAAAATTGGTCCAGCTGGTAGTACATCTGTGCTAGTACATCTGCACCCCATGCCCTACGTCCACAACTCTCGAGGTCCTCCAAGAGTAGAAGGTGGCGTAGATGCACCTTGTCTGCGCTAGCGTCTGGCAACAAGCTTGTTCCAATTTGAAAGAGAATCAATGCACGGGCAACTTGTACAGCTCGAACGGAATCTATCGATTGCAGAGCAGTGGAGGTTAGAAGAGTCTTGGTTATCCACGTTAGCCTAAGCTTCCCCCCCACTAGTTCCTCGTCCTCGCTATCTTCCGGATTGGTACCGAATACTTGTGCACAGTATAAACCCCAATCCAACTGAGGGTGTTCTTCCAAGCCGGTCACGGGCAATGATTCCACTCTCAGCCCTATGAGTATGGAAACGTCCTTCAAGGTGACGGATGCCTCGCTCTGTCGAAGGTGGAAAGTATGAGTCTCTGGTTGCCATCTCTCAGCTAGTGCCTTCATAAGGGCCTGATCAATGGTGGCCCGTCTCAGGTTGGAAATGCAATGGAAACCATCGATCTCAAGCTGCTGATTTACGGCATCGCTGTGTGGCTCCTCCAGTATGCAATTAAGTGTCCGACCATGCTCGACAAAGCGATGTGTCTGAATAAAAGAAATCATCGATTATATTGAACTAACTTGAATAGCGATGCATATATTTTTACTAACCGTGTCACTATCTGTGAGTGGCCGACCAGAGAGATGTTCCCTCTATCTAGTAAGTACCGACGCATCGGCAGGTCCTGCAAATTCCTCCATCGCTATGCTAGAAAAGTATATCACTTTATAATACGAAGGAAATTATTTCTTTAAATTAATTTTGGTATAAATTAAATTAATGAAAGTATAATTACTAATATTAAGATTCCTAATCAATATTACTGTAATTAATGACCTCCATAATTTCTTTATAATTATTTATTATTGAAATAATTTTCTGCATAAGTATTTAATTAATTTTTTAATTAATGGTACTATAAATTATTTTCCTAATTAATATTAGTGTAATTAAAATTAATGATGGTATAATTAGTAATATTAATGTGTGTCATGTGGGCATGCATGTCATTTTAATGTGATTCTAATTTTCCTAATATTATCATGTTGGCATGTATGTCATTTTATCTAATTCTAAACTAATCTCTTCATTAGATGGAATACGACAACTACCAAGAACTAAATAACTTTCTAATTATAGTTATTTCGAAATAAACAACAACTTTCTAACAACAAAAATTATCAAGAACTAAACAACTATCAACAACTATGAAGAACTAAATAACAACTTCATTATAGGTAATACAACAATTGAATGCGAACTAAATAAATTTCTAATTAAACAAAAGACATCTATAAATTATACTTAAAAATTTAAGAAATTTAAAATAAAAAATTCATACCTTGAGAAGGAAGAGAAGTTGGGGACCTTGAGAAGGAATACCTTGAGAGGGGGAGAATATGAGTAGAGTGCGGGTGTGAGTGTGGGGGAATGGGGGGCCTCGGGCGGGCTATTTATATGCCGTCCAGTGGCATACCGTTTGCCGCTGCACGGCAAACCATATGCCGTGCAGGGCGGGTCATCGACCGCTTCTGCCGCACCCGTCCCGTCGTCTGCGCCGAAGGCCGCGCACCTCGCTGACCGTGCCACTAGGCACGACAAATGGTTTGCCGCGCACTCCACGTAAGCACGACAAATGGTTTGCCGCGCCACATGGGCGAGCGGCAAACCATTTGCCGATATATCACCAGTCTGGGAATTATTTTGATTTCGTACCCAGAAAGGAGATATTTGTCTTTCTCTCTCCATTCTGGGAAATAACTCGTGTTCTGTCGCCGCACTTGCAAATTAGGGGAAGAGCAGAACTGTGCCTCTAGACTAATCATTGTCCCTTAGATCAGATCTAATCCAAGAAACGACAATAAGCCACACATCAGCCACACAACAATTCTACAGTCCCACCGCTCTTCGTGAGCACGCGCTACGCACGTGTGCAGGCTAAAATATTTTTGGGCATTTTGTATCTTCATCCCTCGAACTCTGTTTATTCGATAACAGGTCCAAAAGCTGGTGAACCACGTGCGCCAGCACGTATATCTCTGGCAATTTATGCATATACTCTCGAACTTTCTGATATTCAATACATGATTTTTGGAAGGAGAAGCACATGAGGAATACATGCATTTTTTGGAGCTTTTGCAGACCGCACCCCCGATGTCTCCTTTTTCGCAAGCAAGTCCCTGGCTAAGTTGAGGCACGTGCTAACCCACACATTCCCTAGACAGTTTACGCGAACCCCCTCTAGTTTTCTTACATTTATGTACACGCACCCTGCATTTCCAGAACATTACACTTATACCCCTAACTGTATAAAAACCATACACAAATTCTATACATATTGAATAAAATATAATAATATAAAAACTAAATAAAACTACATATAAATATCGTATATACACTATATATAGTATCAACATATTTTAAAGAAAATAAAATAAATAAAAGTTTTTCTTGCACTAGATAAATCATTAGAAAAAATAACAAACTTTAAAAAAATCATAAAAATATTAAAAAATCTCTAAAAAATCCTATAAAAATTATACTTAATTTTACCATATTTTACATAATAAACCAAAAAGAAAAGAAAAATCAAATAATAAAACCAATAAAAAATATAAAATACATAAAAACTTGTAATAATTATAACTAAATAAAGAAAAATCACCAAAAAAATGCACAACATATCATTTTGAAGGAAATTTCATCTACTTTTAGATAAAAATAAAATAAAAAGATTTTCTCACTGTTTTCAACCTTAAAAATTCAAAATTCTTCACAATTTTCAATATACACTTATTTTTTTCAACATTAAAAATAAACCAAAATCCCTAAAAATCATAAAAACTCTTAAAAATTCATACAAACAGGAAAAACAAATTTATAAAATTAATAAAATAAAAACTAAGTAAAAATTACAAAATATTTTTTAAAATAATAAAAAATCATAAAATACTTAACATTTACAAAAAAAATAATATTAAAATTCATAAAAATCAAATAAAAATTCATAAAAATCCTTAAAAATAAAATAAAATTGGGAAACCTTTAACCTTAGATTTTCTATAGTTTAACCATAGTTTTCAATAATTTGCCTCACTGAGTTTGACATTCCCGTGCTTAACCGATATACACTTAAGTTTAGGAGTATAAATAAAATAAACAAAAATATTAACTAACCTTAATCTTTTCTGGTAAACCTTACTTGGTCGATACAATGACCGATACATTTTCTTTGCCCCTTTTGTAGGTTCAAAAGACCATCGATCATGTGGTTTTTCAGATGGCGTCGTTGCCGGGGAGGCATCGCTAGGATAGCCGTAGACTTAGGTTTAGGGTTTCTTGTAGCCATCTTAGTTCTTTTTTTAACCTCACGACTTTCTGTTTCTGATTAGTGCAGCACATGTTGAACCACACGAGACAGAACCACAAAGCTGATTTTCTTGTAATTCTTTGTAATAAAAAATAATTGTTCGTAGGAAGGGGCCCCTTCAAGATATCCTGACATGTACCTCTCCTTCTCTTCTCGAGGCCTATTTCACTAGGGTTGTACTCCTGGGGGAGTAGGGCACCCACCACAGTTTTTTTGCTAGGGGTTTTCTCGAAGATTTTCCGTGGCTTTTCAAGATAGGTGTTTGCTAGGATTTCTTGATTTTTCCCTTCTTTGCAAAACCATAGCTAGGTGCTTTCTTAGGTCGAAACACCTAGTTGCTTGTATCTAGGACCATTCCTAAAAGACAAAAATACGTTAGACGATTGTTTGAAAATACCCAAAAAAGTGATAACCAAAAATAAAACAGGGACTACTAATTTTATCTGACTCTAAAATAAAGCGTAAGGAATCCGCTTGTTTTGGGAAGAGCAACCCCTGCAATTACATCGCAGGTATACTCTCCAGATCAGTGAGTGAGGGACGACACATAAGGTAGAGATAGAGTTTGGATTTCTTTCGAGATACTACTAAGTTCATGCGTTTAATCACTTTCTCATCAGCAGGTACTCTCGGGTAGGCAGAAACGGTCCGAGTTTACTTAGCAGAATGGGGGGTTTAGAGGACACAGCGTAAGGCACGGTCCTCAAGTAACACGGGTAGCCAGCAACGGTCCGTACTTACCCCCATACTAGCTGAGAATAGGTGATTTCTCGTAAGAACCCGGGACAATTTTCTAGAGAAATTGCGGGCACCTATCTGATCTCGCTAATCTGTGAGAAGATTTGTCTTCCAAACAACCTTAAAACTGAAAAGATAAACGACCGAACTCTTACAGTCATTGCCAGGGTTGCGTTGGTGAACTCGGAGTTTGCTTTATATTTGTTTGTGGTGTGAGTCCAATCTTTCTAAGATATTTATCAACTTTATTTATCAAGATGATAGGAAGGCGATCGCTTCGGTCGACTCTGACCGATCCTCTCTCTCACGAACCTACCTATTCATCCAGATCAGTTCAGGGTGTCTCTTGTCCCAAATCGAAATCAAATCGAGTTGCTACTTCCATGCGTGACTCTAACCCTGGAAGCTCGTCGTCGATTTCTTCTCCTACTCATCCTAATTCATCGTCACCTCCAGTTCCATATGAACATCAGCTATTACATATTGATCTGGCCAAGCATGACCTAGATTTTTCTCCTTTCCAAAAGACATGGCTGGCAAAGGATCACAGACCACATCCATAGTCATTGATTAGGTTACGATCAACAACAGTTTAATTACTTCCCTTGAGATGTTGTAGAACTTGATTAGGGAGCAAGGTAGACTCATGAATGATGTCAAAGCTAAACTGACCCAGTTGCGAGCCCAACGCGATAATCATGATGCAGAGAATCCAGGACCTGAGGATATGGAGCAATCAAATGGAGCAAATAGACAACCACTAGGTTCGAACCGCACGACGCATCAGCTCTACAACCCTGGATCTACTACGACTCATCGATGGATCCTTCTCCCTGTCATTCACGGGATCTTTGAGTTCCGTCCTCAAACGATCCAACTGCTGCCCATGTTTCATGGGCTTTCTACTGATGAGCCGCATCTGCACCTTCAAGAGTTCGAGCTAATCTGTAGTACAGTGCACGATGCACATGTGAATGAGGATACGATCAAGTTGATCGCTTTTCCTTTCTCCCTCATTGATCGAGTAGCCTACTAGCTGAAACACTTAGGGAGATATGTTTCGACGTGGGAGGAGTTACGCAGCGCATATCTGAACAAGTATTACCCCCTTGGTCGAACAAATACTGCCAGAGCTATGATTAGTAATTTCACCATGATCAGGGACGAGTAGTTCCACGAGGCATGGGATCGTTTTAGAGAGCTCATTAATCGGTTTCCCCATCATGAACTTTCCAAGCCAACTATAGTACAGAGATTCTTCAGTGGCATGACACCGGAGTTACAGGGACTG
Source organism: Ottelia alismoides (assembly GCA_037367405.1). NCBI lineage: Eukaryota > Viridiplantae > Streptophyta > Magnoliopsida > Alismatales > Hydrocharitaceae > Ottelia > Ottelia alismoides. The sequence goes on from JAZKJV010009558.1 coordinate 92,899, forward strand.
GTGAACGCTTCCTTTGCTGGATCATACTTTTCGATGCATGAAGACCAAGTCTGGGCTATTTACGAGAAAATGGAAGAGAATTACACCACCCAGACTCGGATTTTCAATCACACAAAGCCATCCACTTATCACCAGCATTCCCGAGTGGCACAGATTGAAGGGAATCCCTCTTTTGTTGTCTCGATTCTGATAGAATCCTCATAAGTTGAAATGGGGATCATTTGTCAAAAGCTGGACCGTATGAAAATAATCAAGAAAAAGTGCCAAAACTTGGACAAGCTCGATAAGATTGACAAGCTTGAGAGGTTCCTGAGTGATCTGAAGACAGATTATGTGCGTTCAAGAGATACACGCTAACTTCAACAAGTCTTCGAGATCATAGGCTGATTCAAGAAGCCGAGATCGAGGCATACTTCTGAGGCCTCCAGTACAACACATATATGATAAACGTGATGAATCGAGGGTCTTATTAATCAACAAGGCGGATCAATAGTCGATGCATTGATCGCTCAATAAATCCCGGTTAATCAACAATTAACCCACAATATGAATAAAGCAATTAAATCTAAAAATTATGGAGTTAAAATTTGTTATAACTCTACAAGCAAATGTGTATAGGTGTAAGCATGTGAAGAGGTCGAACACTGGGAGCAAACGGTTGGGAGCAAAAATAAATGCACAAAATTATTCAATTCTTTTCTTGTCCAAGTTATGGTTTTTGTGGGTTTTTTATTTTTTATTTTTAATTTTATATTTTTATTTGATTTTACTTTTCTGATTTTGTATTTTCTTTTTATATTTTTATATTTTTATATTTTCTTTTCTTTTATAAAAACAATGTAGCCTATATAAGGATTTATTTACATAATACATAGAAATATATTTATAAATGCTATTAAATATTAACAAAATTCAGGAAATAGTTTGTATTGGGGTTTTAAATATTTTTTTAATGTTCTTATATTTGTCCAGAAATTTTTTCTAATTTTTATGTATTGTAAAGTCAAAAATATCCCAATTATGGGATTAATACATAATTCGAAATTAATTTGGGTTCTAAAAATAATAAGTAAGTCCCAAAATTACCTAATTTAGCTTTAATATATAAATAATAATTTATATATAATTATAAACTAGAAAAACATATTTTTATTATTTTTGTAGAATTTTTATATTTTTTGTTGGATTTTGGAGCTTTTTGATTTTTTAATTTTCTTTTACTATTTTTAGGTATTTTTTATTTCATGGACTCAATATTCAAAATATACCATATATAATTTTTCTGGATTTTTTAAAAAAGTTTTTATTTTTTTTGGTATTTTATAAATTAGACAGGGATTATTTAGGCTCCTCTTTAATTTTAATAATTAGATTAAATGCAAAAAATGCATAGTGGACACGTGGCGTGCAAGTATACTGCATGGAGCACCTAATCCTATTTTTGGGGAGTTTTAGGAGCAATGTAGCTATTTTTAATAATTAGATAAAAGTCACAAAAATAAATGTCATGGTGGGGGCATAACAACAAATAAATAAAAATACAGGGGGCATATTGCAATTTTCCCAATAGAATAAAATATTTATTTAATTTTCCTAGACTATTTTAAAATATACAAAATCACCACGGCATTCTTACAAAATTTACCATGCATCACGTGGGACCACATGTGATTCAAACCGGTGAGGACCTAAATGTAATTTTCATTAAACTCAATGGCCTCTGTACAAAATTTCCCAAGTCACGTGGTGACTAGACGTGACTTCACTAGGAAGGACCTAAGTGTAAAATCAGAAACATGCAGGGGTCCTTTTGCAATCCCATTTATTTTACAAAGCTAAAATTTATTTACATCCTTAAATAATAAATACAAAAAATTCTAGGGTGATATGTGCAAATTACCCCAAAAAGGTGCTCTGATCGATGGCGCTGGTATTCTCACTTGCCACGTGTCATACATCCAGCGGTCAATGACGCTTCATCTTCTGACATCTTAGATTAGATCACTTGATGTGATCCAACGACTGAGCTCTAGAGGATCCGACGTCTCTTGATGCATCTACACGCTCCTTGTAGATCAAATGGTGGAGAGCCAAGGAGGAAGAACAGGGAAGAACACCATTGCTGGTGAACTTCGATCCCCTCCCGCTCGCATCTCTGGGGTTCTTCAGCGTGTCTTCGGGGTGCAAATCGTTCTAGGAAGGTTCCTCAACCACACGGTAGAGCCAAAAAGGCTTGAAGGGCAGCGGAGCACCGTCGCGAGGTCAAGGTTAGTGGGCAGCTCCATGTACCAAGACTTCTGCAAAAATCGACCCCTTAGGGGTCCTTTAGCCTCTGCTCCCTGCAATAAGACTCGCAGAAGCAAAATCGAAGTCCAGGAGCCTTATTTGGTTGAAATGGGCATCAGGTGAAGCGGGTGGAGGTCTTTGGCGAAGGTGGAGGAGATGGAGACCCAATCTCCAGATCGGGGGTCGATCGGGGTGAAATCAAGGGGTGCGAGGGATTCAGAAGGCATAGGGGAAGGTTATGAGGTTGTTGGTGAATGGATAACGCGACGAGGCACAATGAGAGAGGTCGCCAGAGCTCAAAGCTCCGACCGGCTAACTAAGCTAATCTAGATAACTAACTGCTTAAATAACGAAATAAAAAACATAAAAACGATCCTAAAAGCTACAACTACCTAGGAAATGCAAAATAGCTCAGCTCGAACCTGATTTTTGGCCAAGGAGCAGGACCACCGGCAAGGTGGCCGTGGGTGCACCTCCGTCGTCCATCAGCCCACGCAAACCATCAGGGGAGCTCCATATGTCACATGGAGTCATGCTAGACCGAAGGAGGAGACTTTAGGATTCAGGGGATGACCAAATTTGCAAATGGAGATGAAGGGACTTATTTATACACATGTATATGCACCCTTATTGACCAGGCGATATCGAAGAATCTACAATATGTATGAGCTATCTACAAGTCCGGCGTGGATTACCGTTGAGTAATGATGATTTTTCATGAAGCGATCGAGCGTGATGGAACGATGTATCATCCGGGAAAATTGCAAGAAAACACGGGAAAACACATTCCGCGTCAACTCAGGAGACAGGGGGTCAAGTTGACCCAAGTCAACTCACGACCCGACGTGATTGGTCCACGTTAGGTCGCTACAAGACAAAATAGCAATTTTATTTAAAGAATAATTATTTAAAAATAGTAAATGATTTTATTAATTTTCGTGTATAAAATAAAAAATGTTTGTTATTTAATGTTGTATTTTATTATGATTTTTATTTATTTATTTTGATGTATTTTATTACAAGTCTGTTTTTAATGGCTTATTTATAGGTATATTTACTTGTATTTTGTACAATTTATTTTTTATTTTGTACATTTTATTTTATTATTTTATTCCATTATTTTATATATTTATAACTTACTTTTGTGAGTATAAATATATTTTTATTTGATTTTTACGATATTATTTATACACATAAATAAATAATTATGTGTATTGTGTAGGTATATTTATATGTGTTATGCCTATGTTTTATGCATACTGCTGGAAGTGCCGTTGTATTGGTTTGGGTTGCGGAACTCCTAGGATCTGGGTATAGGGACCTAGGAAGTTGCTTGCTTAAGCACAAGAGAACATGTTGACTATTGATAAGGGGTCAAGTTCTAGTGTTTTGCCTATGTTTTATGTATACTATTTTATTTTAATGTACATTTATGAGTTTTATTTTAGTTTTATATTTCTAATAGAATATGTATAATATTTACAATATTATAAAAATATGAAAGAATAAAGAATCAAAGAATATATTCCCCTTTTATTTATATATATAATAACATAGGCATTTTGTCTATGTGTTTTCATAGACTCGTTTTATTTTGCATTTTCCTTTAGATGTTATTCTAATTTTAATATGTACATGTGTTATAAATAATATTTACAAAATTATAAAAATATTGAATTTGTAAAAATGATGAATAACGGATAAATTGAATATTTTAATCGGTAGAATGTACAACAGGGGCCCAAAACCTAACTTCTACACAATAACTCCAGAAAAAGTAAGACCAACACCATTAAATAGCTTGTGAAAAGTTATATACAATTAGATGATTTTGCTATATTTTGAGTTTTTATTGAAAAGATATGGGTCTGTGAAGTTTGATTTCTGGCTTTTTATTCCGGGTATTAAATGAACACTGTATATTATTTTTGCACAAACTCAATTTCGTATTTTTATTTACATTAGTATCTACAACTTTTATGTTCAAAGTTTCTTTATTCGATGAATAAATGATACAGAATAAAATAGGTGTCAAAAGTGCATAATTAATGAATAAAATATGAGGTATTTATTGGAGTTTTGGCCCTTATCTCCCCTACTTTATTCCTTGTCGACCAACTCCATTCTTGAGTTGATCTCGGGGTTAGGGTCACAAAACATTTTCAATATGTTATTCCTTTTTCTTTTCTTCTCTTTATTCTATAATTTTGGCATTCAAAACCTTATTTTGTAAACAAATAATGCAATAAATAATGAATGTTATTATGTACAAATTAATGCTATTTACATGCATTAGCTAGGGTTTTTAAGGCCAAAATGATAGAATAAAGGTGATGAAATGAAGATTCATCACCCCCCTATACTTGCCTTTGCTAATCCCTAGCAAACACTTATGCAATAAGTACAAAAAGAATAAAAAAGAAGAAGAAAAGAAAAAGCAAAAATAAAGAATACATGGAATTGATCTAAATGATTAAACTCATCTGTACAAAATCAAAGTTTGGAGCTCGAGTTAGACCTTGATGTGAACATGTGTGTGGAACCTAGTTGGGAACCAGATTTAAAGCACAACAACCTTCGAGAGTCACATAACTCGGTTCAAATTACCTCAATAGCCACATCAGAACTAGCCTACATCATATGCAAACCCTTATGACTATGAAGCTGACTTGTACGGTGTAAGTGATAGTGTCTCTCCGCAACTGAAATGACAAAGGAAATGACTTCTCTAGAATGACAACCCAATGATTCCCCAATCCAGCACTCTATCCTCGAGGAGCGGGATATTCCCTTCTAAGTTCATGTGGCATCCAACTCAAGAGGAGGAGGCGAAGAAAAGAATGGATGGTAGCCAGTATGGCTACTTATCATGAGATGTCTGACCAGTGTAGTCAAGTCATCCAGCTGTAGGCTCACATGGTATAACTTTGATGCTCAAGCTTGCTTATTTTCTATACAACATATATACATATTTCGGTAGGAATTTTATTATTATTTTCAAGCCTGCCCATTTTTTGGAGTTTTTTTCAAACATACTATTTACAGCAACATTTATATAAGGAGTTTTTCCTCTTGAGCCAGAAGACTATCCCTCTTTTGAAGCTTTATTGCAACCCATGCTCTCATGTCTTTAGACTTTATTGAAACTAGACCAGGTTGGGATACACTTCCCTCCCCAGACGAGGACGAATGTTTCCACCCGTGTGCGTCTCAAATCGGCAAATCCAACCCCCTCACTACTCCAACTAAGTTGAGCCAACTCAAAGGTGCAAGTGACCAAGTTAGGTCACGACTGACAAGAGTCATGCGTACATCTTGAAAAGTTCTAGTTAGTCAGTTGATGTGACTTGAACCCATCCCTGAGTCTCAAAGAATTAAGTCCTAATGGACCTGAAGTACCCTAAACCTAGTTCCCAGAAGGTTCCAGTGCAGTTAGGTGCAGTAAGGTCCAACCAAGCTCCAATTTTAGACTTTATTGGAATAGTTCAATCATCAAGCACACTCAAAAAGAATATGAATGCTATGCAAATGCTATGCACAATGAATGATGCAATTTTTCAAAGATTTTTGCAAACAAAAAAGATTTTTTACAAAGAGACTTTTGGCAAATACAAAGAATCTTTTGGCACACAAGTATAAAGTATTAAAGCTATTTACACGGGCATGCTTCTTTCTTTCACAAGAGTTAAGAATTTAAAGAATTTACAGATTTTAATAAAGTTACTTATTCAGGTACATATATATACAATTGATAAAGAATTTTATACATCTTTTATTCCTATTTTAATGATACATTCAATCCTCAAATTGATTTGAAAATAATTTTCAAAAATATAGTACAAAATATTTTTTTGCAAATTTTTACAAATATTTGAAAGCCATTTTGCAAAGATTTTTCACATAGTATATATACATTTTTCAGAAATATCTGTACAATCATTTTCCAAACCATTTGCAAATAGGTTTTCAAATCCTTTATTGCACATAAAGAGAAGAGTTTTTTCAATTCAAAATACTTTTACAAAGGTTGAAAACATTTCACAAGAAGTTTTCCAAACGGGTCACACCATTTTTCAAATCATTTTACAAAAATATTTTTAACCTGATTTATTAATTAGTAAATACAAAAACAATTTGAGGAACGACTGATGTTATTAAATTATTTTTAATGAAATATATATGTATGTTTATAGTATTTTTTGCCACATTTATTAATAATTAATATGAAAGTACGAGTTATGGCTAACGTATATATACAGAGTATATACGAGACTCCTATATTTTTCATGAGCATGTCCTCATAGATCGAAGAGAAAAAGAGAAGACATAACTCGTACTGAATATAGGAACGCCTGTAATACAACGACTAAAGAATAACAAATGAAAGAATTGAGATATAAAAGAATAAGAAGGTGACCAACCCCCTCCCCCCATACCTAGGATCAAATAATCCTAAGTATAGCAGTCTGTACACAACGCAGGGAGGGTCATAGGTGGGAATAAAAGAAAATTTAAAATAAACAGATCACAGCTCGGGTTGTCTCCCCCTATACTTAGGGTGAGATATCCTTACGTATAGAAGAAATCAAAAAGAGAGGAGACAGTGGAGGGGATCAAAGAATGAACGAATCGGGGTACACACCCCCCAATACTTAGGACAAAGTACGTTCTAAGTACAAAAAAACTGACACAAATGAGACACCTTTTATGTAAATAAAGAAAAATGAAAAGGAAAAGAAGAAAAGATAGATAGATATATGTAGATGAAAAAGCTCGTAGAGAATGTACACATCACACCCCCTATACTTAGGGTGAAAGGTTCCTAAGTATAGGCAACGACAGGAGTGATGAAACAAAACGGAGAAAGTACAATGTGGTGTCTACCCCCTATACGTAGGACAAAGTACATCCTAAGTATAGTCACACAGATATGGCGAAAGATCTAGGGCACACGAAACATACGGGATAACGAATGTAAGATGAAACACATATATACAACAAGTAAAGACTGAGGAAGTTGATGAATATCCATTTCATCACCTTTATTCTATCATTTTGGCATTAAAAACCCCAGCAAATGCATGTAAATAGCATCAATTTGTTCATAATAGCATTCATTATTTATTGTATTAAATGTACAGAAAATAAGGTTTCTAATGCCAAAATTATAGAATAAAGAGAAGAAAAGAGAAAGGAATAAAATATTGCAAATATTTTATGACCCTAACCTCGAGACCAAGGCCAGAATGGAATTGGTCGACAAGGAATAAAGTAGGGGGAGATAAGGGCCAAGAGTACAATAAATACCTCATTTATTTATTCATCCATTTATGCATTCTTGACACCTATTTTGTACATAATTATTTATTCATCAAATAAAGAAACTTTGTTCATAAAAGTTGTATATATAAATGTAAATAAAAATACAAAATTGAGTTTGTGTAAAAATAATACCCAGTGTACATTTTATGCACAAAATAAAAAGCCAAAATCTCAACTTCACAGACCCATATCTTGCAAATAAAAACTCCAAATCACCCAAACTCACCTTTAATTGTATATAGCATTTTATAAACTATTTTATAAAATTGATTTCATAATTTTTGGAGTCCATCTGTGAAAGTTAGGTTTTTGGCCCTTCTTGTACATGATACCTGATTAAAATATTCATTTTATTCAATATTCATTATTTTTATAAATTTATATTTTTAAAATCTTGTAAATAATGTATCTAATTCATATACATATTAGCCTTAGAATAAAACCAAAAAGAATTTGTAAAATAAAATAAGTCTATGTAATATATAGGCAAAATACCTATGAGAAGGATGTACATAAATAAAAAGAGAAAAGCATTCTTTAATTATTTCATTCTTTTATATTCTTATAACAATGTATATATATATATTATTAAAAATACAAAGCTAAAATAAAAACAAATAAAATCCATTAAATAAATACAATGTATATAATATACAGGCAAAATACCTATAAGTATACTTACATATACACAAATGCATTTATTTAAAAATATAAATAAACTCATAAAAATTAAGTAAAAATATATTTATACTCATAAAAATAAGTTATAAATTTATAAAATAATAAAAGAAAATAAACAAATTAAAAATAAAATACCCAAAAATACATGTAAATACATACATATACACATTATTTTAATAAAACCGTAATAAAATACTTCAAAAAAAATTAAATAAAAATCATAAATAAATACTACATGAAATAATACACATTTTTTATTTTATAAATAAATTCTAATTAATTCATTTAATATGTTAAATAAATGGGTCAAGCTCGGTCCGATGTGGACCAATCAGGGGCCAGGGAAAGTTGACCTCCGGTCAACTCCCCCTGCGCCTCTGACTGACCCGTCAGAACTATCGCATCCCCGGATTTCATGCCTTTTTCCTGGGCATCTCTTTCACCCATCGCCCTCGAATCCTTCATGAAAGATCTTCCCTGATCAATGTACATCCTCGCCGTCTACTTAGATCCCTTGTACATAGCCCCAATTCCTTAATAATCGCCGGTCAATGGGGGTCCCTTGGAATGTTTATAAATAACTCCTCCCGCTTCCTTTGCCGAATTTGGCCATTTTCATCCCCTTCTTTGAGCTTGAACGAGCTCCTGGCGGAGCCCTCGTGACAGGAGGCGCTTCCCAGCACCTCGAGTCGGCCCAAGGAGGTGGGAAATTTTGTCGTGGTGGCGCTCCGGCGGCCACCCTGCTCCCTGGCGGCCCCCAGGTATAAGAGCTGCGCTTTTACTTATTTTAGTTAGGATTTTATTTCAGCATTTCATTTCTGTCATTAGATTAGTCAGTAGCACTTAGTTGTAGCTTCGTTTAGGCGATTCGAAGTTCTCTGGAGCTCCGCTCCGACGACTTCTCCACTGTGACCCCAATGTTTTCCGACCACCCTTCCACTGCCATTTCATTCCTCTACGCCTTCTCCACCATTCAGCCACCTTGTCCAATCGGATTCGCTTCTGAATCCGCGAATCGAAGTTCCTCCACCGCCCTTCGCCGGAGCTTCTTCGCTCGCCTTCATCCCTGTGCTTTCAGCTTCAAACCCCGGGTCGAGGGTGATGCCCTCGAGCCCCTCTACCTTCCTGTGCAGGTTAGGTGCGAAGAAAGGCACCAGGAGACGTTTCCCATGCGGGCGGAGGTACCTGGAGCGCCGCTTCTTCTTCGAGCTCGTGGCGGCGCTACGGTGTGCCTCCGACTGATCAGACACCTCCGGACGATAGAGCAACCCTCCAGGAAGCGAATGGGACCTTCAGGAGCAGCGATGGTTGACCGGAGAGCGAGATCGAGGAGGAAGAAGCTCGCCCCGGCGAGTGTTCTTCCCTGTTCTTCCACGCCAGCTCTCCGCCGTTGGATGAAGACGAAGGCCCAGATCGAGCAGCAACCGTCCGATGGAGCGAAGCAGCGACCGTCAGATCTCACGCGAGATCTTATCTCCTCCGCTCATCGGCGAAGCGTCATCGGCGCACGTGGAGGCACCACGTGTCAAGTGAACGAAGATCAGCCGTCGGATAAAGCGCCTTTTGGGGGTAATTTGCACATCTAGCCCCTGCCATTTTTGTATTTAATTTTTAATCTTGTAAAATATATAGCAAGTTGTAAATAAAATGTAAATTTTGCAGAATGGACCCTGAGTTTCTTGAAAATACATTTAGGTCCTTCCTCGCCTCACGTGCAGTCCCACGTGAGGCGCGTGAAATTTTGCATTTATACCCTGGCGGTTTTGTATATTGTAGAATAGTTCTAAAAATTAAAATAAATGTTTATTTCTGTTGTATTTTTGCACTAATGCCCCTGTAACTTATTTTATTTGCAAAAATACCCCTGCGAGGCTGTTTTATTTTTGTCTCTTTATCTATTTATTAAAAATACCTAGAAGGCTTCTAATAATTCACAAATATTAGGATAGATGCTCCATGCCTTGCTAGTTCACGCCAACACTTTAGTTTGCATTTTTTTGCATTTTTCTCGATTAATTAAAAATGAAATAGAAGCCATTTTTGCACTGTCTAAATTAGAAAATACAAAAAAATTAGAAAATGTTTTTGAAAAATCCCAAAAAAATTATATATGGTATAATTATATATATATTGAGTCCAGAAAATGAAAAACCCTAAAAATATAAAAAAGAAAATTAAATAAAAATTTATATCTATATATATCTTTTAAGTATATATATCTATATACTCTAGTACTCCTCTCTCTCTTCTTATATATATCTCTTTATATATATATGTCTTATATATATATATCTATCTATTTATATTATATAATTAAAAATATTAAAAGAAAATATAAAAAAAATATAAAATATAAAAATAAAATAAAAATTATAAAAACCAAAAATATATATATAAAAAATTACAAAACCTAAAACCCACAAAAACAATAAAAGGACATGAACAAATGATTGAATAATTGAATGATACATTACATACAACCATTCGCCTCCCAATGTTCGACCTCTACCTGTACTTACACCTATACACATTTACATGTAGAGTTATAATAAATTTTAACTCCACATTTTTGGATATTCATTGCATATATTATTGTGGGTTAATTGTTGTTTTATTCCGGATTTTGTGTGGTCGACTCAGCGACTAAGTTCACGCCTTGTGAGGAACTTAAGACCACTGATTTCCGGAGTAAACAAATGGCGCCGTTGCCGGGGAGGCAACAGTTTTTGTATGATTTTGTGTGGTTATTTGTTCATTTATTTGATTCTTTGTTCATGTCCTTCATTTATTTATTTGTGTGATTTTTATTTTTATTTTTATTTGATATTATTGATTGACTGCTCTGACCATCTCTTTCTTTTTGTCTTTGATGCGAGGGACCGCCAAGCGAAGGAGGACCTCCTAGGAGGACCTATGCACCCAAGCGAGGCGGTGTTGGCTTTTCTATGCCAAGCCAACAGGGGAGAGTATGCATGACACATGAAGGAGAATTTTTGAAGGCAGTCTCCATTTTTCAGGCATTTTATTTTATTTTAATATGTATATTTATGTGAGAGAGTGACCCTTAGAATTTTGTAATAATACAGGACTCTCACAGGTACACTTTGACTCCCGAGGTCCATTGCCCGAGGGATTGTTCCCTTGGGGGCCTCGATGACTTGGACTCTTTTTCTTTTTCTTTTCTTTATTTTTTTTTCATTATTTTGTGTGAATGAGCCCCTAGCTGTAGGAGTCGCTTGCTCGTAGAGTTAGGTCCAAACACCCTAATATATATTTGCATGTACCTATAGTGCGCTTTGGACCTAGATCAAACTCTAAACAACCGCTCATTAATCTCTTAGCCTTTGTGCCACAGCGAGCCCCGCAAAGCGCTTTCTCCTAAGCTCAAGTGTGTTGAGTACAGAGGAGGGGTGAGCCAAGACCGGACTTGTTGAGGCTAGAGATGAATGAGCGACTTGTGGTGCTTCACGATAATAGCAATTTCTGAACCTAGGGCGATTTCTTCGGTTTGCATTTGCATATAGCATAGGTTTCAAATTCTGTTTTGCATCCCGCATGGAGAGAGCTGGGAGGCACTGTAAGTCTTCTTACTTAGCATGCATCATCTATTTCTGACTTGCATGGCTTTTCCGATCTTCTCCCTCTGTTTTTGCCAACCTAGGATGCTTAATGGAAATTGGAACCTCGATAGACACGTGCATTGAAAATACCCAAAAAAAGTGCTAACTTAAATAAAATCGGGACTGCTAACTCTATTGGACTTAAAAATAAAACGTAATGGATTCCTTGTCTTGGGGAGAGCAACCCCCTCATTGGATGCGTTTCACGTACACACTAAGGAGTAGAGCCCAAATCCCATCAGAGCCTCCTAAGTGATTGTACAATTTTTGTGATCTCACCTAACTCTAAAAATCGAAAAGATAAATGACCGTCACCTGATGGTCTTCACTGTGTTGAGTAGGTGAATTGGGGGTTTGCCTTGTGTCTTGTTTGTGACTTGGAGTCCATTGTGTTTTCCATTCATCATTAGAGTAGTCGGTCCCGTCCGTGTGAGTCATGCATTTTTCATCTTTGAGTCTCTCTACCTCTCTTATACATATATCTCTTCATCTTACATCAAGTCGTGATATTGGCGCTTGAGCTCAATCATTCTTCGCCAAATCCTTTGTTTCCCGCTTCTTCACCATCTTCTATGTATCCATCGTACCATCTTCTCTGGTTCGAGGAGAGACCGCTCTTCGGACCGCAATTTTGACGGTGTTCCCGCCTTGTGTGGAACACCCAATTTTGTCTATGTCTCGATCTTTCTCACCCGCCCTCCTCGTACCCTCTGTATCACTTTTCTACCACCCACGATATTGGCACGCCCGCTCAATCAGCTTCTCCACCCCATTGTGTTACCCTTCTTACCCATTTTCCTCGTGTACCCCGTATCATCTCTCCCTTTACCCGGGAATGTTGTGCATAATGATGGGGCCCGCATCGAGGATTATTTATACATATTATTTGTGTAGACCGGGCCCATAATGTTGAGGTTGCTGAGATTGATTTGGTGGATTTGTTTTTGATACATGCATATGGGCTGCTTGAGGATTATTGCTGATGCATAGAGCATAGGTGTGATGCATTATTGAGGAATTATAGCTCTCGCACACCGGATTGCGGATGTGATGTGATGCAATGATTCGATGAAGATTTTATGAGCATTGATTGATCTATCTATTTGAGGTTCCACCCATCTTGATCTTTGGGGATTGACTGATTATTCTACTTTGGATTTCTTGATAAAGGTGTGCGGATCCTACATGATCTCTCTTCTTCCTGATTGACCCATCCTTGATCTCCTGACTCTCTAATCCACCATGGCACTTAGAGGATTCTTGACTATTTTTCGTGCCATCTCAACTTACTGGATTGACCTGAGGGATGTTTTGTGATTGTCCTGATGATTTTCTCCCTCCCATGATCTTATGCCCTCCAAATGATTGAAGGATTTATTGCTTTTTGAGGACCTGAGATGACTTGCCAGCATTCCCATGACCTACATTGATATAGCTTGCATTCCTCCCCGAGGACTGTCTGCGGGAGAATGCGATAATTTCTAGGACTGCGGTTTCATTCACTGCTTGGGTCGCCATTGTGATGGGACCTGAAATCGAGTCAGATGATATGCTTGATTGGCCTCCCCCTGTGATTGTGTACCTGACCTGTCGGTACACGAGGCCAATGTACTAGACTCCTTTGAGCCCGCTCTCCTTGACGGTTCTTGCAAGGTAGAGCTCCACTTTTCTGATTATTCCATGCCTAGCTCATAGCTCTCCGAGGGTTATCTGCGGGAGACTATGACATATTTCAGATCTGATTGGTCTCTTCTGTTGGTAGCAGCCTTGTCGACTACTGAGACCACTAGGTGGGTCCGTCTGATGGATCCGGCTCCTTTGAGCCCTCGTCTCTCCTTGACAACCCTCGCAAGGTGGAGACACATTCTGACTATTCTTTGCTTAGTTCACAGCACTCTCCGAGGACTATCTGCGAGAGACTGCGACACTCTCTTTACGCTCGGTTCCCACTTCTGACTGTGTCTCCGATTTGCGGAGCACGGAACCGAGTCGTTGGATATATATGATTTTGGTCCCCTCCTGAGTTGCCTATCCGATCTGCGGATCATGGGATCTATCTGTTTGCTCAGAACTTTGACTCCTTTGAGTCTGTTCGCCTTGACGGTCCTCGCAAGGTGGAGCTTCTGGTATCTGCTACTCACATGACTAGTTGGCAGCCCGCTCCCCGAGGGTTATTTGCGGGACGCTGCCACACTTTCTTGATTTGACGGTCTCTTTGCTGGTAGCCGATCTGTCGCCTACCAAGACTATTTCTACGATCCGTCTGATGGATCAGGCTCCTTTGAGCCCGCTCTCCTTGACGACCCTCGAAGGGTGAGCTTCTGTTCTGATTATTCATTGACTAGCATGTACTACTCCCCGAGGGTTGTCTGCGGGAGAGTACATCATTTTCTAGGTACTCGGCTTCATTTCTGGTGTCCCCTGTTTGTTGGGTCACGAAGCCGGGTCTTCTGACTTTGTACTCGGTCTCCTCCCTGGTGGTGTCTCCTGTCTGATGGAGCACGGAACCAAGTCTTCTGATTATTCTCTGATTATGCTCACCTTGAGGACCCTCGCAGGAGTGAGCTATATGTATTGTGTTGTTCGGTGTATTCTTATGACTTTCAGATTATATCACCACCATGCATCACACAGTCTCATATGCTTTATTTCCGATTTATCTGAGACCATGATTGCCCGGAGGAGTCTGTACTGCTCTTTCTTCCTCCCTGTCTTATGTTATCGGCTATGTTCCCTCATGATGATCCTTCGAGCTGATTGACTGATTCATGCTACCAGACCGGATATCTTTACTTTCTGATCTGATTGTCCCCGGTAGCTGACATCCACTTGACTGTATATCAGGGTGTCTTTCCACCTTCTGACTGCGTCCTCGTTCTCACAAGGAGACGACGACGAGAGCACGGTAGTCGCTTACCAGACACCGTCCTGTACTTCACCTGTTTTTTGCCAGTGTATATATGTGTTTTGTTTATTCCTTCTTTCTCCCGTATGTTTTAGTGTGCCCCAAATCGATCGACACATCATTATGTCTACACTTAGGACGTACCTTGTCCTAAGTATAGGGGGGCACACACTGAGTTGTTCTTTCCTTGCACTTTTTCGTCACTCCTTTTCTTTCCTATACTTAGGGATATCTCACCCAAAGTATAGGGGGAGTGATGTGTATATTCTCCTCGGTCTTTTCATCTGTCTGTATATATCCATCTTCTCTTCTTTTATTCTTTTCTTCTTTTCCTTTTCTATCTTCTGTATCTAAATAAAAGGTGTCGCCCCTTTGTTCCCGTTTTCTGTACTTAGGACGTACTTTCTCCTAAGTATAGGGGGGTGCACCCCTGATTTGTTCATCTGTATATTCCCATCCTTACTCGTATATTCTTTCGACTTGTCTATACTCAGTACGAGTTATGTCTTCTCTTTTCTTTTCGATCTATGAGGACATAGCTCAAGCTAAGTATAGGGGGGTCGTATATACTATGTATATACTTTAGCCATAACTCGTACTTTCGTATTCTCTTAATAATATGGCTAATAAATCTTTAAATTCGTTAAAAACCCTTAATAAAAAGATGGGATTATTCCTCAAATTCTTTTGTATATACTGATTAATAAATCAGGTGAAAATATTTTTTGCAAAATGTTTGAAAAATAGTTTGAAAGGTATTGTGAACATTTATTGAATACTATTTTGAAAACATTTTGTTACATGTTTTCAACCTGTATAAAAATGTGTGGTTTGTAAAATTTATTTTCTTTGTGTGAAATAAAATGTTTGAAAAATGATTTGCAAATGGTTTGAAAAATGGTTGTAAAAATATTTTGAAAATCTATATATACTGTTTTGAAAAAAAACCTTTGCAAAATAGTTTTCAAATTGTGTACATGTTTGTAAAAATGTTTGTAAAAATTATCGTGAACTATAGTTTTCAAAAATTGTTTGAAAAATTTGTGTCAAATAAATTTGAGGAATAGTCACATATAATAGAAACTAATATATATATTATTATAAATAAAAATAAAAATAATAATAAACAAGATTCTTTAATAAGTGTATATATATACCTGTAAATAAAAAAACTAAATTCTAAATTCTTTAAAAATCATTAAAATAAAGCGGCACGCCCCTGTAAATAGTTGTACATATTTGGAGTGCCCAAATTATTTTATTTGCAAAAAATTTTTTGTGTAAAAATTTATCTCTTTGATTCTTTGAAAAATTGCATTATTCTTTGCATATTTGTAAATAGCATTTGCATAGCATTCATATTCTTTCATTGAGCTTGATGATTGAACTAGTCTAATAAAGTCGAAGATTGGAGCTTGGTTGAACCTTACCGCACCTAATTGCACTGGAACCTTATGGGAACTGGGTTTAAGGTACTTCAGGTCTAATCAGACTTAATTCTTTGAGAAATCAGGGCTGGGTTCAAGTCACCTCAGTGGACTAACTAGAACTTTTCGAAACACACGTATGACTCTTGTCGACCGTGACCTAACTTGGACACTTGCACATTTCACTTGGCTCAACTCAGTTGGAGTGGTGAAGGGGTTGGATTTGCCAGTCTGAGACGCACACGGGTGGAAACATTCGTCCTCCTCTAGGGAGGGAAGTGCACCCCAACCTGGTCCAATCGCCATGAGGTCTAACGACAGGAGAGTGCGGGTTGCAATAATGCTTCAAAAGAGGGATAGTCTTCTGGCTCAAGAGGAAAACTCCTTATGTAAATGCTGCTGTGAATAGTATGTTGAAAAAAAATGATGAAACTCCAAAAAAGTGGACAGGCTTGTAAACAAAAATAAAAATGCCTGCCGGAGTATGTATATATGTTGTATAGAAAATAAGCAAGCTTGAGCATCAAAGTTATACCATGTGAGCCTGCAGCTGGATGACTTGACTACACTGGTCTTGCATCCCAGGATAGGTAGCTACACTGGCTACCGTCCATTCTTTTCTCTACCCCCCTCCTCTTGAGTTGGATGCCACTTGAACTTAGAAGGGAATACCCCGCTCCTCGAGGAAAGAGCTGTTGGATTAGGGAATCATTGGGTTGTCATTCTGGAGAAGCTAGTCTCTTTGTCATTTCAGTTGGGGAGAGCCACTATCACTTACACGTACAAGTCAGCTTCATAGTCATAAGGGTTTGCGTATGATGTAGGCTAGTTCTGACCTGGCTATTGAGGTGATTTGAACCAAGTTCTGTGACTCTCGAAGGCTGTTGTGTTTTAAATTTGGTTCCCGACTAGGTTCCACACACATTCTCACACCAAGGTCTAACCTGAGATCCAAACTTTGATTTTGTACAGATGAGTTTAATAATCATGATCAATTCAATTTATTCTTTGAAATTCTTTATTTTTGCTTTTTCTTTTCTTCTTATTCTTTGTTCTTTTGTACTTATTACACAAGTATTTGCTAGGGACTAGCAAAGGCAAGTATAGGGGGGTGATGAATCTCCATTTCATCACCTTTATTCTATTATTTTGGCCTTAAAACCCCAGCAAATGCATGTAAATAGCATCAATTTGTTCATAATAGCATTCATTATTTATTGTATTAAATGTACAGAAAATAAGGTTTTTAATGCCAAAATTATAGAATAAAGAGAAGAAAAGAGAGGAATAAAATATTGCAAATATTTTATGACCCTAACCCCGAGACCAAGGCCAGCATGGAATTGGTCGACAAGGAATAAAGTAGGGGGAGATAAGGGCCAAGAGTACAATAAATACCTCATTTATTTATTCATCCATTTATGCATTCTTGACACCTATTTTGTACATAATTATTTATTCATCAAATAAAGAAACTTTGTTCATAAAAGTTGTAGATATAAATGTAAATAAAAATACAAAATTGAGTTTGTGTAAAAATAATACCCAGTGTACATTTTATGCACAAAATAAAAAGCCAAAATCTCAACTTCACAGACCCATATCTTGCAAATAAAAACTCAAAATTACCCAAACTCACCTTTAATTGTATATAGCATTTTATAAACTATTTTATAAAATTGATTTCATAATTTTTGGAGTCCATCTGTGAAAGTTAGGTTTTTGGCCCTTCTTGTACATAATACCTGATTAAAATATTCATTTTATTCAATATTCATTATTTTTATAAATTTATATTTTTAAAATCTTGTGAATAATGTATCTAATTTATATACATATTAGTCTTAGAATAAAACCAAAAAGAATTTGTAAAATAAAATAAGTCTATGTAATATATAGGCAAAATACCTATGAGAAGGATGTACATAAATAAAAAGAGAAAAGCATTCTTTAATGATTTCATTCTTTTATATTCTTATAATAATGTATATATATATATTATTAAAAATACAAAGCTAAAATAAAAACAAATAAAATCCATTAAATAAATACAATGTATATAATATACAGGCAAAATACCTATAAGTATACTTACATATACACAAACGCATTTATTTAAAAATATAAATAAACTCATAAAAATTAAGTAAAAATATATTTATACTCATAAAAATAAGTTATAAATTTATAAAATAATAAAAGAAAATAAACAAATTAAAAATAAAATACCTAAAAATACATGTAAATACATACATATACACATTATTTTAATAAAACCGTAATAAAATACTTCAAAAAAAAATTAAATAAAAATCATAAATAAATACAACATGAAATAATACACATTTTTTATTTTATAAATAAATTCTAATTAATTCATTTAATATGTTAAATAAATGGGTCAAGCTCGATCCGATGTGGACCAATCAGGGGCCAGGGAAAGTTGACCTCCGGTCAACTCCCCCTGCGCCTCTGACTGACCCATCAGAACTATCGCATCCCCGGATTTCATGCGTTTTTCCTGGGCGTCTCTTTCACCCATCGCCCTCGAATCCTTCATGAAAGATCTTCCCTGATCAATGTACATCCTCGCCGTCTACTTAGATCCCTTGTACATAGCCCCGATTCCTTAATAATCGCCGGTCAATGGGGGTCCCTTGGAATGTTTTTAAATAACTCCTCCCGCTTCCTTGGCCGAGTTTGGCCATTTTCATCCCCTTCTTTGAGCTTGAACGAGCTCCTGGCGGAGCCCTCGTGAAAGGAGGCGCTTCCCAGCACCTCGAGTCGGCCCAAGGAGGTGGGAAATTTTGTCGTGGTGGCGCTCCGGCGGCCACCCTGCTCCCTGGCGGCCCCCAGGTATAAGAGCTGCGCTTTTACTTGTTTTAGTTAGGATTTTATTTCAGCATTTCATTTCTGTCATTAGATTAGTCAGTAGCACTTAGTTGTTTCTTAGTTTAGGCGATTCGAAGTTCGCCAGAGCTCCGCTCCGGCGACTTCTCCACTGTGACCCCGATGTTTTCCGACCACCCTTCCACTGCCATTTCATTCCTCTACGCCTTCTCCACCATCCAGCCACCTTGTCCAACCGGATTCGCTTCTGAATCCGCGAATCGAAGTTCCTCCACCGCCCTTCGCTGGAGCTTCTTCGCCCGCCTTCATCCCTGTGCTTTCAGCTTCAAACCCCGGGTCGAGGGTGATGCCCTCGAGCCCCTCTACCTTCCTGTGCAGGTTAGGTGCGAAGAAAGGCACCAGGAGACGTTTCCCATGCGGGCGGAGGTACCTGGAGCGTCGCTTCTTCTTCGAGCTCGTGGCGGCGCTACGGTGTGCCTCCGACTGATCAGACACCTCCGGACGATAGAGCAACCCTCCAGGAAGCGAATGGGACCTTCAGGAGCAGCGATGGTCGGCCAGAGAGCGAGATCGAGGAGGAAGAAGCTCGCCCCGGCGAGTGTTCTTCCCTGTTCTTCCACGCCAGCTCTCCGCCGTTGGATGAAGACGAAGGCCCAGATCGAGCAGCAACCGTCCGATGGAGCGAAGCAGCGACCGTCAGATCTCACGCGAGATCTAATCTCCTCCGCTCATCGGCGAAGCGTCATCGGTGCACGTGGAGGCGCCACGTGTCAAGTGAACGAAGATCAGCCGTCGGATAAAGCGCCTTTCGGGGGTAATTTGCTCATCTAGCCCCTGCCATTTTTGTATTTAATTTTTAATCTTGTAAAATATATAGCAAGTTGTAAATAAAATGTAAATTTTGCAGAATGGACCCTGAGTTTCTTGAAAATACATTTAGGTCCTTCCTCGCCTCACGTGCAGTCCCACGTGAGGCGTGTGAAATTTTGCATTTATACCCTTGCGGTTTTGTATATTGTAGAATAGTTCTAAAAATTAAAATAAATGTTTATTTCTGTTGTATTTTTGCACTGATGCCCCTGTAACTTATTTTATTTGCAAAAATACCCCTGCGAGGCTGTTTTATTTTTGTCTCTTTATCTATTTATTAAAAATACCTAGAAGGCTTCTAATAACTCACAAATATTAGGATAGATGATCCATGCCATGCTAGTTCACGCCAACACTTTAGTTTGCATTTTTTTGCATTTTTCCTGATTAATTAAAAATGAAATAGAAGCCATTTTTGCACTGTCTAAATTAGAAAATACAAAAAAATTAGAAAATGTTTTTGAAAAATCCCAAAAAAATTATATATGGTATAATTATATATATATATTGAGTACAGAAAATGAAAAACCCTAAAAATATAAAAAATAAAATTAAATAAAATTTTATATCTATATATATCTTTTAAGTATATATATATCTATATACTCTAGTACTCCTCTCTCTCTTCTTATATATATCTCTTTATATATATATATATATGTCTTATATATATATATATCTATCTATTTATATTATATAATTAAAAATATTAAAAGAAAATATAAAAAAATATAAAATATAAAAAAAAATAAAAATTATAAAAACAAATATATATATATATATATAAAATTACAAAACCCAAAACCCACAAAAACAATAAAAGGACATGAACAAATGATTGAATAATTGAATGATACATTACATACAACCATTCGCCTCCCAGTGTTCGACCTCTACCTGTACTTACACCTATACACATTTACATGTAGAGTTATAATAAATTTTAACTCCGCATTTTTGGATATTCATTGCATATATTATTGTGGGTTAATTGTTGTTTTATTCCGGATTTTGTGTGGTCGACTCAGCGACTAAGTTCACGCCTTGTGAGGAACTTAAGACCACCGATTTCCGGAGTAAACAGAAGTACATGATGGTATCTGACAAGTGAATACCGTACTCTCATAATTGTCTCCCTGTGAGAAGGTGGACGCAGTCAGAAAGGGAAAAGACACCCTGATGGGCAATCGGGTGGGCATCAGCTACCGGGGGATATAGATCGAAAGGTGAGACATGGTCTGGTAGCATGAATCGGATCACCGGCTCATAAGGAAGGAATGTGAGATCATAGCCGATATTGTAAGACCTAGAGGAAGATGGAACAGTGGCGGCTATGTTTACTCGGCTCGTACTTAGGATGTGGAACTATGTTTGGGATTATGGGTGTTACAACCTCCCCCACTTATATTCACAATGTCCTCGTTGCGACATGGTCCATCACTTATTCCCAGTGACAGTGGCGGCTGCACGCTCCCGGCTTAGGTCCCTTTGAGCTTATTTCCCAATATAGACTCCTCCAAGTCAATTATTGTCTCAAAAGATATGAATGGTAAGACATTTGACTTTCCTACTATTATGAATAGACTCCTCCAAGTCAATTATTATCTCAAAAGATATGAATGGTAAGATATGAATAGACGCTCCCGGCTTATTTCCCAGTATAGACTCCTCCAAGTCAATTATTGTCTCAAAAGATATGAATGGTAAAACATGAGACTTTCCTAATGCATCGGTGTGGTATCTGGTGGGAATAGAATCAGAAGGTCAAAAGAACACACCAAACACCAGGCACCATGGCTCTACCCTTGCGAGGGATGTCAAGGTGAGCGGACTAAACGGCGCCGGATCCAAAATAACAGAAGACGGGGCTCCGTGCTCCAACAGAAAAGAAACACAACTAGGGAGGAGACCGAGTACCAAAATCAGGAGACTCGGCTACGTAATCCCACAGATGGAAGACGCAAGAAGGAATCCGAGTGCCCAGAAAATGATGTACCCTCTCGTAGATAACCCTCGAAGAGAAGTACATGCTAGTCAATAAATAATCAGAATAGAAGCTCACCCTTGTGAGGGTCGTCCAGGAGAGCGGGCTCAAAGGAGCCTGATCCCTCAGACGGATCATAGGAACGGTCTCAGTAGACAATAGATCGGCTACCAGCAAAAGAGACCAACAAATCCAGAGAGTGTGGCAGCGTCCTGCAGATAACCCTCGGGGACCATACTGCTAATTAAGTAGTGAAATAATAAGAAAAGATGGCTCGTCCTTGCGAGGATCGTCAAGGAGAGCAGACTCAGAGGAGTCTAGTCAGATGGGTCCCAAGATCCAACAGATCAGATGAACATCAAAGAAATGGGGACCGAAAGCATATCAGACTACTCGGCTCCATGCTCCAAGCAATAGGAGACATGGTCAGAAAGGGAAACCGAGCATAAAGAAAATGCTGCATTTTCCTGCAGATAGTCCTCGGGGAACAATGCAAGCTAATCAAGGAATAGTCAGATCAGATATCATCCTTACGAGGGTCATCAAGGAGAGAGGGATCAGAGGAGTCAATCAGAATGGTCTCTGTAGATGACATATCGTCTACCAGCAGAAGAGACCGCATATATAGAATTTGTCATAGTCTCTCACAGATAACCCTCGGAGAGCATATGAACTAAGCATGGAATAATCAGAAAAGTGAAGCTCATCCTTGTGAGGACCATCAAGGAGAGAAGACTTATAGGAGTCGGGGACATTGGCCTCGTGCACCGATAGATCAGGCGCATAATCAGCAGGGAGGCCAAACAGTCAAATCGGAGAGCTCGGTTCCATGCTCCAACAGATAGGCAGCATAAACAGTGAGGGAACTGAGCGTAGAGAATGTGTCTCATCCTCCCGCAGATAGTCCTCGGAGAGTAATGCGAACTAGGTCAATCAAGTCTGGGGATTGCTGGCGTCAAATCTCAGGTCCTCAATAGCAATCAATCATTCAATCATTTGGAGGGAATATAATAATCGAGGGATGAATAATCATATCAATCATAATACATCCCTCGGGTCAATCCAATCTGGTTGAGATGGCACAAAAGATAATCAGGAATCCTCAAAGTGCCATAAGTGGATGATAGAATCAGGAGATCAGGGATGGGTCAATCAAGAAGATGAGAGATCATGAGAGTTTCACACACCATCGCTATCAAACACAAACCAAGATAGTCAGTTAGCTCTCAAAAATTAAGAGGGTTGGCACCTCAAAAGAGAGATTAATCAATGCTCATGAAACCATCATCGAATCATGAAAATAGGTCACATCCTCAATCCGGTGTGCGAGATCTAAATCCTCAATAAATAATCACACCTAATTATTGTGCATCATCAAAGTTATCAATACGCTCATATGCACGTATTGAATGTCAAATCCACCGAGAGTAAGGTATCAATCTCATCAACCTCAAAACATGCCCGACTTACTCTAATAATCAAGGTAAGTCAAAAATCCTTGATGCGGGCAATATCTGAAAGCACAGCAATCCTGGATACTAGAAGAGATGACACGGGGGACACGAGGAGGGTGGGCAAGAAGTGATATGAAAGATCTGGCGAAGATGATTGAGCTCAAGCGCAAATATCACGACTCAATGCAAATGAGGAGATATATGTATAAGAGAGGTAGAGAGACTCAAATATGAAAAATGGACGACGCACACGGACGGGACCGACAACTCAAAGGGATACTAAAATGCGAATGGACTCCAAGTCACAATCAATACACAAAGCAAACCCCTGATTCACCTACTCAATGCGGTGAAGACCGAGATGGGGTCCTTTTATCTTGTCGATTTTAGATTTAGGTGATCATAAAAAGTTTTACACACCGGAATTAGGCTTTGGGATTGGGGCACTAATCCTTAGCGTGTGCATAGGAATAAAATGTGTATACAAGGAGGGGGTTGCTCTCCCCAAGACAATGGATCCATTACATTTCATTTTAGGTCCAATAGAGTTAGCAGTCCCAATTTTATTTTGGTTATTATTTTTTGTTATTTTTTTCAATGCACGTGCCTAACAGGGTTCCAATTTCCATTAAGCATCCTAAGTGGTCAAAATCAGAGGGAGAGGATCAGAAAAGCCATGCAAGTCAGAAATCCATGATGCATACCAAGTAAGAAGACTTACAGTACTTCCCATCTCTTTCCATGCGGGATGCAGAACAAAATGGAAACATATGATATATGAGATGCAATCCAAGGAAATCGCCCTAGATACAGGATGCTATTATCGTGAAGCACATATTACAAAATTGACTAAGTCCAACTCAATCTATAGGTACATGCAGATATTAGGTGTTTGGACCTTAGTCTATCGTCAAGCAATCCTAAGCTAGGGCACATTCACACAAAATAATAAAAAATGAAATAAAAAGAAAAATGTCATCGAGGCCCCCGATGGAACAATCCCTCGGGCAATGGACCTCGGGAAGTCGAAGTGTAGAGAGTCCTGTATTATTACATGCCAAGTGCTGCTCTCCCACGCATAAATTACATTTTTTTTAAAATATGACATAAAATAAAGCTCATTAACTATTCTCAAGAAAAATTCTTCTCCGTCTTCCTTGGATGCTCTCCCCTGTCAACCGAGCTAGAAGGGCTGACTCCACCTTGCTTGGGTGCACAGGTCTTCCTAGGAAGCCCTCCGCCATGCAGCGGTCTCTCGCATCAAAGTTAAACAGAGAAGAGGTCAGAACAGTCACAATTATATCAATAAATAATGCAAATAAATAAATAATAAATAAATAAATATGGACAAGAATGAAGAATCAAATAAATAATAAATATCCCCAAACGATGTTGCTCCCCAACAATGACGCCATCTGATAAACACAAAAATATTCATCTGCCATGCATTCCACACAAGGCGTGAACACAGTCGCTATGTTGACCGACGAAGACCTTGGTTTCATCAACAGATAACCCACAATATGAATAAAGCAATTAAATCTCAAAAATGTGGAGTTAAAATATATTATAACACTACAGGCAAATGTGTATAGGTGTAAGCATGTGTAGAGGTCGAACACTGGGAGCAAACGGCTGGGAGCAAAAATGTTATGGTTTTTGTGGGTTTTTATATTTTATATTTTATATTTTTATTTTTCTATTTTTTATTTTTAATTTTCTGATTTTATATTTTCTTTTTATATTTTTTATCTTTTTATATTTCATTTTTCTTTTATAAAAATGATGTAGCCTATATAAGGCTTTATTTACACAATACATAGAAATATATTTATAAATGCTGTTAATATAGAAAAATTCAGAAAATAGTTTGTTTCTGGCTTTTTAATATTTTTCTAATGTTTTTGTATTTTTAAAAAAAAATGCTAAGTTTTATGTATTTGTAAAGTCAAAAATATCCCAATTATAGGATTAATACATAATCCAAAATTAATTTGGGTTTTAAAAATAATAATTAAGTCCCAAAATTACCCAAATTAATTTTAATACATAAATAACAATTTATAGATAATTATAAAATAGAAAAATATATTTTTGTTATTTTTGTAGAATTTTTATATTTTTTGTTGGATTTTAGAGCTTTCTGAATTTATTAGTTTTCTTTTACTATTTTAGGGGTTTTTTGTTTCATGGACTCAATAAATACAAAATATACCATATACAATTTTTTTTGGAATTTTTCAAAAAGTTGTTATATTTTTTTTGCTATTTTATAAATTAGATAGGGATTATTTAGGCTCCTTTTTAATTTTAATAGATAGATTAATGTAAAAAATGCCAAGTGGGCATGTGGCGTGTAAGTACACTGCCAGAAGCACCTAGTCTTATTTTTGGGGAGTTCTAGGAGCAATGTAGCTATTTTTAATAGTTAGATAAAAGACACAAAAATAAATTGACTATCAGGGGCATAACTGCAAATAAATAAAAATAAGGGGAGCACATTGTAATTTTCCCAACAGAGTAAAATATTTATTTAATTTTCCTAGACTATTTTATAATATACAAAATCGCTAGGGCATTCTTGCAAAATTTACCATGCATCACGTGGGACAACACGTGATTCAAACTGGTGAGGACCTAAATGTAATTTTCATTAAACTCAAGGGTCTGTGTACAAGATGTCCCAAGTCACGTGGTGAGTGGGAAGGACCTAAGTGTAAAATCAAAAACATGCAGGAGTCTTTATGCAAAAATCCAATTTATTTTACAACACTAAAATTTATTTACATCCTTAAATAATAAATACAAAAAATTCTAGGGTGATATGTGCAAATTACACCAAAAGGCGTGTTGATCGACGTCGCTGGTCTTCTCACTTGCCACGTATCATACATCTAGCGGCTGATGACGCCTCGTCTTCTGACGTTTGAGATTAGATCACTTGACGTGATCCAACGGCTGAGCTCTAGAGGATCCAACGTCTGCTGCTGCATCTGGGCGCTCCCTGTAGATCAGATGGTGGAGAGCCGAGGAGGAAGAACAAGGAAGAACACCATTGCTGGTGAACTTCGATCCCCTCCCCCTCGCATATTTGGTGTTCTTCGGTGTGTCTTCAGGGTGCAAATCATTCCTGGAAGGTTCCTCAACCACACGTCGGAGCCAAAAAGGCTTGAAGGGCAGCGGAGCGTCGCCACGAGGTCAAGGTCAGTGGGTGGCTCTAGATACCAAGACTTCTACAAAAATCGACCCCTTGGGGGGTTATTTGGCCTCCGTTCCCTGCAACAAGACTCACACAAGCAAATTCGTGGTCCAAGAGCCTTATTTGGTGGAAATGGCCATCGAGTGAAGTGGGCGGAGGTCTCCGGCGAAGGTTGAGGAGATGGAGACCCGATCTCCAGATCCAGGGTCGATCGGGGTGAAATGAAGGGGTGCGAGGGATTCATAAGGCGTAGGGGAAGGTTATGAGGTGGTTGATGGATGGATAACGTGGTGAGGCACGATGAGAGAGGTCGCCAGAGCTCAAAGCTCCGGCCGGCTAACTAAGCTAATCTAGATTAACTAACTGCTTAAATAACAAAATATAAAACATAAAAACGATCCTAAAAGCTACAACTACCTAGGAAATGCAAAATAGCACTGCTCGAACCTGGTTTTTGGCCAAGGAGCAGGACCACCGGCGAGGTGGCCGTGGGTGCACCTCTGTTGTCCATCAGCCCGCGCTAACCCTCAGGGGAGCTCCATCTGTCACATGGAGTCATGCTAGACCAAAGGAGGAGACTTTAGGATTCGTGGGATGGCCAAATTTGCAAATGGAGATGAAGGGACTTATTTATACACATGTGTATGCACCCTTATTGACCATGTGATATCGAAGAATCTATAATTACTAGCTATCTACAGGTCCGTCGTGGATTACGGTTGAGTAATGATGATTTTTTATGAAGCGATCGAGATGATGGAGCGATGTATCGTTTGAGAAAATTGTAAGAGAACACGGAAAAATACATTTCGCATCAACTCAGGAGACAGGGGGTCAAGTTGACCCAAGTCAACTCATGACCTGACGTGATTAGTCCACGTCTGGTCGCTACAGGACAAAATAGCAATTTTATTTAAAGAACAATTATTTGAAAATAATAATAGATTTATTAATTTTTGTAATGTAGTATTTTATTATGATTTTTATTTCTTTTTTTGATGTATTTTATTACAAGTTTGTTTTTAATGGCTTGTTTATAGGTATATTTACCTATATTTTGTACATTTTATTTTTATTTTATACATTTTATTTTTTATTTTATTCCATTATTTTATATATTTATAACTTATTTTTGTAAGTATAAATATATTTTTATTTGATTTTTATGATATTATTTGTACACTTAAATAAATAATTATGTGTATTTTGTAAGTATATTTATAGGTGTTTTGCCTATGTTTTATGTATACTATTTTATTTTAATGTATGTTTATGATTTTTATTTTAGTTTTATATTTTTAATAGAATATGTATATTATTTACAATAATATGAAAATATGAAAGAATAAGGAACTAAAGAATATATTCCCCTTTTATTCATATACATATAATAACACATGTATTTTATCTATGTATTTTCATAGACTCATTTTATTTTGCGTTTTTCTTTATATTTTATTCTAATTTTAATATGTACATGTGTTATAAATAATATTTACAAAAGTATAAAAAAATATTGAATTTGTAAAAATAATAAATAACGAATAAATTGAATATTTTAATCAGTAGAATGTACAATAGGGGCCCAAAACCTAACTTCTACACACTAACTCCAAAAAATATAAGACCAACGCCATTAAATAGCTCGTGAAAAGTTATATACAATTAGAGTGATTTTTCTTTGTTTTGAGTGTTTATTGAAAAGACATGGGTCTGTGAATTTTGGTTTCTATCTTTTTATTATGGGTATAAAATGAACACTGTATATTATTTTTGCACAAACTCAATTTTGTATTTTTATTACAATTTAACTACAAATTTTATGTTTAAAGTTTCTGTATTCGATGAATAAATGATAAAGAATAAAATAGGTGTCAAAAATATATAATTATTAAAAAAAATAAATGAGGTATTTATTGGAGTTTTGACCCTTATCTCCCCCTACTTTATTCCTTGTCGACCAACTCCATTCCGGACTTCGTCTCGGGGTTAGGATCATAAAATATTTTCAATATTTTATTCCTTTTTCTTTTCTTCTCTTTTTTCTATAATTTTGGCATTAAAAACCTTATTTTGTACACAAATAATGCAATAAATAATGAATGCTATTATGTACAAATTAATGATATTTACATGCATTAGCTAAGGTTTTTAAGGACAAAATGATAGAATAAAGGTGATGATATGGAGATTCATCAATATACCATGTGCATTCTGAGCCGACACAACCATCGATGTACCCGTAACTCCACCAGGCACCATCATCTAACACATAGATGGTGGTGTATCAGAGCGATCAGCCCTTACCATCAATGCCCCCAGTGTACTCTGAGATGCCTGAGCCATTGACTGAGGTCACTGGGATTTGGTACAACTAGTCGTAGCAACTAGGGATAACTCCAACATCACTCTACTGACCTTTAAAATTCATAAAATATTATTCTCTAACTAATAGAGGGTTTCATTGAAATCAGAGTCCGTTTGCAAAAAGTCAGTTTTGGGACGTAATGACAACAGGGTTTCTGGGCTATTTATTTTATGTAGAACATATTATTTAAATTTTTTTTATCAATTTTATAATTTTTAATTATTTTCATGATATTGTATTTTCACCATGATTTATTTCAGAATTTTTGAAGCTTATTTATTATTCTAATAAAATCCAAAACCCTAATTTATAGATGAAATTGAACTATCTAACTTATACTTGTATTTATTAATATATCTAAATTATTTTATTAAAATCCACAAAAAATTATAAAGGCATTATTTACTATTCTAATAATTAAGAAAACATAAAATTAATAAATAATTAGGTATTTATTGAATTAAAAATTCTATACCTATTTATGAAGTATTATTTATACTTATATATTAATACAATATTTATATTTCGAATAATATTATTAATTACACCATAATTTAGATAATTTAATTATGTATATTTTTCATTTTTATGCCTATTTAAAACAATGTCATTTATTATTTATTACATAATTTATAAGCATTTTGCATATCTGGCCAACCAGGTGCTGACACGTGCCAACACCTGGCTCTTCTTCTTCAAGAAGTTGGTGTGGCTTCTGTTCCACCGACCGAAGTTCAACTAATTCTCCAGCTCAACCTCTAACTCCCTTGATCAATATTAGCCCTCTAATCTCTTTCCCTAACAACCCTCATGCCTGTCGGCCAATAGATCCACCTTAGAGCTTCGCCATTACACCTATAAAAACCCATGAAGTTGGCGCAACCAACTCAGTCTTCTCCAACTACATAAAAGCCGTCACATCCAGAACCGACCCCTCTCCTTCCAATATTCATGCCGACCAACTCCGGTGGTGACAACGCTAGTCAGCCGCCCCGCGTGGAGGACGATTGTCGGAGGAGAAGCTCCAAGGTGCATCACTGCCTTTCATTGCCGCCCAGCACCACGTTTAGCTCCGAGAAGATCGACCGTCAAGCCATCATCTGAGGTAAATAAACCTCTCTTCACAGATATCTTCATCCATTTTAGCCATTTTTCATTTCTTGAAGATTGTGCCGTATTTAGGGTAGTTAATAGCATCATTAGCTTCATTAACCATCCCTCTTAGATGCCCATACAAATCACCTATTCCATCCAATTCGAAATCAAACCATTTCGTGATTCAATTCCGCTATTTTTCACTATGATTTTCATCTATTCTGGAAACACTATTTTGATCTTGAAATCCTTAATCCTTTGACTGATTTCTTTGCAAATCGAGCACATACACTCATTATTTGCAGGTCCAACTTTCATCTAGAGCAATCTCAAAACAACTGGAACTCTCAAACGCATGGAACGAGTCATTCAAAGAAGAAGCAAACTCGTCATAATCTTCCAGGATCAGTTGGACCGCCCACTTCATTAACCAAGAGCATCACCTTTCGGCCATCCTTGGAGGAGAACCACCACGTGCAAGCGCGAGGGGTGAAGGAGTCACCCTTCTGGCCCCGCCGGAGGCCCCAGACCATCTTCAGTCGCCGGAGAAAAGTCGAAGAAGGAAGCCTTGTCGTCAACAGCGCACCTGAGCTCAAGAACAGTTAGAACAACCAGAGGGTACAGGTTGTCGAAACGTAGCGTACTTGGACGGTCTGGATCGCACGCCAGATTCTAATCATAGTCGTTCATTACAAAGGGGTAGAACAATTGCTGCATAAGCCCAGCAAGCTCCAGAAATTCACATCCGCCTCCAAAGTTTGTAGATATTGCATTCAGGTCCCCGCATAGGGACCTAAATGCAATTCTTTTAATTTTCTTTTCATTTCAGTCCCTACAGGGACCTTTCTGTAACAAAAACATTGTAGTTTCTTTGCAGTTATGACCCTGCCTTGTAGGGGCTATTTGGACCTCGTATATTTCATATTTTTCCGCGATTTTTTTTAGGGTAGCTTGATAATTACCCAAGATATTTTTTCGAATATTTTTCTTGTATTTTTCATTGTTTATTTTGTTGTTTTGATTTTCGACATCTTGAATTGATTTTCAGCCGTATTTCTTTTCAATTTTCTTCCATTGTAAAATCAAGAATAAAAGAAGATTTTCGTGGAATTCTTTCCTTGACTCGAAAATCGTAGTTTAAATATTCTGCCTCCTTGAGTTCGACCCAGGCACACTCACCTGGTAAAATTAGTAGTATCCTATTATATCGTAATTTTTGTTTGATTCAACACGGTCCCCTCTCTACGGCTTTTTCTCTCGACACCGACAACATATTAAAACCGCAGGTCGAGACCGCGTTATCAAAATGGCGTCGTTGCTGGGGAGGTGTTATTTTTACAGCGGTTTTTAAACAAAGTTTCTCTCATATTCTTGATTTTACAATTTTTGTCTTCTTTCAGTTTTTGATTTACAGCTTTTTCTTTGGTTTTTACGGTTTTTCGTGTTCTTTGAAATTTTTGTTTACGGTTTTTTGTGTATTTTTGTTTTTTCTTAAATGATCTTTGTAGGGCCTGCAGGTTCAGTCAGTTTCCTCATAAGCTGAAGCAGTTGAAAGTGCAGAGATCGAGATTCTCAGTTGCTGAGGGTAGGGTTAGTTAGGGTTTGTATTTTTTTCTTCTAAAAAAAAGAAAAAGAGAAAAGGGCACTTGCCTGTATTTTTGTTTTTTTAGAAAGGGGCCCCATAAGGGCATCCCGACTTGTACCTCCCCTCCCATTTTTCTCGGGGTCTGATTCACCGAGTGTCATGCATTCGAGAGATCAGGGCACCCACCATGGTTTTTCTTGTATCGTCGGTTTTCCGCAACTTTTCACGAGGCTTGGTGTATGCTTAGGAGTTTTTGTTTTTTTATTCTATCTGATTGCGCCTTCGTAGTTAGTCTTAGGACTCGCAACCTAAGTGTATGGTGTTTGGATTTCTAAAAAACATAAAGACACTCATTAGATGCTTGTCTGAAAAAAATCCAAAAAAATATAAAATCAAAAATAAAATCGGGACTACTTAAGTATCTGATATAAAACAAGCGTAAGGATTAATTGATTTGGGACAGTAATCCCGCACAGATACTTCTCAAAGTGCGAGAGTGAGAGATAACCCATAAGGATAGAACCAAGACCCGTATTTCTTTCGAAATACTACTTAGTCTATACATCTAATAATCGCTTTTCAGTGGATACGCTCGGGTAGCCGGAAATGGTTCGAGTTTACTTAGTAGAGTGGGGGTTTAGAGGACACTACGTAAGGCTCCGTCCTCAAGTAACACGGGAAGACGGAAACGGTCCGTACTTACCCCCATACTAGCTGAGAGCAAGTGGTTCTCTGTAAAAACTCGGGACAATATCTCTGGGAGACTTCGGGCATCTATCAGCTCGCGTTAATCAGGGATTATACTTGTTTGCTAATACAATTCTAAAACCGACAAGATAAACGACGAACTCTTACAGTCATCATCGAGTTGTGTTGGTAAAAACAGGGGTTTGCTTTATGTTTGCTTGCGGGGCGTGAGTTATCGCAGCTTTTCCGCATTTCCCATCTCTCTTGAATCGTTAATCGTGCTCTCCCGATCATTCTCTTGACATCGAAGATGACGACTCAACGGCTATTCTGCTCAGACTCCGTGAGCCCTCGATCGTTCCCCGTCCATCGTACATCCTCACAAACTCAGTATGACCCTCTTCCCGAATTGGTCCCATCTGATCTCGGGGAGAGTCAGACCTAGACTCCCTCACCTTCCGGTCAGTCTTTTGAGGTAGACCCTTGCCTCAATCTATTATCAATTTCTCCAGCTGATTTTTCGCTGAGTTCTTACGAGAAATTCTCTTTCACAGAAGATATAAAGCAAATGGCTTGTGGAAAAGGACCAATAGGGGAGAGGCTAGCTAAGGATCATCATGCTGAGGGAAGACCAGATCCTGCTGCAGATATCATGACAGGAATTCTCGATACATTAC
The DNA here is from genome assembly GCA_037367405.1 of Ottelia alismoides. Classification (NCBI taxonomy): domain Eukaryota; kingdom Viridiplantae; phylum Streptophyta; class Magnoliopsida; order Alismatales; family Hydrocharitaceae; genus Ottelia; species Ottelia alismoides. The sequence continues at coordinate 125,909 of JAZKJV010009558.1, forward strand.
AACAGATGAACATACATATTCGAGAACAATTTAGAACTCAGAATGAGTTGCGGGCTGAGATAGCCGCACTGAGAGCATGAGTCGGGAATCCTTTACCGCCTGCAGTGGTTCCTGCCACATTACCATATGAGTATGACCCGGGCGCGAGAGCGTTACATCATTAGATTCAGCTACCGCTGAATCAAGGGCCATACGAGCTGAGACTGTCCATCTCATTGCTTCCCATGTTCTATGAGAATGCTACAGAGGAGCTGTTTACCTTTCTGCAGCAGTTTGAGATGATTTATGGTACAACGAGATATCCATGAGTTACGCAGGAGGTTGTTCGCCTCAAAGCCTCTCCCTTCGCCTTAGCAGATAAGGAACTTTACTGGTTGAGTCATTTAGGAATGGAAATTTCTACATGGGGCGATTTAAAGTCCACATTCTTGCGTAAGTATTTTCCTTTGGGAAGGACGAACATGATGAGGAGTCATATCTCCAACGTCACGCAACTACCGAATGAATCTTTCCATGAGGCATGGGATAGATTCAAAGATCTTACGAAGAGATATCTGCATCATGAAATACCAATGAACGTGCTTGTGCAAAATTATTTTGGAGGACTCCATCCGGACATTCAGGGGCTAGTGAGTGCCGCATGTGGCGACAGTTATTTGAATAAGGATGCCGAGTCAGTCTGGTCCATCTTCGAAGGGATGGCGGAGAATTCGAGAGTTGTCAACTCTACTCGGGCATTCTAGAAGGCCCCTCAATCATAAGGTGGCGAATATTTCAGAGTCTGAATGCAACACCAATATGGGCTTTATTAGCAAGAAGTTAATGTTGGTAGATATGATTCAGAAGCAAGTTCAGGACTTACAGCCGTTGTGAGAGTTGGAGAAACTCTCATCTCTGCCTCAGGAGCTGAGTGATCTCACGAAGAAGGTAACAAAGCTACAACTTCAGTATCATCAGGCCCAATCTTCTTCGACTTCACAACCTGCACGGAGGTCTTTACCTGCTCTGCCCACCCGACTTATACATCTTGTCGAGAGCGAGCCCGAGACTCCACAGATTGATTGGCATGAGGATCAGTATCATGCCAATCCCGGTCAGATCACCAGTGCTATGGACATGGATGTTGAGCCTCAAGCCACTCTTGAGATCAACGGGATTTGGTATACTCCTATTCAACAAACGAGTGTACCTCATCTTCAGCAGCAGCAGTATAACCACCCGCAACATGGACGTCCATACTTCTAGCACTGATAGCCATACACGCAGCAACAGTCTCACCAGCATGCATATCAGAGACCACATTTCTATCAATATCCTGCTAATCATTCATAGACATATCATTATCAATAGCAGCAACAATCATCCTTTACACCGCAGAGATCTTCCTAGCCTTACACCTCACAGCAGTATATGCCAAGGCAGGAGAAAGTAGAAAGCCAGGGTCACTACACCGAAGCTGAGATGTCTTCACAAGCCATGGCACTGAATCACATCATGGATATGCTAAGCACGCTCCAGACTGTACACACAACAGAGATGGACCAGGTTAACCGTCATCTGGATGAGTTAACCGTGCCAAAGACCACTCTCCCAGCTCAGCCTCAGATGAATTCGAATAACAAGAGGAGGCATCCAGATCAGGTAGACACCACTACAGTTAGGATCTCTTTTCCTGAATTTTTATCTAATTTCATTCGTCTCAGGAGCGGTAGATCACCACGAGCACCTGATGGAGTAGAGGAGAGGGCATTCTGATGCGGAGGAGGAGAACCAACACATTGATGAGGACCTTCATGATGAGTAGAGAGAATGGAGCGATGCTGAAACAATTGACATGGATACCAGCGAGTCAGACGATGATATCACGCCAGACCATGCAGATACTCCCGATAAAAAATTTCTTCCCCTGTTTTAGAGATTTTTATACATAATTCTGAAACTCTCGATGTACAAGTTGATTCTGAGTTGAATAAAAAGTTTGATTTTGTCATTCCTGAAATTGATCCTTTTCCCGATGCCTTGTTTCGAAAAGGAAAGAAAAATACCAAAAAGAATGTTGTGACTCCAGAGACTGAACGGTTATTAAAAGATCACATCTTTTTTAAGATCCCACTTCACGATGCCTTGGATCATTTTCCTACGCTCAAGAATCAGTTTAAGAATCGATGCACCACGCGTAGGAAAAAGAGATCATGTACAGAAAAGCATGTTTTGACCAAGGCTACATCCTGCGCCATACAGAACAACTTACCTAAGAAGAAGAAGGATTCAGGAGCACATTATGCCAGATGCGAGATTGCCAATGCCGCTTTCGATCGCACTCTATTAGATAACGGTTCCTCTATCAATTTGATACCATCTTCTTTACTCGACATGCTCGAGTTAGGTCCTCTTTACAAATCACGTGTGATCCTTCAATTTGCTGATAGATCTGTAAAGAGACCTAGGGGCATATTGAGGAACGTTATCGTGACCGTGCATGACCTGCAATTCCCAGTGGACTTTACTGTCCTGGACATGGATTTCCCTACACAGTTATACCTTACCCTAATCATTCTTGGGAGGCATTTCTTAGAGACCGCGAAGGCTCTCTTCGAATATAATACATGGAAGGTATCTTTTCGCACCGAGGGGGAGAAGGTACATATAGAGATGGTGAGAGAATCACATACATCTAGTGACTCATCTTCAGATATCTTGAGTTCTTTAGCCACCTATGATTACATAGATGAGGTTCGCTTTAACGACCTTGAGAGGTATCAATTAGAGACCCAAGATTTCCTAGCATAAGATGGGTCCGAGACTACAGTTAGCAATTCTTTTGAGGGTACATTATATTTCAGTATGGATGATGAGAAGCAGATGGATCATATTTTCGAGGATTTTATTGCAGATCTTTCATATTCAAAGGGTTTACACAATTCCTCCACTTCAGATGATATAGAGATTGAGTTTCATTTAGCTAAGTTGTTTTCCTCTATCATTCTGAGGATGAGCATAGTAGCGAGTCGGATGATGTTTTAGAAATTTGCTGTAGTCCGACTCTAGAGCAAATTAAGATGGTGGACAACCATACTGCAAACAAATCTACCACCGATACAGATCCCATCACACATATAGATGAGGTTTCAACAGAGCCAGACTGTACCTTACCAGAGCTGAAGTTATTGCCACCAAATATGAAATATGCTTTCCTTGCGGGTCCATATCGACAGTTTCCGGTCATTATCATCTCATCTTTAACTGAAGAGCAAGAATCTCGTCTGATGAAGGTTCTTGAAAAAAAACGCAAGGCTATTGGGTGGACTATATCCGATCTCCGTGGGATCAATCCTGCTTTGTGTTCTCATCATATATATCTCGATCATGACAACAAACCTTCCAGAGAATTTCAACATAGGCTGAATCTGGTTTTACAAGATGTTGTCAAGAAAGAGATTACGAAATGGTGTGAAGCAGGGTTTATTTATCCCATCTCCAACTCTGAATGGGTCAGTCCATTACATGTTGTCTCAAAGAAATCGAGAATTCAGATGATTAAGAATGAGAGTGGAGAGGAGATTCCAAAGAGAGTAACCACGTTGTGGCGGGTGTACGTTGATTACAGGAAGTTGAATGCCACGACAAATAAGGATCATTTCCGTTTGCCTTTTATAGACCAGGTCATAGAAAGGTTGACAGGGAAGGAATACTTCTGTTTCCTTGACGGTTACTCCGGATACAACCAGGTAACTATTGCTCCTGAAGACCATGAGAAAACCACCTTCACCCGTTTGGCACGTATGCCTTTAGACGGATACCCTTTGGATTGTGCAATGCCCATGTTACTTTCCAAAGGTGTATGCTTGCTATTTTCACAGACATGGTTGGTGATTTTCTAGAGGTCTTTATGGATGATTTTTCGGTCTATGGTGAGTCCTTTGACGATTGTTTAGTGCACCTAGACCAGGTTCTTCAGAACTGTTGTGAGTTAGATCTCGTTCTATCATGGGAAAAGAGCCATTTTATGGTTACACATGGGATTGTGTTGGGGTACGTCATCTCCCAGAGAGGCATGGAGGTTGACCCTGCCAAGGTGGATGTCATCAAGCATCTCGAACCACCATCCAACATTAAGCAGTTACAATCATTTCTCGGGCATGTCGGCTTTTACAGACGTTTCATTCAGGATTTTTCTAAGATTGCCTGACCATTAACTGAATTATTAGGCAAAGAAATCGAGTTTTTATTCGATGACAAATGTCTTAATGCCTTCCTTACATTAAAGGAGATGATTATCAGTGCTCCTATCCTACAGCCACCTGGTTGGTCTTTTCCCTGTGAGACCATGGCAGATGCTTCAGATTTTACGGTCGGGGCTGTATTAGGACAGAGGAGGAATGGACTTCCTGTTGCTATCCATTATGTCAGTAGAACTTTAGATGATGCTCAGCGTAATTACACAATGAGAGAAAAAGAGATGTTGGCAGTGGTATTCACATTAGATAAATTCAGATCTTATCTTCTTGGCTCCAAAATCACTGTTTACATAGATCATTCAGCCATCCAGTTTTTTATGGAGAAGAAGGATGCCAAGGCATGCCTTTATAGATGGATTCTCTTACTTCAGGAACTCGATTTGGATATTAGAGATAAACATGGGGTAAAGAATGTGGTAACTGATCACCTCTCCCGATTACAGATAGAGCAGCCTTCAAATGAGTACACGCCAGAGATTGCAGAGAGATTTCTATACGAGAGTATCTTTGTAGTTACCAAGATTCCATGGTATGCTGATATAGTGAATTTTCTGGTTACACAGAAAAGTCCACAGGGTTGGCCAAAGGATCGAGTCGATAGACTAGTTTCCGAGGCACGATACTACCATTGGGAGGATCTGGTTCTTTTTCGTGAGGGATCGGATTGTGTTTACAGGCGTTGTATTCCCCATGAGCAATATAATAGTATCCTCACTCTGTGCCATTCCTTAGAGGTAGGGGGACATCATTCAGGGAAGAGGACAGCGCAGAAGGTACTTCAGAGTGGATTGTGGTGGCCGACTCTTACTGGAGATGCTTGTACATTCGTGAAGATTTTCCTGGATTGTCAGAGAGCAGTAGCGATAGTCAGTGCTAGAGATGCAATGCCTATGCGACCTGTTATTATTTGCGAGATCTTTGATGCATGGGGCATAGATTTCATGGGACCGTTCCCTTCCAGCAGCAGCTTTGAGTACATTCTTCTCGCTGTAGATTATGTTAGTAGATGGGTGGAGGCTATACCTGCATGAACCGCAGATAGCAAAATAGTGTGCAAGTTCCTAAGGGAACATATTATTGCATGGTTTGGGGTTCCACGTATTCTTATTTTAGATGGGGTAGCCATTTCTTTAATAAGGAAGTCAAAAAGCTAGTGAAGCAATACATCATTGATCACAGAGTAGCTTCTCCTTACCATCCATAGATGAACGGCATGGCTGATGTTTCAAATAGGGAGGTAAAATCCATTCTTCATAAATTAGTACGACCAGATAAGAAGAACTGGTCACAGCTTCTAGATCAGGTTCTTTGGTCATATCGTACTGCATATAAGACTCCCTTACGTACTTCACCATTCAGACTGGTTTATGGGAAGCCATGCCATTTTCCTGTAGAGATCATGCACAAATCTGAATGGGCTATCTGAGAAATTTTGTTAGATATGCAAAAAGAATGAGTTATAGAGGAAGATGGATCTGAATGAGCTAATAGAGATTCTAAATCAGGCATACGAGAACACCCTCATTTATAAGGACAAAGTGAAGAAATGGCACAATAGACATGTTCAGCACAAGATCTTTGTTCCTGGGCAGAAAGTCTGGTTGTTCAATGCACGATTGAGAATTTTTCCTGGAAATTAAAAAGCAAGTGAGAAGGACCTTACACAGTTAGAATGGTACACGCTAATGGAAGCATAGATATATCAGACGTGTCACCTGGTGCAGAGCCGTTCGTGGTGAATGGGCGGATACTGAAGCACTTCCTAGAGACTATTGATCATCTGGCCCGTGTTGAAGTGATCTATTTTGTACAGGACTCATGATTACTCTTTCACTTTATCTCATCTTGTGCAAAGACTTTTGAGCCATTCGTTTTTTGGAGTTCACAACACTTGTATATTCTTCTTAGACCACAATCGTCCCCATTTTTGCTCGTCTTCTATGCTTAGGATACCCGATCCTAAGTATAAGGGGGATTGATTGCCCGTTGATTATCATTTTATATTTTGTTCTTTCTCTTTTGTATATCCTTTCTTTTTCACAAATCACGGGTCCCCAAATTTTGGGTACATTCTTTTCTATATTTAGGATGCCTTATCCTAAGTATAGGGGGGATCGAGTGATTTCGATGATCTCGTTTTCTTTATTTCTTTTGTTCCTTCATTGTAGATTCTTTTTTCCTCAGTCACCTCATTTTTTCTCTTCCATTATACTTACGATGACCAGATCGTAAGTATAGGGGGTTCGACTGATTTTTATTCTTTTATTTTTTTCACCCACTTTTACTTAGCATAAGTTATGTCCTCCTTTTTCTCTTTTAACTCTATGAGGACATACCACCAGCTAAGTATAGGGGGTGCGTATATATTGTATATATACTTTTGTCCATAACTCGTACTTTTATGTATTTTCTATATCTATAAAATCCATAAAATGTGGGTGAGGGTTAATTTAAAATCCATCTAATTATTTATCTTTTACTTATAAAATCCTTGTAAATAAGTAAAATATTTCTACAACCTGTATTTAAAATATTTAAATTAAAATATGTATTTAAAATGTGTATAATATTTATTTAAAATCATATTTATTAAAATATGTGTAAAAATAATTTAATCCTTGTAAAATTCTCTGTATATAAAATCTATAAAATACAGTAGATATTTATTTCGAATAAAATATATCTTGTAAAATTATTGTACAAATACTTGTTAATAAAAATCGGAAAATCCATAAAAAAATACAAAGTTCTAAAATTCATAAAAATTACAAAAGCCTTAAAATCCATAAAAATGAGTAAAATTCAGAAAGTATACTTTACAAAAACATTGTTGCATTTGCATTCACATTTTTCAGAATAAGTTTGATTTCTGGAACTAAGGATTGAGTCTAGTCTAAAGGATGGAGCTTGATTATGGCCTTTAACTTTTGTGGTAAGGAGCCTAGTTAGGATCTGGAATTTAGACTCTTCAGGTCTTTGACTTAAAATCTTTGGGTTCCATTAAACCATATTTGGGAAATCAACTCATATGTGCTTAAGTAGAACACTTGGTGTCATCCGTACAACTCTGCACCAGTGAACCAATCTTAGACACATGCACTCTGCACTTAGCTCGACTTGCATGGAGTTGCAAAGTGCAGTACATCTTGGTAGTGCGTTTCTATCCTTGTCTATGCAACATTGACGTCTAAAGACGGGAGAGATTGGGGTTGCGGTAGTTGCTTCGGATGAGGAAAGGATCTGCTCACATAATATTTTCTAAGACCTCAAAAAAGGGACGGAAAAAAGATGCTATATCCGTCGAGGCACAAAAGATGAATGCAGTGCAAGCAAATTACAAAGCCAAATCAAAGAAGAAGCCACCAAATACAAATACGACCACAATGGTCCAAAGCTTCTACCAAAAATGCCTGCACATCTTAATGGAGACTTGGCTACATCGGCTAAGCTTCACAAGGAGATGTGTCTACACTGGTCGCACTCCACTTATTTTCTCATTCTTCTACTTTCTCTCTATATTCGATTGTGGAGATAGCACGAACTGACCTCAAAAGGGAATACCTCCCTCCGCGAGGAAAGAGTAGATGGATGAGAAATCAATGGAAGTGTATAGCTGGGATGGACGGTTTCTTCGCTTCTTAAACATGAAAAGCTAAATCAATTCACGCACTGTACAAATTGACTTCAAGGATGATAGAGTTTGTGATATGAATAAGTGAGTCTGAACTAGCTGATGAGGTGATCTTGAATAAGGATTTATTGGCACTTGAGGACTGTTGAGGATAAAATCCTAAACCTAGTTAAGGCTCCGACAAAATGCTTGTTTTAGGCCCGATCGAGCTCTGTCCTTTGTATGTTCTCATGAATTAGTTTGGGAAAACAAATTCATTCTAACTTTCTTTCTTTTTCACTTACTTTCAAATAAGTGTTTGCTAAGGGACTAGCAAAGTTTAAGTATAAGGGGTTGATGAATCCATGATTCATTAACATTTCTATCGTATTTTGTCTTAAAACCCTTAACAAATACATGTAAATATTCATTAATTTCCATATTTTATCAAAATCCTATTCATGAATAAAAATTCACTTTTATGCTTCAAAACATGTAAATAAATAAAGAATAAAAAATAAAGAAAAGAAAAGAAGGTAGATTGTAGATATGTATATATGTACAATATGACTTAGAAAATATAAATATAGCTATAAGATATATTTATATAACTTAACTTCTGAGACTAAGTCAACATGGATTGCTCGACAAAACAACAAGTAGGGGGAGATAAGAGAAGAAAACCATAAAAAAATAATTAAAGAACACTCCACACATTAATTACTATTTATCAAATAATTATCAAATATTCATTGATTTTTAATTAATTCATATGAACATATTATTCATCAAATTCTTTTCCTAATTATTTCTAAAAATGTATATAAAAATATAAAAATAATTTAAAAATATTATTTTGTATATATGCCAAGAAATCTAACTTTTAAATTGTCAAATTCTCAACTTCCGAACATCATAACTTCCTCAAACGAACTCCAACTTCACTCTACTCACCTTTAAAGTTCAAAAAATATTATTCTCTAACTAATAGAGGTGGTTTCATTGAAATCAGAGTTTGTTTGCAAAAAGTCAGTTTTGGGACCAAATGACATTAGGGTTTCTAGGCTATTTATTTTACGTGGAACATATTATTTAAAGTTTTATTAATTTATATTTTTAAATTATTTTCATGGTATTGTATTTTCACCATGATTTATTTCAGAATTTTTGAAGCTTATTTATTATTTTAATAAAATCCAAAACCCTAATTTATAGATGAATTTGAACTATCTAACTTATACCTATATTTATTAATATATCTAAATTATTTTATTAAAATCCACAAAAATTTATAAATGCATTATTTATTATTCTAATAATTAATACAAATATAAAATTAATAAATAATTAAGTATTTATTGAATTAAAAATTCAATACTTACTTATTAAGTATTATTTATACTTATTTATTAATATAATATTTATATTTAGAATAATAATAATGACACCATAATTTAGATAACTTAATTATCTATATTTTTCATTTTTATGCCTATTTAAAATAATGTCACTTATTATTTATTACATATTTTATAAGCATTTTGCATATCTGGCCAACCAGGTGCTGACACGTGTCAGCACCTGGCTCTTCTTCTTCAAGAAGCCGGTGTGGCTTTTGTTCAACCGGCCGAAGTTCAACTAATTCTCCAGCTCAACCTCTAACTCCCTTGATCAATCTTAGCCCTCTAATCTCTTCCCCTAACAACCCTCATGCATGCCGGCCATTAGATTCACCTTAGAGCTTCGCCATTACACCTATAAAACCCATGAAGTTGGCGCAACCAACTCAGTCTTCTCCAACTACCTGAAAGCCATCACTTTCAGAACCGACCCCTCTCCTTCCAAGCTCTGTGTTGGCCAACTCCGGTGGTAGCACCAGTCAGCCGCCCCACGTGGAAGACGATTGTCGGAGGAGAAGATCCAAGGTGCATCACCGCTTTGCATCGCCACCCAGTGTCACGCTCAGCTCCACGAAGATCGACCGTCGAGCCGTCATCTGAGGTAAATAAACCTCTTTTCATAGATCTGTTCATCCATTTTAGCCATTTTCATTTCTCGAAGATCATGTCGTATTTAGGGTAGTTAATAGTGTCATTAGCTTCATTAATAATCCCTCTTAGACGCCCATACAAATCACCTATTCCATCAAATTCGAAATCAAACCATTTCGTGATTCAATTCTGCTACTTTTCACTATGATTTTCATCTATTCTGGAAACATATTTTGATCTTGCAATACTTAATCCTTTGGCCGATTTCTTCACAAATCGAGCACATACACTCATTATTTGCAGGTCCAACTTTAATTTGGAGCAAACTCAAAGCAACTGGAACTCCCAAACGCAAGAAACCGGTCATTCGAAGAAGAAGCAAACTCATCATCATCTTCGAGGATCAGTTGGACCGCCCACTTCATCAACTAAGAGCATCACCTTCCGGCCATCCTTGGAGGAGAACGACCTCGGGCGAGCTCGAGGGGTGAAGGAGTCACCCCTCTAGCCCTGCCGGAGGCCCCAGACTATCTTCAATCGCCGGAGAAAAGTCGGAGAAGGAAGCCCCGCCGTCAGCAGCGCACCTGAGCTGAAGAACTGTTAGAACAGCCTGAGGGTACAGGCTGTCAACACGTGGTGCACATGGACGGTTCGGATCGCACGCTAGATTCAAATCATAGCCGTTCATTGCGAAGGGATAGAACAATTGCTACATAAGCCCAACAAGCTCCAGAAATTCACATCCGCCTCCAAAGTTTCCAGAAATTGGATTTAGGTCACCGTGCAGGGACCTAAATGCAATTCTTTTAATTTTCTTATCATTTCAGTCCCTACAGGGATCTTTCAGTAACAAAAACAATATATTTTCTTAACAGTTATGACCCTGGTTTGTAGGGGTTGTTTGGACGTCGTATTTTCATATTTTTCAGCAATTTTTTTAAGGTATCTTGATAACTACCCAAGATATTTTTCGAGTATTTTTCCTGTATTTTTCATCGCTTTGTTTTTCTATTTTGATTTTCAACGTCTAAAGTTGACTTTTAATCGTATTTCTTTACAATTTTCTTCCTTTGTAAAATCAAGAATAAAAGAAGATTTTCTTGGAATTCTTTCCTTGACCCAAAAACCATAGTTTAAATATTCTGCCTCCTTGAGTTCGACCCAGACACACTCACCTGGTAAAATTAGTAGTGAACGATAAAATATGATTTTTCTCCTATTATATCGTAATTTTTATTTGATTCAACGTGGTCCCCTCTCTGTAGCTTTTTCTCTCTACAACATCAACAAATTAAAACCGTAGGTCGGGACCGTGTTATGAAGCAGCAACATCATTCCGATCCTCATTAGTATCAACAACCTCAGTGAAGGCAGAGCACGTATTAGACTCAGTATCAGTAGCATTATCCTCCACAACAACAGCTAGCTCTGCCGTAGCCTCAGTATCATCGAGGCGACTCATCCGGGTTTCATGGGCCTTTCCATGATAACCCAGCATTAGAATACCTCACCAACCTGATCAATGACCAGCAGACATCTTTTAGGCGAGAAATGGATGAATTTTAAACTCATGTCACAGATCTGGTCGAAGGGAAGTCCTTCTTACCTACTCAGATAGAGCCAAATCCGAATAACCTGAAAAGAAGTTAGAGCAGGTAGATTTGCCGAGCCCACCCTCCAATCACAGGTATTTTCCGATGACTATTTTTACTGTGATGACGCTGACTTCATTTCTCTTAGGAGTAGTAGGATGCCAGTAGGCGGAGACTCTATTAGGCTTGAAGAGGACACTTTGGATAATACAAGTGAGCCTATAGAAGACATTGATGGTGGTACCGAAGCTGCCCCCTTTGACATTGAAGATGGCGGTACTGAATCCACCAAGTCTGAAGAAGAGCCAGAGCCGAATGCTGGCATAACTGCTTTACATTTCTTTTTATCCAATGATGATGAGAGAAAATCTCAAAAAATGTACAAAAGAGAAGAATTCGAAAAAGAAATAAAAATACAGTTGATCAATCTTCCTCTCTTTTTGATGATTCGAAAAAGCAAGTCCATGTTTTTCAAAAATATTTCCTTCTACTTCTTCCGATCCTTCGATTGTACAGACTAACCATGAGGATGTACAAATTCCTTTTCCCTAAGCACTCCACTTAGGAAAAGGTGATAAAAAAGAAAACTCAAAAAAAGATCCAAATGAATGATATGACGAAAGAGATGATCGACATATTCACGATCCAACTCACTCTTTTGGAAGCCTTGGCACACATCCCTCTTCTGCAGAAAGACCTAAAAGAACAAACCACAGTCCGCAGAAAGAAGAGGCAACATAATCATTGTTCTGAAATCCATGTGCTGACCAAGGAAACCTGTCATGTTATTCAGAACCGTCTCCTAGCCAAGAGATCAGATTCGGGAGTGCCATATGTCAGATGGAAGATCCTCGATCAGACTTTTAATCGGACTCTATTAGATAGTGGATCTTTGATTAATCTTCTTCCTTCTTCCTTACTCGATAAGTTTGAGTTTGGACCTCTTAGACCAAGTCGAACGGTCTTGCAGTTTGCTGATAGATCGTTGACGAATCTGTGATTCATCACTTCAAAAGTCAAAAATAGAGCCATGTTCCTGAGTAAATAGAGGCATATTTCCCTTTATAATGCATAAATAGCATTCATGCATACATTCATAATACATACATTTTAGCAGTCTATTTGCATTTAAATAAGAAGCCAAAATCCCTTGTAAAATATCCACTTACTAAAATAACCTCTTCCTTATAATATGTACTCCTTAGTTAATAATATAGGGAAGAAAGCCAAAAATCCCCCTTGTAAATTAGTCAATAAAGCCCTAGAACCCCTGGACAATAAAATACACATAGATCCATCACACAAACTCCAAAATAGGTCTACTCACTCTTAGAATACTACACATTAAAAGACCTTTAAAATGAGACTAATTTCATCCAATTTGGAGCTCGTATGAGAAAGTTGGGTTTTTGGGCCACTTTGTATACTACATATATGTATAAATCGTATCTTTGTATTTTTTGTATCATACTTAACCTCATCTCCATCTTTTGTCAACATGAAACTTGTAGATCTCATCAAGATCTACAACTTTCATGTTTTGAGTTTTTTCAAATTCGGTCCCCTTCTCTTTCTACACTCAATTTTCTTTTCAACCAATCACAGCAGGCCACGTGGCGCCCTCTGGTTGCGCCACGTAGCCAGCTGTCCTTGCCTCATCCGCCCGCGGCTACAGCCATTGGATTACCTTCAAGATCTAACGGCCTAGCTGCCTCCACGCACGCCTCAAATTTCAGTCATCAGATCACTCCAGAACTCCATCAGCACCGCTCGTTCGCGCCTCAAGCTGAGCGTGCCACGTGGCGCTTCGATAACCACCTGATCACACCCTTGATCCCTTCATCCAAGCCGCTAGATCTCCTTTATTCTCACCGTTAGATCGCGCCCCAGCCTTTCATCTGCACCACCCGTTCCCGCCTCATTCCCCCCGCGCCACGCGTCTCACTTTCATCCACACGATCCTTTCCATCTCAACCGCTCAGGTCGCAGTGCACCACAGCCCTTCGATCTTCCTCAGATTGGATCCCCGCCGCTCGTCATCGCCCTCTCCTCTGCACGACACCTGACTCCATCACGACCTTAGGATTAGGCCACTCCTGATGCAATCCACACCGCTCGCACATACTTCGCCCCCAGTGTGCCACGTGGATAGCTCCTGACCCTCAGATCATCTCGCCCGGATTTAATCTCCACCGCTCCAGCCCGCTTCAATCACCACCGTTGGATCACAAGATCCAACGGTGGAGACTTCGTCTCCTACCTCCGATCGTTCTCTCTCCCACGATCTCGACCTTGCGTAACACGCCGCCCCCTTCTATTTTCGCCACCACGCCTGTCACCTTCTTCGACCACCAATGCTGCCACGATCTTCACCACTCTCCCCTCATCCTCGCCAACTCCCTCACTTCCCACGATTCCCACCAATGTCGCTCCACGCCGATCTCAAACTCCACCTCCCAGCAACTTAACCCATCAACTTCATCCTATAAATCACTCCTCTCCGGCCATCGTCATGGCTATCCGCCCCTCGTGAGAGACGCCCCGAGCTCTGAGCTTCAACTTTGTGACAGGAATTGTGAGTTTCATTGAGCGATAACGTCCCTCTTCTCCGATGAGATCCTCGGCCTCCGTCGAGTCGCAGCCCTCCTCCGCCGAGCCGCTGCTTGAGCTCAGGGATCCACCGGCCCTTCGAGCGACGACCTGGAACTCAAGGAAGAGTTCCAATCCCCAGGTGACGCCTCCATCCCTCTCCGATCTTCTCTTCATTTTTCTTCGCTTTTTCTCTCATTTTATTCGCCGCCTCCGGTCATCTTCTCGCCTCCATTCAATTCTGCCGAGCTTCGCATCGGAGCTCCCATCTTCGCGGTAGCCTTCACTCCCTCCGACGACACCTTCCATCTTCCAGCAGCTTAAGCTCTGCCACTTGGCCGGAGCTCCTTCGCCAGACCACCGCAGTACCCCTTAGGCCTCTCCGATTGCCCTCACTTCTCCACGAGTGCACGCACGAGCTTCGGCTCTGTCTTTAGCGCTTGCAGGTGCCAACTGAGTCATTGGTCGGAGCTTCGCCGGAGTCGACTTCGAGCTTCATCGCCACAGACTTCAGACAACCCTCCGCCGCTCCTGAGACCATCAGGACCTTCGCCGCATCACCACGAACCTCCTGGGATAGCTCCGAGCAATCGGAGAGCTTCATCGACGCTAGGAGGAACGGGAGGAGCAAAGGCCGCTTCGCCGGAGCCCCGTCATCTCCTCCGCAGGCGGCGGAGGACCATCGGAGGAGACGTACAACTGCCATTCGAACACGTCGATTGAACGGTCCACAGCGAGCCACGTCGCTTCTCAGCTGGGCTTTACATGAGTCGTTGGATCCCTTAGATCCAACAGCGCCTAGTGCGCCACGCGTATCCCTTCTGCAGCAGCTCTCAGCCGTTGAGATCTCATCTGATCCAGCGGCGGATCTTCAGCCACGTCGCCATCTCCATCGAATCCAGTAGCCGTTGGATCAACATAGATATAACGGCCTGAGGTCACGCCATGACTCTTCATCGCCATCCATCGGATCGAGCTCGATCCGAGGGTCCACAGCGTGCCACGCAGCTTCGGTCCGAGCCTCCTCCCCGAGCCTAGGCTCGGATCGCCTGAGCCTCACTCCAGACCTCCAGAAGACCCCGAGCCGAGCTCCGAGCCTCCGCAGCTATCCGACCCTAGGCCGCCCACGTGAGGAGCATGTGCGACCTTGGAAATTTACACAGAGGCCCCTGAAACTATCAAATATTGCAAAAAGGTCCCTGTGAAGCAGACCCCACGTGAGGAGCACGTGCCTTGTGGAGAAATTGCACTCGAGTCCCCAACATAATAGGTAATTGCACTTTAGTCCCTATCAGCATATTTACTTTATGTACTTTTATTTTCCTGTATTGCATTTACACCCCTGTGTTTGCACGCATCCCTAGGTTGCATTTTACATCATTTTTCAATTCTAAAAGTTGCATTTTGTTGAGAAACTTGTCCTCTGTCTATTGGGCCACGTGTCATGTTTTTGTAATTTCAGTGGGATTTTAAATGAATTAATTGGTTGATTTGTGGAATATTTTGCCCAATGACACCTTTTACTTTCTAGTTAATTCTCTGTGATTCCAAAAATCCTCCAAAATTCAAAGTATCTTTAGGACAGTGAACTTAACATGCCATAAAAATTTCATGTCATTTGCACACATACCGAGGCCTAAATAGGTTATTGAGTGATTTTCTCATATTAATTTTAATAAATTCATTTCACATTGAAATTAAGATCTGTCAATTTTCCTGGATTCCTTATCATTAGTGCTATCTAGGATAATTTTATCTCTTGAAAAAATTGTGATTTGGTATTTATTAAAAATTAAATAGTGAAAATCACCCTGTCTGCATATTTAATTCACAGTAAATTCATTTAGTGTTTAAAAATTCCAAAAAAATTAGGGTAGATCATTTTCATCATAATTAATCATCTGGCCAATTTTTAGAATTTTTGGACTCCTTTTGATATCTTAATTGAATTAAACTTTGTATTGGCCTGCTGGTTGCATGTGTCTGCACAGAAAATAGAAAAAGACAAAAAAAATTAATCCCCTGAAAATCCAACACTTGATCTTTGCTCAAAATTCACCTAAGGAGACAGATGCCTCCATGAGTTCGACCTTGGACTTCCACCAAGTAAAAAAAATCTGCCGCTTGAAATTAACTTGACATTAATTAATAGTGGTTTTTGATTAGCCTCTCATATCCGACTGCAACGAACACTTAAACTCAATTTGGACTATTAATTTGACCGAATTAACTAAGGGTGTGGGGCGGTTATCAAAATGGCACCGTTGATGGGCAGGCACGGCTTAGGTTAATTTTTAGTAATATTTTGAGTATTTGATTTTTTTTCCCGGGTAGTCTGACCCCCGGTTTTCTTGTAGTTATTCTCGCTTTTATTTCTTTGCATCATTTTATTTTTGAGTCACTCTCTGACCTCACTCTTTTTCTGTGCGAAGAACGCGAGGAGTCTTGGACGCTTCGACGATCGAGCATTTTAATTGAGTGATTAGAGAGCCATTGTAATTTCTTATTTTCTTTTTTTTCGCATCATTTCCAGCGGTTCCCGTTTGGGATCTCGCGCGTGTAAGTATAGTGAAACTGTGTCCTGTGTGCTATGTGGATGAATGTAAATTAGCTTGCACTAGCGGCTCCCCGAGCCAATCTAGGAATTGCTTGTGCTCGTAATTATTAGGACCACACAACTCACTTAAAAGACGTACTTAGACCACAGTACTTAGCCAAATTAATCTGTTCTTCACGCTAATAGAACTGCCTGTCTAGGAGCGGCTTTCATCGCCTGCATTTGCATGTAGATAAAGTTTTCAATTCTGTTCTGCATCCTGCATAAAAAAAAGCGAAGGGATCACTGTAAGTATTCTCTACTCAGCATACACATCATTGATTTTAACTTACATCGGCTTTTCTCGATTCCCCCCTATGATTTTCACTTTTAAATTAAAAAGGAAATTGGGACTGTCCGATAGGCTTGCTGTGTGGTTGACTTAATCAGTGATAACTTAACTTAAAATCGGGACTGCTAAACATTATTGACCAAAAAAGAGGGAATAAAATTTGAAAATTGCTTGCGGGAGATTAATCCCCGACCTTGTATTCAGGCTGAGTGAGGGTACTTGAGTGTGTGTGAACACCTTAAGGCAGAGCCCAAATCCCCGCCTTCCATATCACGTTCTAACTGATCCTAGCAATTATCACAAGTCGAATAATTTCAGGTTCATTAACTAGTACCAAGTAGCCTCCGCCTGTCTCAGGTAGATAGGGGTGAAATTGCGGTACTCTACGACAAGCTGCCAGTAACCCCCCGGGGTGAAGTTCCGGCCTTGTCAGCCTCCGCCTGCTTGCAGGTAGATAGGGGTGTGGTCATTGAATCCATCGACTTGGGATAGGAGCGAAGAAAGGAAGGACCGGCGATATCTTAGGCGACAGGTTAAACAGGGAAGACGCATCCGGCTCTAAGGCGACTTCCCTATAAACCGCGTAATCCTTGCTATTTTTGCTTGAAAATCACACTTAAAAACTACAATATTAATTGGACTCGATTTCGAGTCCTTCACTGTGTTGAGTGTGAACCTAGGGTCTTGGATTGATTTTTGCTTGCTTCAGGTAGGAGTAAAATCCTATCTTCTTCTCGCCTCATCAAGATGAGTGACTGGGGAGATCTCGACGCATTATTCACCGATCTCTCTATGAGTCCCCCAAGTAACTCATCTTCATCGGCCCAAGCGCACCTTGGACCACCCAGGACTCATGACCCTCTTGAGTCTTGGTTCCCTCTTACTCAGGGTGGTTACTCTCAAACCAACCCTATCATCTCCTCCGAGATTACCGAGGAAAACCATCGCCTCGGTAATCCCTTCCTCTATTTTCCCTCTAACACCTATCTTATTTCCCACCCAGAACTAGAGGACAAGATGCCGCCAAAGATGCCACCGGATGAGGAACAAATACGACAGATTCTCGCTCGCCTTGCCGAAGCCGAACAGAAGAATGCTGATCTCACGGCGCGGATGGGACAAATTATAGTAGCTGGAGGAGGACCGACCAATGGTCGATACCTACAACCCGGCGGAGAACGAGATTCAGAACTGGTTGGCACCCGCAGTTCCCGCCCAGGCATTTGAGCTGAAGCCCCACTTCCTTGGTCTGCTTCCGAAGTTCAACGGAAACCTAAATGAAGAACCATACACTTTCCTCCGTGACTTCGAGCTGGTGTGCAACAATCTTAGCCATCCCAATGTTGGCCAAGATTATATTCGACTGAAGGCCACCCCTTTTGCCTTAGGAGATAAGGCTGCTCATTGGCTAAAGAACTTAGGGGTGGTATGTACTACCTGGATGCAGTTCAAGGACCTGTTCTTGAAAAAGTTCTACCCTCTCAGTAGGACTAACCAGATGAGAACGAAGATCGCCAGCTTTGCTCAAGGACCCAGTGAACCTTTCCATGAAGTTTGGGATAGGTTCAATGATTTAGTGCGGAAATGCCCATGCCACGGCATTTCGAAGGCGATCTTAGTCCAGACCTTGTTCTGTGGTCTAACCCCGGAGATGCAGGGGTTAGTCAGCGCCGCCTGTGGAGGAAGCTATCTGAACAAAAACGAGCATGCCCTATGGAAGATCCTAGAGCAGATGGCAGACCGGCAGGTCACAAGCCACAAGGGCCTATCAGTTGTCTCCCTCAATCCTATCCAATGAGACAACTCGAAGGACTGTAGCAGATCTGACTGAGGACCTCATTCCCAGCATGGGGATGATTGCCGACAAGCTTACCATGGTCGAGCAGATCCACAAGAGAGTCGCGGAGATGGAGTCTCTTTCGAGCCTACCGAAGCAAGTGGAGGAACTTTCTGAGAAGGTAGCTAAGATAAAGCTACCTACCCCTTCTGCACCACATGTATCTGTACATCGAGTCCATCTTGTACAGGAACAGGCACCGGGGTCTCAGTGTAGCTGGGACCAGACTTACACCCAGCAGAACCAGCATGCACCCCCACAAGTAGAGACGGGATACGAGGAGCCTCCGCCAGTATACGAGATCAACGGGCTTTGGTATAGCCGTGACCCGATTGTCAGGCAGGTCAAAATGGGGAAGGATCAGCCACACCGCCCATCCCCAGTCTATCAAGAAACCAGGCCCGTTCCCACACCATGCTTTCAGTCCAGGCCAGAACAAGGGTACCAGCAGCAGCGCACCTACCAGTAGGGGCCAGCACCGTCCCATCAGCAGCAGCAATATCGGCATAGCCAGCAGGGCCAATACAGAACCTCATCTACACAGCAGCAAGCCCAGCCCACCAAATTGGAGTCTCTCACCTTGGCGATCCAGACCCTGTCTGATAGGGTCCAGCAGATGCAGAATGATTACCTGGACATGAGAACCGACATCAATCGGGTCTCTCGTGCCTAGGACCAACAGATGGCGCCAAAGACCCCAATTCCCGCTCAGGTTCAGGCCAACCCGAACAGCTTACACCAGGGCCAGAACCGACCTCGAGATCAGGTATATTATTCAGATAATTATTTATCTGAACATGAGATCCTTTCATATGATAACGCAAATCATATGTCCCTCAGGAGCGGAAGGACCGTGACCATACCTGACCGGGCACGGGCGCAGAAGGAAGGAGCCTCCGAGACTCTACCAGAGGAGAACTCGGAGAAAGAAGAGGAGGAGCATCACCACCACCATCACCAGCAGAAGAAGAGGACATCTGAGTCCTCGAAGCAACATTCTCGCATTCGCATGGAGTCCGACGAAACCGATGAAGAGCCCGCACCTCCATCTGAGGAGGATCATCCAGTAGTCGCGGAAGAAGCGTCACCGGTTTCGCCTCAGCATTTTCTTTTCAGTCGGAGTCAGAGTCCTAGTTTGTTTCAGAGTCAGAGTCATGTAAAGAACTCAGTTCCTGAAGTTAATGAGAATATTTCAGTTTCCGAACCTGAGTTGGAGTCAATAATCCCTTCCCCCGAGCTCTCAAGGGTGGAAAGAAGAAAACCAAAAAATCCAAAAAGATGACCCTGAGATGGCTGAATTCTGCAATAAACACATCAAGGTCACAATCCCCTTTGACAAGTTCGTGGAAATGACCCCTGCATTCCAAAAATACCTTAAGGTGAGATGCACACCTACTAGCGTTAGCAGGAAGACCAAAAGCCGTGTTGAGAAACACGTGTTATCAGTAGCCACGACTTGTGCAATAAAGAACTCGTTTCCTAGGAAACGAAGAGACATGGGTGCACATTATGTAGTGAGTCATGTTGATGACATCGCGCTTGCACGCACTCTCCTAGACAATGGTTCCTCAATCAATCTAATGCCTACAGCCCTCTATCAGGGGCTTAATCTCGGACCTCTTAGGAAATCTAGAGCTCTTCTTCAGTTTAGTGATAAATCAACCAAGAGGTCCCAAGGAGAATTAAGGAACATTGTGATCAAAGTCGAGGGGCAAGAATACATGGTGGACTTCACTGTCCTGGATATGGAAACCCCTCGTAATTGGAGAGATTCCCAGATCATTCTAGGTAGGCCCTTCCTCAGAACAGCAGGGTCCTTATTTGATTATAAGAATGGGAAGATTCAGTTCCAAACTCCAGGCGGAGATGAGGAACTTGAAATGAAGCAGACAAGATGGTAGAGACCGGATTCAGAATCTAGCACCGAGTACTCTTCTACCGGAACAGACTACGAGCATGTAGACTTAGTTGGGCCTTGGAGACAGAACCCAGCTAGCACCGATGTGTCCATCTCCTCTGAAGATGATCCAGTGCATGAGTCAGTCTGCGAGATCCTCAGGAACGAGTACAGCTCTGAACCTGCATCGCCCTACATCTTCGATGACGTAGAGGCCCAGTTGGGCCCGTCAGTCCTTACATCTCTAGGACAATCGGAAGATGAGGATGACGAGTCGGACGAGGCGTTTGCCGATTGTCTGGAGACCTTTGACGATCCGACTCCAGAGCCGAACTTGGTGGCAGCTATCACAGAGAACGATCCAGCCACTTCCAACACTGAACCAGATCAGATTAAGCCAAATTTCTTAGACGATCACACTATTCCTGAGCTCAAATCCTTACCCGCAACCCTAAAATACGCCTTCCTTGCGGGTCAAGATAAGAAATTTCTGGTCATCATCAGTTCGTGATTGACCGAGGAGCAGGAATCTCGCTTGCTAGAGATCCTGGAGAAAAACCGCAAAGCGATAGGCTGGAGCATTTCCGATCTCCACGGGATAAATCCCACTCTGTGTTCACACCATATTTACTTGGAGAATGAAGCCAAACCCTCTCGTGAATTCCAACGTCGGTTGAATCCAAATTTGCGAAAGTTTGTGAAGAAAGAGATAGAAAAATGGTGCGACGCGGGTTTCATTTACCCAATCTCCGACTCTAAGTGGGTGGCCCCAATCCATGTTGTCCCGAAGAAGTCGGGAATTCAGACGACCACCAACGAGGATGGAGAGGAGATCATGACGAGAGTACCCACGTCGTGGCGTGTCTGTGTGGATTACAGACGCCTGAATGCCGCGACGAAGAAGGATCATTTCCCCTACTGTTCATTGATCAGATCTTAGAGAGACTAGCGGGGAAAGAGTTCTTCTGCTTCCTAGATGGGTTCTCGGGCTACAATCAAGTGTCCATAGCTCCAGAGGACCAGGAAAAGACCACGTTTACATACCCTTTTGGTACCTATGCTTTCAGGCGCATGCCTTTTGGGCTATGCAATGCTCCAGGTACTTTCCAAAGGTGCATGATTGTTGTATTCGCCGAAATGGTCGGCGAATTCCTGGAAGTCTTCATGGATGACTTCTCGGTCCATGGCGATTCTTTCGATTCCTGTCTTAGGAATCTGGACCGAGTCCTCAAAAGATGTTGTGAGGTTAATCTGGTGCTCTCCTGGGAGAAAAGTCACTTCATGGTAACGGAGGGCATAGTGTTGGGGCATGTCATCTCCAAGAGAGGAATGGAGGTTGACCCTGCCAAGGTGGACGTGATCAGACGACTACAACCACCAACCAACATAAAGCAGTTGCGTCATTCCTCGGGCATGTTGGATTTTATCGGAGGTTTATTAAGGATTTTTCTAAGATTGCCCGACCGCTAACTGAGCTTTTAGGCAAAGACATGGAGTTTGTTGTAGATCACAAATGTCTTGAGGCCTTTAAGCTTTTACAAGGAATGATTATGGACGCACCCATCCTACAATCCCCAGATTGGTCTCTACCTTTTGAGATCATGATGGACGCCTCTGATTATGCTGTTGGGGATGTGTTGGGACAAAGAAGAGATGGCGTCCCGTTTGCAATTCACTACGCAAGCAAAGTGCTTGATACTGCTCAGCGTAACTATACAGTTACGGAAAAGGAAATGCTTGCGGTAGTGTTTGCCTTGGACAAATTCAGATCTCACCTAATAGGATCCAAGGTAACTGTGTTCACTGACCACACGGCACTATGGTATTTGATGGCGAAGAAGGATGCGAAGGAACGTCTTCTTCGATGGATTTTACTTATCCAGGAGTTTGATTTGGACATCCGTGATAAACCTGGAAAGAAGAACGTAGTGGCCGATCATCTTTCTCGTCTCGAAGATCTTAATACTTCAGAGGTTTCACCAATTCGAGACTCCTTCCCTGACGAGTCGATTTTTGTTATCGACTCACTCCTATGGTACGCCAATATCGTGAATTATCTTGTCTCCAAGAAAGTTCCCGAAGATTGGCCCAAGAGCCAAATCGACCGACTAAAGTCGGACGCTAGACACTACCATTGGGAGGATCCGATCCTTTTCTTCGAAGGATAGGATTGTGTCTGGAGACGGTGTATTCCTCAGGAGGAATACCAGAGTGTCCTTTCTTTATGCAACAGCTTGGAGGCAGGAGGACACCACTCCGGGAAGAGGACCGCATGCAAGGTACTTCAGTGTGGCTTCTACTTGCCGACTCTGTTTCGTGATGCCACCGCCTTCGCAAAGTCGTGCCCAGTTTGCCAGAGAATGGGAGGAACCGTTGGTTCCAAGGATGAGATGCCAATGCAGCCGGTCATCATTTGTGATGTCTTTGACGCCTGGGGCATCGATTTCATGGGCCCATTCCCTGTCAGCCACGGGTTCGAATATATCCTTCTTGCGGTAGACTATCTGTCCAGATGGGTGGAAGCTATCCCGACCCGAGCCGCAGACAGCAGGACTGTCTGTAAATTCATCAGAGAGCACATAATATCTAGGTTCGGGATCCCCAAAATGATCATATCAGACGGGGGTATCCACTTTGTGAATCGGGAGGTGAAGAAACTCCTGAAGGACTACGGCATCGAACACCGTGTCGCGAGTCCTTACCACCCACAAACCAATGGTATGGCTGAGGTGTCAAATAGGGAGGAGAATACCATATTGCAAAAGCTTGTCCGCTCATACTGGAAGGACTAGTCTCAGATCTTGGATCAAGTCCTCTAGGCGTATAGGACGGCTTACAAGACACCGTTAGGTACCTCCCCATTCCGAATGGTATTCGGAAAGCCGTGCCATTTGCCCGCAGAGTTAGTGCACAAATCAGAATGGGCAATCAAGAAGGTCAACTGGAACACACACCTGGGTCAGAAACAGAGAGACATGGATCTGAATGAGCTTGTGGAAGTCAGAAACCGCGCATATGACAACAGTTTGGTGTACAAGGACAAGGTGAGGCATTGACATGATAGATATATCAGACGAAAGACCTTTGTTCCTGGACAGAAGGTATGGTTGTTCAATGTTAGGCTGAAGATTTTCCAGGGCAAGCTGAAGTCTAAGTGGACGGGCCCATTGTCGTCCGTACGGTGCATGATAGTGGATGTGTCGAGATCTCAGATCTCGCAGATGACGCACCGACATTCCTAGTGAATGGACAGCTGTTGAAGCACTTCGTCGAATCCAATGAGCAGTTAGTCCATGTTGAGGAGATTGTATTCATGCGTGAGACAGATACAGCAGATTCACATCGAGCCGCGTATGAGACCTCGCAACAGTGAGCTCCAGCCATCCGCAGCATCTCAAAAGATTCACACCGACTCATTTGTGTATACCATCAGTCTTGTACATCCTATCCTTTTCCCCGCGACTCTAGTAACCCATCCCCACATCATCGAACCATTATCTTGGACTATACTTAGGATAACCAGATCCTAAGTATAGGGGGGAGGGTCACCTGACTCATTTCACTGTACATTCTCCAGATCACATTGGTCCTCATACTCATTCATGTCCTATACTTAGGCTGACCAGAGCCTAAGTATAGGGGGGACCGATGCCCGCCTTGTATATATTCTTCCATTTCCCCTCTTTTCCTTGCCTGCCCCATTTCTGATCTTCTTCTACACTTAGGCTGCCAGAGCCTAAGTATAGGGGGGCGGGATGACTTCTATACTTTTTGTTATTTTAGCTCTCCTACGCTTAGCTCGAGCTATGTCTTTTTAGTCGCTTTTGTGCTCTGAGGACATAGCACACGCTAAGTATAGGGGGGCGTGTATATATTACATATATACTTTACCCATAGCTCGTACTTTTGCGTATTTTTGTATATATATTTTGCAATAATTACGGGTGGGTAAAAATGGAAAAAAATATTTTGAAACTTTTGTAAAAATTGAAAAAAAAATGTACACTTGTAAAATCTGTATAATACTTATAAACTCTTGTAACATAGGAGATATACCAAAGTTGAAAAAAAAATGAATGAAAATGAAAATGAAAATACGCTTCTTATTTGCCCTTGCATATCATCTATACATCTAAAAAGAAACGAAAAAGAGTCTTGCATTTTCATTCATCTTCATAGCATGTCATCCACATCTCATCAGCATATCTTGCATATGCGAAGTGAAAAGCTAGTGGGTCCGGAACCAAGTTATGAGTAGATATTGAGGATGGACTTGATTTGACCTTAATCCACCTAATTTCAGAGGAACCTTATAGGAACCGGAGTTAAGATTTCTCAGGTCAAGTGACTTAAATCTTTGAGTCCACAAGTCTATGTTCACATGTCATCTTGATTAGTCTAAATAGAATATCTTGGGCATACGCAAGATTCTTTTAGATAATGACCTAACTTGGACAAGCACTATGCACGTAGCTCTTCATTGATGAGGTGGTGAGGAGGTAGAATCCTTTAGCTTGGAGTAGCGCACGGGTGGAAACATCCGTCCTCCTCTAGGGAGGGTAGTGCATCTCAACCTAGTCTGGTGGTGCTGACATCTAAGGACGGTATGCTGTGGGTTGCAATAATGCTTCAAAAGAGGGATAGTCTGCTGACTCAAGAGAAAAAACTCCTGATGTGCATGCTGCACACAAAAAAAATGCAAGAACTCCAAAAAAATCAGACAGGTCCAAGTGAAAAAAATAATACCTGTCGGAGTATGTATATTAGTAAAAAAATGCAGCTGGATGACTTGGCTACACTGGTCAGGCATCCCGAGATAGGTAGCTACACTGGCTACCGTCCATTCTCTTCTCTACCCGCTCCTCCTGAGTTGGTCGCACTTGAACTTAGAAGGGAATACCCCGCTCCTAGAGGAATGAGTTATTGGACCAGGTTATTGAGTTACCTTGTTAAAGGAGGCTGGTTCCGAGTCATTTCTGATGTAGAGAGCTATACCTCACTGACACAGTACAAGTAAGAATCATAGTCATCAGAAATTTGCGTTTGAGGATTTGTTCTGACCTGACTATTGAGGAGTCTTGAATAGAAGACTTGTGGAACTTGAAGTCTGTTATGTCTTAAGTTCAGGTCCAAATAAGGTACCGCCACATAGTTAATCCAAAGGTCGAGTCAATCTCCATTTTCGACTTTTGTTCATGACCTTGGTATGGAACCCAAAATCTTTTCACTCTTGCATTTCATTTTAGTTGCTCGGGGACGAGCAAGGTTTAAGTATAGGGGGTTGATGAGTCTGTGATTCATCACTTCAAAAGTCAAAAATAGAGCCTTGTTCCCGAGTAAATAGAGGCATATTTCCCTTTATAATGCATAAATAGCATTCATGCATACATTCATAATACATACATTTTAGCAGTCCATTTGCATTTAAATAAGAAGCCAAAATCCCTTGTAAAATATCCACTTACTAAAATAACCTCTTCCTTATAATATGTACTCCTTAGTTAATAATATAGGGAAGAAAGCCAAAAATCCCCCTTGTAAATTAGTCAATAAAGCCCTAGAACCATTGGACAATAAAATACACATAGATCCCTCACACAAACTCCAAAATAGGTCTACTCACTCTTAGAATACTACACATTAAAAGACCTTTAAAATGAGACTAATTTCATCCAATTTGGAGCTCGTATGAGAAAGTTGGGTTTTTGGGCCACTTTGTATACTACATATATGTATAAATCGTATCTTTGTATTTTTTGTATCATACTTGACCTCATCTCCGTCTTTGGTAAACATGAAACTTGTAGATCTCATCAAGATCTACAACTTTCTTGTTTTGAGTTTTTCCAAATTCGGTCCCCTTCTCTTTCTACACTCAATTTTCTTTTCAACCAATCACAACAGGCCACGTGGCGTCCTCTGGTTGCGCCACATAGCCCGCTGCCCTTGCCTCATCCGCCCGTGGCTACAGCCGTTGGATTACCTTCTAGATCTAACGGCCTAGCTGTCTCTACGCACGCCTCAAATTTCAGCCATCAGATCACTCCAGAACTCCATCAGCACCGCTCGTTCGCGCCTCAAGCTGAGCGCGCCACGTGGCGCTTCAATAACCGCCTGATCACACCCTTGATCCCTTCATCCAAGCCGCTAGATCTCCTTTATTCCCACCGTTAGATCGCGCCCCAGCCTTTCTCTGCACCACCCGTTCCCGCCTCATTCCCCTCGCGCCACGCGTCTCACTTTCATCCACACGATCCTTTCCATCTCAACCGCTCAGGCCGCAGTGCACCACAGCCCTTCGATCTTCCTCAGATTGGATCCCCGCCGCTCGTCATCGCCCTCTCCTCCGCACGACACCTGGCGCCATCACGACCTTAGGATTAGGCCACTCCTGATGCAATCCACACCGCTCGCACATACTTCGCCCCCAGTGTGCCACATGGATAGCTCCTGACCCTCAGATCATCTCGCCCGAATTTAATCTCCACCACTCCAGCCCGCTTCGATCACCACCGTTGGATCACAAGATCCAACGGTGGAGACTTCGTCTCCTACCTATGATTGCTCTCTCTCCCATGATCTCGACCTTGCGTAACATGCCACCCCCTTTCTATTTTCGCCACCACGCCTGTCACCATCTCCGACCACCAATGCCGCCACGATCTTCACCACTCTCCCCTCATCCTCGCCAGCTCCCTCACTTCCCACGACTCCCACCAATGTCGCTCCACGCCGATCTCAAACTCCACCTCCCAGCGACTTAACCCATCAACTTCATCCTATAAATCACTCCTCTCCGGCCATCGTCATGGCTATCCGCCCCTCGTGAGAGACGCCCCGAGCTCTGAGCTTCAACTTTGTGACAGGAATTGTGAGTTTCATTGAGCGATAACGTTCGTCTTCTCTGGCGAGATCCTCAGCTTCCGCCGAGTCGCAGCTCTCCTCCGCCGAGCCGCTGCTTGAGCTCAGGGATCCACCGGCCCTTCGAGCGACGACCTGGAACTCAAGGAAGAGTTCCAATCCCCAGGTGACGCCTCCATCCCTCTCCGATCTTCTCTTCATTTTTCTTCGCTTTTTCTCGCATTTTATTCGCCGCCTCCGGTCATCTTCTCGCCTCCATTCCATTCCGCCGAGCTTCGCATCGGAGCTCCCATCTTCGCGGTAGCCTTAACTCCCTCCGACGACACCTTCCATCTTCCAGCAGCTTAAGCTCCGCCACTTGGCCGGAGCTCCTTCGCCAGACCATCGTAGTACCCCTTCGGCCTCTCCGATCGCCCTCACTTCTCCACGAGTGCACGCACGAGCTTCGGCTCTGTCTTTAGCGCTTGCAGGTGCCAACTGAGTCATTGGTCGGAGCTTCGCCGGAGTCGACTTCGAGCTTCATCGCCACCGACTTCAGACAACCCTCCACCGCTCCTGAGACCATCAGGACCTTCGTCGCATCACCACGAACCTCCTGGGATAGCTCCGAGCAATCGGAGAGCTTCATCGACGCTAGGAGGAACGTGCGGAGCAAAGGCCGCTTCACCAGAGCCCCGTCATCTCCTCCGCAGGCGGCAGAGGACCATCGGAGGAGACGTACAGCTGCCGTTCGATCACGTCGATCGAACGGTCCACAACGAGCCACGTCGCTTCTCAGCTGGGCTTACAGGAGTCGTTGGATCCCTTAGATCCAACGGCACCTAGTGCGCCACGCGTATCCCTTCCGCAGCAGCTCTCAGCCGTTGAGATCTCATCTGATCCAGCGGCGGATCTTCAGCCACGTCGCCATCTCCATCGAATCCAGTAGTCGTTGGATCAACATAGATCTAACGGCCTGAGGTCACGCCACGAGTCTTCATCGCCATCCATCGGATCGAGCTCGATCCGAGGGTCCACAACGTGCCACGCAGCTTCGGTCCGAGCCTCCTCCCTGAGCCTAGGCTCGGATCGCCCGAGCCTCACTCCAGACCTCCAGAAGACCCCGAGCCGAGCTCCGAGCCTCCGCAGCTATCCGACCCTAGGCCGTCCACGTGAGGAGCACGTGCGACTTGGGAAATTTACACAGAGGCCCTTGGAACTGTCAAATATTGCAAAAAGGTCCCTGTGAAGCAGGCCCCACGTGAGGAGCGCGCGCCTTGTGGAGAAATTGCACTCGAGTCCCCAGCATAATAGGTAATTGCACTTAAGTCCCTATCAGCATATTTACTTTATGTATTTTTATTTTTCTGTATTGCATTTACACCCCTGTGTTTGCACGCATCCCTAGGTTGTATTTTACATCATTTTTCAATTCTAAAAGTTGCATTTTGTTGAGAAACTTGTCCTCTGTCTATTGGGCCACGTGTCATGTTTTTGTAATTTCAGTGGGATTTTAAATGAATTAATTGGTTGATTTGTGGAATATTTTGCCCAGTGACACCTTCTAATTTCTAGTTAATTCTCTGTGATTCCAAAAATCCTCCAAAATTCACAGTAGCTTTAGGACAGTGAACTTAACATGCCATAAAAATTTCATGTCATTTGCACACATATAGAGGCCTAAATAAATTGTTGAGTGATTTTCTCATATTAATTTTAATAAATTCATTTCACATTAAATTAAGATCTGTCAATTTTCCTGGATTCCTTATCATTATTGCTATCTAGGATAATTTTATCTCTTGAAAAAATTGTGATTTGGTATTTATTAAAAATTAAATAGTGAAAATCACCATGTCTGCATATTTAATTCACAGTAAATTCATTTAGTGTCTAAAAATTCCAAAACAATTAGGGTAGATCATTTTCATCATAATTAATCATCTGGCCAATTTTTAGAATTTTTGGACTCCTTTTGATATCTTAATTGAATTAAACTTTATATTGGCCTGTTGGTTGCATGTGTCTGCACAGAAAATAGAAAAAGACAAAAAAATTTAATCCCTTGAAAATCCAACACTTGATCTTTGCTCAAAATTCACCTAAGGAGACAGATGCCTCCCTGAGTTCGACCTTGGACTTCTACCAAGTAAAAAAAATCTGCCGCTTGAAATTAACTTGACATTAATTAATAGTGGTTTTTGATTAGCCTCTCGTATCCGACTGCAACGAACACTTAAACTCAATTTGGAACATTAATTTGACCGAATTAACTAAGGGTGTGGGGCGCTTATCAATCGGTCAGGAGGCCTAAGGGTTCATCGAATACGTTATCGTTACCATTCAAGATTTGAAATTCCCTGTGGACTTTGTCATGTTGGACATGGTTGTCCCTGAATGTGTGACCGATACCCTGATCATATTAGGACGACCTTTTCTGGCAATAGCAAAGGTTGTTTCTGACTATGGAACTGGAAAGGTGTACTTTCACATCCATGGCGAAAGTATACATATAAAGAAGATTCAAGACCAGAATTCTAGAGCAGCTGAATCAGAGCGTGTATCTGATGACGAACCTGATAGTCATCAGGATTGTGACTTTGCACAAACAGATGATGAGACCATCTGGGCTGAACCTATCACCCAATCTTTCATCACACCTTCAGTCGAAGCCGAGATTCAGATATCTGAGGATGGGAGATTGGAGAGAATAGTCCTAGAGCGGAGTAGCGAGAATCTTGATGGAGATTATTCTGAGATATTTCCAGATCATTCATACATTATATATCCCTCCGAGTCAGAAGTGAATTAATAGAATGGTCAGTCAACCGCAGCTCATTCAGATTCTGAAGATGCTAATTGGCAGTGTTTTACGGAATTTCTATCACTTCAGACTCCATCCAAGGAGCCTACTACCAGTCTGGAGACCGAAACAGAGCAGAATATCTAGCAATCTCCAGATCTTTCTGAGTCAGAATAGGCAGAGTTTACGCATATCGATCTAGCAGCCTATACATAGGCCCTAATCAAACCCGCTCTCCCTGTTCCTTCTCCCCATGAGCTTAAACCGCTGCCTCAGAGCATGAAATATTGATTCCTTGCTGGCGAATCTAAAATGTTTCCGGTCATCATCTCTTCCAATCTGGCCGAAGATCAGGAATCTTGGCTGATAGAGATTGTTGAAAAGAACCACAATGCAATCGGGTGGTTAGTAGCGGATCTCAATGGTATTAGTCTGGCTCTGTGCTCCCACCACATTTTTCTCAAGGATGACGCCAAGCCATCTCATGAGTTTCGGCGCAGGCTGAACCCGAATCTTCGAGAGGTGGTTATGAAGGAATATCCAAGTGGTGGAGTGCCGACTGTATCTATCCCATATCCGACTTGAAATGGGTTAGTCCTTTGCATGTGGTACCCAAGAAGATGGGTATCACTACAATAATCAATGCGGATGGAGAGGAGATCGCTACTCGAGTACCAACTTCTTGGCGCATCTATGTGGACTACAGACGTTTGAATCATGCGACCAAGAAGGATCACTTTCCACTACCGTTCATTGATTAGATCATCGAATGGTTAGCCGGGAAGAGACATTACTATTTTCTAAATGGGTACTCGGTATATAACCAAGTGGCCATTGATCCTGAAGACTAAGAAAAGACAAAATTCACCTGCCTGTTTGCAACATATGCTTTCAAACAGATGTCCTTTAGACTATGTAATGCTCCAGCTACATTCCAAAGGTGCACGCTTTCAATATTCACGGACATGGTGGGAGATATCTTGGAGGTCTTCATGGGCGATTTCTCGGTCTATGGCGATGATTTTGATTCATGCCTTTCTAGCCTAGATCGCGTGCTTCAGAGATGCACGGAGGTTAACCTCATACTTTCTTGGGAGAAGAGTCATTTTATAATGACTCAGGGACGGTCCTTGGTCAAATCATCTCCAACAGGGGCATGGAGGTAGACCCACCAAGGTAGATATCATAAAAAACTCACTCCATCGTCCAATCTGAAGCAGCTACGGTCTTTCTCCGAGCATGTCAATTTTTACAGAAGTTTCATATGAGACTTCAGTGAAATTGCCCAACCGTTGTCTGATCTTCTCATGAAAGACACCAAGTTTATAGTTGATGATAAGTGCCTTTCAGGATTCGAAACTCTCAAGAACATGGTTGTAGAAGCTCCTGTCCTTCAGCCGCCCTCTCTCCAATTCAAGATCATGACGAATACCTTAGATTTTACCGTTGGAGATGTGTTGGGACAGAGGAGGGATGGACTTCCATTTGCCATATACTATGCTAACAAGACTTTGGATTCTGCGCAGCGGAATTACACTGTTACAGAGAGAGAGAGAGAGATGCTAGCCGTAGTATTTGCCTTAGATAAATTTAGATCCCACATCTTAGGATCGAAGATCACGATCTATACTGATCACACCACCATCAAGTATCTAATGGACAAGAAGGATTCAAAGTCGCGTCTGAGCAGATGGATCCTTCTACTCCAGGAGTTCGACATTAAAATCAAGGATAAGCCTAGAGTCAAGAATGTGGTGGCGGATCACCTCTCCCGGTTAGAAACACCCGAGACTTCTGAGTTTGATGCACCAATCACCGAGACCTTCCCGACGAGGCGATTCTTACTGTCGCCTCGCTGTCGTGGTATGCCGGCATTGTGAACTTTTTTGTTGCTAAGAATGTCCCACAGGGTTGGTCTAGACAGAAACTTTAGACTTTTCTCGCGAAAGCCAAGTCTTACCATTGAAGGGATCCGATCCTTTATCATGAAGGAGCGGATTCCGTCTAGCGTCGGTGTATTCCTCAGGAGGAAAACCAGAGTATCCTCATGCATTGCCATAGATTAAAAGCTTGATGACACCATTCAGGGAAGAGGACATCACATAAGGTGCTTCAATCCGACCTTTGGTGGCCTACGCTCGTTGCGGATGCTCATACATTCATAAAGAGATGTACTAACTATACGAAAGTGGGCACTTATGGACATAGAGATATGATGCCGACGCAACCGATTCACTTCTGTGAAGTATTTGATGCATGGGGTATCGACTTTATGGGCTCGTTTCCTAAAAGTCAGGGTTTCGAGTATATCCTTCCAGCTGTGGATTATGTGAGTCGTTGGGTAGATGCTATTCCTGCCCGAGTCGCTGATGCGAACACGATTTACAAGTTCCTGATAAAGCATGTTATTATGCAGTTCGGGATCCCTTATGTTCTGATATCAGATGGAGGTAGCCACTTCATCAACAATAAGGTAGGGAACTTGCTAACGAGTTCGGTATAGACCATCGGGTTGCTACTCCGTATCATCCTCAAACGAATAGTCTAGCCGAGGTTTTGAATAGGGAGATTAAAATGATCTTGCAGAAGGTTGTTCGCCCAAACCGAAAAGATTGGTCGCAGCTTTTGGACTCGGTTCTTTGGGCTTATAGAACATCCTTCAAAACTTGATTGGGTACATCTCTTTCGACTCGTTTATGGCAAACCATGCCACTTACCTCTTAAGATCAAGTAGAAATCCTTGTGGGCGGTGAAAGAAGTGATCTTTAGCAGGGATGATTCGGGAGATCAGAGGCAGACTAAACTGGCAGCCCTAGAAGAGTTACGAGATGAAACCTTCACGAGTAGCCTTCATTATAATGAGCGGATGAAAGAGTGGCATGATTCCCACATCAGTCACAAATAATTTGAGCTGAATAAGAAAGTATGACTATTCGATGCGAGATTAAAGTAGTTTCTAGGGAAACTCTCGAGCAAGTGGAAAGGCCCCTATCTTGTGCGAAAGGTGTACGACAATGGTAGCATCGATATATCTGAGTTGTCGTCTGATTCCACCTTTCGAGTCACCGGTCAACATTTGAAACCTTTTCTTGATCAAGAACATTCGACCGTTGAAGTTGCCCCCATCTATTTTGTATGAGATGATCTTTTCATTCTTACACTCTGCATCTCGTACCTGATTTTCAAAGATCTCTTTTATATACTCTTGATTTTATTCTTTCTCCCTTCCGTTTGTCTTACATCCTTAGGTTTATCTAGAATTTTGCTATACTTAGGATGTGCTTTATCCGAAGTATAGGGGATGTAGACACCGTGTTGTTCATTCGTCCTGTTCTATTACCCCTTGTTGTTGCTTATACTTAGGGTGTACTTTACCCTATGTATGGGGGGGGGGGATAATATCACTCATTTCCCCTTTTGATTGTTGTCATTTTTTTATCGTCTACTCCCTCGCTTGTCCCTCACCTTATGATCTTCTTCTCTATACCTAAGGATATTTTACCCAAAGTATAGGGGGGACAAGTCAAGTCGTTGAGTATGTACATTCTCTTGATCTCGATCATCTTCGGTTTTGAGTCTGCTATTCTAAGGATTACTTGATCCTAAGTATAGAAGAGATGATCGACTTCTATTCTTTATTTGTTATTCTTTGAATCGTTGTAGTATAGATTCTTTTCACCATTTATACAGCCCAAGTTATGTCTTCCATTGCCGCTTCTTTGGTCAGTATGAGGATATAGTTCATGCTAAGTATAGGGGGTGTCGTATATATATGCTATATATACTTTAGAAGCCATAACTCGTACTATATTTTATTTTTAATAATATGTCTCTCTAAAAGTATGGGTATATTTTGGGTTTTTAAAAGCCGCAAGAAAACAGTAAATATGACTTATTAAAAAATGACGTAAAATTTTTATATAAAAAATTTTGTAAAATTTTTAAAATCCTTAAAAAAATGGTAAATAAAATCCTTGTAATGTCTTGTATAAAAGCCGTATAATTCTGTACATAAAACTTGTATAAAATCTTTTGTAAAATAGACAAAATTCATGTAAATTTTGTGTAAATTGAATTAATCCACTAACTCTTTCAGAAAGACCCAAAAAATGAAAAGTTTTTAAAATTCAATAAAAATTTGCAAAAGTCTTTAAAAATCACATAAAAAACTTAATCCGAAAAAAATTACTTCATAAAAAATTGTTGCATTCATTAGCATTTTTCAGAACAAGTTTGATTCTTAAAACGAATGGATCTAAGTCTGAGAGATGGAGCTTGGTTTAGGCCTTAGTCCACTTAATTTTAAAGGGACTTTATTAGAAATTGGAATTGAGACTCTTCAGGTCTTGTAGACTTAATTCTTTGGGTTTCATGAGACCGTGTTCGGAATTCATCTTGAAAGTGCCTAAGTAGGATACCTGGTGTCATCCTTTTAACTCTTCTCCATTTGAGCCAATTTTGAACTCATGCACTCTGTACTTAGCTCGATTTGCATGGGGTTGCAAAGGCAATCCATTTCGATAGTGTGTTTCCATCCTTGTCTGGTGGCAATGATGTCTTAAGACGGGAGAGATTGGGGTTAAAATAAAGCTTCGGATGAGGGAAGGATCTGTTGGCACAATTTTTTCCAAGACCCCAAAAAATGGACGGAATGAAAAGATGCTATATCCGTCAGGGCATAAAAGACCTATGCGGTGCAACAATTATCTCTACCAAAAAGAAGCCGATTACATCAAATACAAAAATGACCACAATGGTCTGAGCTTCAAAAAAGCCTGCATGTCTTAGTGGAGAAGACTTGGCTAAACTGGCCAGGCTTCACATGAGATGTGATTACACTGATCGCACTCCAGTTCTCTTCCCCTTGTTCTATCTTCTCCCTTACTCGATTGTGGACGTAACATGACATGATCTTAGAAGTAAATATCACCCTCCTCGAGGATTGAGCTATTGGATGAGGGCCCAATGGGAGTGTATAACTGGATGGGTGGTTTCTTCGCTTCTCTAAGCGGGAAGAGCTAAAATCTTTCACACACAGTACAAATTACTTTCAAAGTCAAAAAGTTTGCGTGATGAATAGGTGGATATGGGATGGCTGTTGGGGTGAATCTGGATAAGGATTTATGGAACTTGAGGGTTGTCGAGGCTTAAATCCTAATTCTAATAGAGTCTCGACATACTATTAATCCAAAGGTCTGAATCCAAGCTCTAGATTTTGGATGAAGTGAGGTTCGGTTTAAAGAAACAATCATGTTCTAAGTTATTTTATTTCTCTTTTTCTTTTTGCTTGTACTTATTCATAGAATAAGTGTTTGCTAAGGGACTAGCAAAGGTAAAGTATAGGGGAATGATGAATCCGTGATTCATCACCTTTATTCATTCATTTCGGCTAAAAGCCTTGGTAAAATACATGTAAATATCCGCTAATTCTAACTAATTATCATTCTAACATTAAATATTAATATTATACATTGAACACTTATTTTATTAAAATAAAAGAATAGAAAAAATAAAAATAAAAGAAAAGAAGGCTGTAAATATGAAATAGATATAGACTGATCCTAACCCCGAGACCAGGTCAATATTGACTTGGTCGACAAAATAAATAAGTAGGGGAGATAAGGATCCCAATTTATAAAAATATGAGAAAAATATTTCAACATAAAAATAATTAACCGCAATGAACCGCAAAAGACGCAAAAACTGACTTTCTAGGTTCATAACTATTTATAGAAAATTTCAAATGGACCAAACTCACTTTTTAAATACGTTTTATAATTAGTACTATTTATTGAAAATATCAAAAAAATATTAGAATAAAACCGGTGAGTTTTAGCGTTTGGGACCCATTGTATATATATATTATATGTAGATTCTTCCCGGATTTTTAATTAAATAACTATAAAACCGATTAATTTAACTTCTTTTCTTAAAATCTTCTAAAAATATATATAATATAAAAATATAACTAAGTCAAAATACCAATAAGACTCGAAGCCTCGAAGTCGCTACCAAAATTTTCCGGACCGCATAACTCGGCCGTATGGATTCCGAATTAGGTAAAGTCAGTCTTTAAATTCATATTATTAAATTATCTACAAAATGGCACTAGTTTTGCTAAAATCAGAGTTAATATGAAAAATACGGTTTTCGGGTCCGTATTGGTATATTGTACAATGCACGTAATTTATATTATTATTTTATTTAAGTAATTTAGTAATTAATTTATTTCATTATCTTAATGAAATGATTTATTTATTTATTATTTATTTGTTTAATTTATTTATTTAATTATATACATAATTATTTAATTACTTAAATAATTTATTAACCATATTTAGTTATTATTTATTTATTTCATTACGAAATTAATACATTAATACTTAATTATTATTATTATTTAATTATCTACTTATTATTAATATTATCAATTATTTAATTTAAATAATTATTTTAATTTTTAGTATTTTTTATTCTCTCTCCTCTCTTCCCCTTCTCTCTCTACCTTTCCCGATTCCTCCACCTTCCTCTCGATTGTTCTTCCTCCTTCGCTTGTCCTCTTCTTCTTCCACCCATCTTCTCCGTCCAACTGCTCAACCGATTAACGAGAAGCCAACATGACTATTCCCATCCTTCTTTTTTTTATTTTTTTCGTTTTATTTTTTGAAAACATTCAGGGGATTTAGATCAATAATATCATTATGCTATCATTCAAATTTAGTGGAAAACAACCACTTATAGCATGTCTATAAGGAATGGGTCAATTTCGACCATTTTAAAACCATTAAAATTTGATGTTTTGATGGATTTGATATAATTCTCGAATTGAGTTGAAATTTGAATAACAATGTAATGATATTTGGTGTTCTTGATGGATGTGATATAACCCTAAAGCTTTCACAACTTAATTAATCTATTTAAAATACAATTCTGACATTATAATCTTAAAAAAAATACAGATCATGTTTATAGATAAAAATTTATATAAAAATAATTTTAATATGCTTGCCCGAATATTGTAAAGTCTATTTTTAATAGCTTAAAGATCAAGATATTCTCACTGCATAATTCAAATTCCACATCTCATTTTAGCGGAAAAAATCCACAAACAATTAGATACAAAACACAAAATCTTTTAATTGTAAAAAAATACCAGTGAATTAATGTAGACTGTACATACATATATGATCAGGGGGATATAACTATATATGTATTTTAGATTGTTATAACCATATAATCTAAATTTAACATCCGAATTTGGTGAATTATCCAAAAAAATGTAAGATTTAGCGATCGTATTACTAATCCTTGTGAGCTGATAAAATAAAAAGTAGTTGCTACACTTTTATTTTTATGATATATTGATAGATCAAACATGTTTATATATAATCTGTTTTTTAACATCAGATGACCCACAACGATGATTCCGATAATATAACCGGAGTTCATATTGGAAATGTTACCGGAAGGGTCAATTTAGATTGGATCATGAAATCAAGCTGGTTCAACGACGTCATAAGAAATAGTTAAATTGGATTGAACTAAACATGTAAGGAAAAAATGGTTGAATTGATCAATCAAACTGGATTTAATCAAAACATGTGTAAAAAAAATATACGTATAAATATGATTGAAACATTTGAAAAGACTAGCTGAATGAAACAATATACATACAGATATAAAAACACATTTACAAAATTGGATGTATATATACACATTTTAATTATATAAAATTGTAGTGATAATAAAAATTTGTTCGCATATCTGTAATTTGAAAAATAATAACTAAAATTACATACGTATCAAAATACACAAGCACGTACGAAATAAGTTTTCTAAAAATATATACATAACAGGGTTTTATGGGGATATCCCCACTCTTATTTTTTTATTTCTTAAGGTATTTTCTGAAAATACCCGAGGGATTTAGTCCGTCACATGACATTGTATTTTCATTCAATTTCCGTGTGAAACGGACAATCCTAACACGTCCATCTAAAATGGTTGATTTCAATAATTCAGAGACTGTAGAATTTGTCAAGCTTGATGGATGGGATGTGAATCTCGAGTTGAGTTGAAATATAAATGACGACATGGTATCATATAGTGATCTAAATTCCACCATGTGCTTTCAGAAAATACTTTTAAAAATTAAAAAAAATGAGAGAAGAGCAGCCAAGATGGCTTTCTCTAGATGTAAATATTTTATGTTGATACACAAGTTTATATGGTGACAAATACATATTTATACATATAGTTATTAATGCGAGTTTTAATACACATATCTCACCACACAAAAAGTATTTTGACCGTATCTTATGTCAAATAAGTTATATATATATATATTAGATTAACTAAAAATTTCTAACTAGTATTTCACTGGCTTATAATTAGAATAAACCAGATTCATAACTTGCTCCTTAGTTGTTTCAGATGGTGTTAGTTGGTGACTAATGTTGGTATCCAAAGATCATATATTCAAATTTTGCAGAAGTATTTTTTTAATGGAACCAAATATTTCAAAGGAATCATTAATAATACTAGTCTTACTTATTATACTCAATTAATAACAATAAAATTATTTGATATTTTTTTATATCAAAGGATTCTACTTGAACTTAATCTTAATAAAAAATTTGAAAATTAATATAAATTTATTTATATATTTTAATAAATCAAAATGGATTTACATATATTTTGTCTTATTTTCTTTTTAATATTTATTTCTTAATGAATAACTAATATTAATATCTATGATTAATATCTCTTATTTATCAATAGAATAATGTAAAATGGAAATTGAAAATTAATTTCAATTTCACTGCTCATTATTATTGATTATTATCATAAATGAGAATAAATCAGATGCCGTTTAAATTCGTCCTGTAATCTGAAATTTTTAATGGGAAAGATCCATTTTTGATCTAGTGCCAAATAGATTCAATTCTAAATTAAGTTTGATTGAGTCGAGTTGAACTAGATTTTAAATCTATATAGAGATGAAAATGGGTATGGATATATGTGAATATTCACATTACCATATTCAAAAAATTTCTAATATGAATATATGTAAAGGAATAATAAACCTAATATAGACGAAAAATAGTCATATACAATAACCTAATCACCAAACATCTAAAACTCAAGAAGTGTGGGTGTGAGTTATAAGTGACGGGGATTACTACTTAACAACATTGATTTAAGATTTTCATGTTGTCAACGAATCCGTTTGAGCTTGAGTCTAACAAGTTGTTATGATCATTTTTCATCAAAGAATCCATTTGGATTAAAGACTCCAATAAGTTCTCTCTATTCATGATACGTTCTCCGCTATCAGTCTCTAGACTGTTTACAGTGCTCTCTATTCACCTGGGATCGGTCTAGTTTTGTTTTTTTGTTTTACTCACAGTGCATATTCTGATCTCTGGCTATTGTTAGCCCCCTCCCCCCCCCCCACTTTTCTGCTGTAATATGTAATAGCCCCATTTTTTAGAATATATGATTAATTTACTTAACAAAAAAAAAGACTCCAATAAGTTATCACGGCCAAATTTTTTCCTAGTATACCGAGACTGAAACCACTATTCCGACCGAACCATGATGAGCCAGAGAACCCGACCGGACCTTGTCAGTTCGGTCCGTTTTTCGAAATGATATCACAGATCCTATCGCAACGTGTCTGTCAGGTATTAAAAAAGATCGAACAGAAGGCACGTGACTCTTCAGAGGCGTTTAGAGACTTTTTTTACTGGTTGAACGACAGTTGTCAAATGTCAAGAGTACCAATTTTTTTTAAATTCGTTTCTCTCGGCTCCGTGGATCGCATGCACTGGATCCTGATCTGTGACATCACATCTCCAATGGGGTTAAGATAATGCCACGACTTAAACGTGATGCAATTTGTCAAGTGGACTAATAATGCTGCCCGTTTGGGGGCCATCATGTCGCCTTCTTCCAGGAAAGGACAGCAGCAATCCTGTGCAGCTCTTTGAATGGCGTGTCATATATATAATTAATGGTGCATGGATGGGTCTACCATTTTCCATTTCGAATTCTCTCACCCAACAGAGATGCACATGCGAATCCAGTAAAGTTTGTATTCCGAATCCAATCTAACGCTGTTGAATGTTGATACCTTGGTGACGATTCTGTATGTGCTTGAGATATACAAGCGTCGACACAACAAAATATAGCAAGGAAGGTTATGAAGTTACTATTGCAATAAAGTATCAGTGAGTACTGGTTAATAAAAGCTTTAGAAAAAGCTCAGAACGGGAATTTAGTTCTAATTTATAGCGATTTTCAACCATAAAAAAAGAGCATGTTCCTTATTTCAGAAAAGGAGTTCTCTTGGTCCAGCATTATGGTAGAGCCCCCTTCAAGGATTTGATGGGAGAATTTTTTTGTCGAGCCCTCCATGAACAGATCACCCTATGATTTTAACTCTTTGGTAACTGGGTTGGATTAGAGTAACCTCCTATGAGCAGTAGCCATTTGAATACTTAGTAGGATTTGAAAGAGTTGGAATGAAGAATGTAATGTGATGTCACATTGATTTGTGATAGAATTCCAGCATAAAAATACGGGTGGTAATCTAGTAATCAAACCAGCCCTAAAGTTGCGGTTGCGATACCTGTCAAAAGATTTTATATCAGGTAATTTCCCCTCCCAACTTTACATAGACATGTAGTTGCTTTCGTATTTGTTTGAGTATAATGTATGTCTTTTTGAGTGTTTGACATTAATATTTGGGAGTTTCGTTTATAGGATGTTGGAGATATGTTTAGGGGCTAACCTGAATATATGTTCTTCTCTCTTTGTATGGATTCAAAATCCTTTTGGATAAACACAAAAAGTTCAATGAAAATGGGTAAATACAGTATATTGCACTGCCTAACTCTATCCTATTGATGGTTTAAATTGTTGATCTTAACTTTAGTGGCCAATTCTAAGTTATATATAAAAGACACTCTATTACTCTCACATTAGGAGTGATATATAAGTATAAACAATATGATTTGTCATCATTACTTCAATATTATATTGTAGGTCATTTTTTTCCCGACGTAAAATCCTTTTCGATATCCATAGAATGGTTTCATAATACGAGTAGGAATATGTGAAAGCAAAATAAGTGGCGATTGTAAGTACCCAAAAATGGAGAGAAAGACATACCGAAAATAAAACTAGTATGGACACTACAAGAAAATTTATAACTAGAATATATCTTTCGATGTTGAATATTTAGCAATGAGCATTATTCACTATACAATTAACCTTTTGAAATAAGCAATAAATGTTATTTCTATTGCTAAAGGTTAATATAACAACGATTTATTCATCGACTTACTCGTTAAAATTTGTATTAATTATTGCTAAACTTAATGATGATTGCAAGAAAAAGTCAACGGATAATAGTTGCTATATGATATGTTTGCTAAGAATATAGCAACCAATAAGATACTCATTGGGAAGTAATGGACAATATCCGTTGTTATATGTTTAATTACGGATAATATGACAATGAATAAAAAATATTTGTTATCCTAGAGTGGATTAAATAAAAAATGAGTAGTGATTATTGTAGATTTTATGACTTTTAATCTAAATGATATACGTCTTAAAATATGTTTGATATCGATATTTCAGTGGTATATTAATTAATCAACATCATTTCATGGAAGATTACAATATAAAAAATAAAAAAAATGTAACCATGTCTTAAAATTTGAATGTAGATTGACTAAAACATGTGTTCACGTCATGACAGGATTTTAATTCTATGCCCACATCTAACGACTAATTACAGAATGTAATAATTAAATCAATTAATTGAATGCATAACATGAAATGATAATTCACGATAATTCAAATTTAACTTTAGAAGATATTAATTATATTTTAAATAAGAAGATATATATGTATGTAAAATAAAGTAATACATATTGTGGTATATGTGTAATTACGAAAATTAGAAGAGTATTTGTTCAATATTAAATATTTATAATGAAATCCATGTA
Organism: Ottelia alismoides; assembly: GCA_037367405.1. Taxonomy (NCBI): domain Eukaryota; kingdom Viridiplantae; phylum Streptophyta; class Magnoliopsida; order Alismatales; family Hydrocharitaceae; genus Ottelia; species Ottelia alismoides. Next base: position 168,214 of record JAZKJV010009558.1, read on the forward strand.
CTAATCTAAAAGGTTACCACCTCATGTCGACATTTAGTAGAAAGATTGTGGTCAAATATGTATTTGTGATTTAGTCTATCTATTGAATATATACACCCTTCGAAGAAAATAGTTCAAATTTTTATTATGTATATCAGGACAAAGATCTTGATGACAAAGAAGAACAGCCATAGATATATTCTGAGAGAACTGCAACTTTCAGCTTAAAAAGAATGAAAACAGTAATATTTCAGGAACATGTTCTATATTAGACACAGATATGCACTGCAGCTACAGGGTCTCCTACAGTTCCTATCCCACGGGTCTATACACACACACACCAAGATGTTTACGTAGATTTTTGTTTAATGTACATTAACTACTACTTCCGATTGATTTATGGACAGTGGCGGCGAGGTGGCAGAGAAGAGCCAACTTAGCTACTTCATTGTTATATGTCTTATTTCTTAAAGTATTTTGGAGATTATTTCGGAGAATTTAAATCACTGTATGGCATCATGATGTCATTCAAGTTTTGACTCAAATCAAGACTATTATCCTATCAATCAAGCATGTCAAATTTTAACTGTTTAACAATTGATGAAATCGGCCAGTTCTAGATGAACAAGTCTAGAGCTTTTGTTTCACACAAAATTTGAACGAGAACATATTGTTATCTTGTGGACCAAATTCCGTAGGTATTTTCAGAAAATACCTTTAAAAATGTTAAAAATAAAGGTGGGAGTAGCCAAGTTGGCTCGCTCTTGTGGGAGCCCCACTAAAACATAAATATATTTTTTTAATCATATATAATCTAAATACATTATTTAATAATCAAAATTTGTATGGTATATATAATAGTCCACTCACATCTCAACAAATAATCAATATATATGATTTATATACAATAATTAACAATTAACATTCACATATACATACATGTATGTATGTTTGAGATCTATATACAATAATAACGATTAATGATTACATTTATATGTTGTGCATATCCATATATGTCCATCATTATATACGGTTTTAAGCCATCGCATATATATATATATATATATACATATATATATATATGTGTATATATATATATACATATATATATATATATATGTGTATATATATATATATACATATATATATATATATACATATGGGAGCTGGGAGCTGGGAGCCCAAGCCCAGGGTGTAGGTAACTACCTACACCCGACCTTTTTTTTGCATGATTTTTGAGTTTTTTTTGAATGAAACCGTAGGGGGGTTTTCTTAATATATTGAGAGGAATATGTGTTTCAAGTTTCATGCAAAACAAACATTCCTAACACATTCATCTAGAAGGGGTCAATTTCAGTACTTCTGAGACCGTTAAAATTTGATAGTCTTGATGAAGATGATAGGAGTCTCGAATTAAGTTGAATTTTGAATGACACCATGGTGGTACATAGTGATCTAATTCCCCCAAGATTTGATTTCAAAAAAATAAAAAATATATGAAAAAATGAGTCGGGTGTAGGTAGTTACCTACACCTCTGGGTGTAGGCTCCCTTTTCTCTTCTCTCTCTCTCTATATATATCTAATTTAGCATATATGGTAGAGATATTGATATTTTTTTCTGGGATTTTTACCCAGCAGACCCTATAAACTTTGTCAATCACCTCCACGACCTTTTGCATAACGTAATTACCCTATCGACCCTATAAATTACCTCAAGAACCCTCGCGAGATTCAAACAGAGTAACCACAAGGTTCATAGGGTAAGAGTTGACAAGTTTACGAGGTCGAGGGGAGAATTATGTTGTTTCAAAGGTTGTGGAGGCAATTGGAAAAGTTTATAGGGTCTGCTTGGTAAAAATCCCTTTTTTTCTTTGCAAATACATATATAGATGTGGATATCTCTTTCATTTTTTAAAATTTGAAAAAGAATATGATTACATATTTTCTTGGTTATACATATATGGATATTTGTATTGGTGAGTCTATATGTGTACATTGTATTGGACATGTATCAATTTGTGCAGACATATATCTAAATATGGTACATCATTACACATGGTATATTGCATTTTTGGAATTACTTTCAAATGTGGAAAAAATGTATCTAATATATATTCGATTATTTATTTTACAAGCTACACAAAATTAGCATAGTAATTTATTTTTTTATCTATAGTTTATATAATTCTGATCTACCAATTATTGGTTATATAAACTTTAAAAATGATCCTTTTATATATAAAAGTTAATAGACATTTATTATCAATAAGATAATCCATCTCTATTTGTTATATAATGGTATACGATTATGATTATCAATTTTCATATCTATATACATATTTAACAGTATGGTTAACAATTTTTAACATTCGCAATATATATATATATATCTCAACCCTTTCTGTAGCTGCATATATTTTAAAACAGATGTATAGATATTTATGTCAAAATATGTATATCATATGATAAGGGTTTGGTACATATATTGATATTTGTTTGAATATCTATGGATGTATGCATGTGTAAAACATTGTATAGTGTTACTTATTTAAAAATATTAAGTCTAATGGTATTACTTAATATTCGTTAACAAAATGTGTAATATAGTGATATGATATATTTTGTAACGATCTTTTTGTCAATACAATATTTGTAGAGATTATTTATGTGAGATCATAAGTTTATAAGATATTAGAAAAACACTTTTAAACATCAGTGTATATCAATTACAGAATTATTGAATTCTTACCTTATATATTGAATTCATTCCTAAATATTCAACCTTATAGTGTACCTTTAGTTAATGTTCTACATATCCTCCAAATTTCGCTCAAATGCGTTGTCATTTCATATTTTATCTTAGAGGTCAAAAGACTGGTCAACATTTAAGCAACTTAAATCTCATTTAGAAAATAACCAGACTTTTAACCATTAATATAAAATAGCAAATGACCTCAAATTTGAGTGAAATTTGGAGGATATGTAACAATAATCAAAGATTTAATCTATAAGGTTGGATTTTTGGAAACAAATTCACAAAGAAAAATTACGAATTACAACGACTCTACTATAACTCATGTTACAAACATGATCTACTCTATACATATTAACAACTAAAATGACAAGATAAATCAACTAAAAAACCCCCCTCGCCCCAAGAAGAAATTTATGGTTCATCTATGTGTTGAAATGCTTTAGGCCGGTATGCTGATCAAACACAATTAGCAATCACTGATGTGAGCAAACACAAGAGGTGTGTCAAGAAACAATTAGCACACATATAAGAATAAAGCAATGCAATATATGTGTGGAGTTAAAATTTGTTATGACTATATAAAGTGTGTGTACATGTGCAAGTATGCAGAGTGTCAAACTCATGGAGCAGACATAATAGCTTGGGAAATGAATCCAAAAGTTTCCTCCTCTTCTCTTTATTTTAAATGTTTTTATGTGTTTTTAATAATTTATATATTTTTATGTATTTTTTATTTATATATTTTTGTTTTTAATTTTTTGTTTTTATTTTCTTTTTATATTTTTTTGATTTTTAATTTATTTTTCTTTTTAATATGTAACAAGTATATATAATATAATTATCATATATAGATATATAATATAAATATAAAATCAAGAAAATAACATTAAGTACAATCCTTTTTATTATTTAAAGGTTTTTAAAATATTTATAGGAATTTAAAATATTAATAATAATTATAAGTTATATCTAGCAATAAAATATATAAGCTATGTAAAAGATTTTATATTTGTAATATAACTATATATAGTTAAAAATGATAAAATAATATATATTTTTGATATTATTCTATGTTTCTGTGAACTTTCTGATAATTTTTTTTCAAATTTTTATATATTTTTAATTGATTAAAAGTGTCAAAAACAATGATTATAATAACATGCCGAATTGTTTTGGGATTTAAAAATAGATAAATATCTCAATAATTCTCAAAATTATATTTAATATATTTATAATAGAAAAAGCAGAGATAAAAATAAACAATTTCATGATTTTATATATTTTTTACTTATTTTTATAAGAATTTGGGTTTTTTTATTTTTAGTGTTGTTCTTGTGCAATTTCTAATGATTTTTATCTATAATTAATATATATATAGTAATAGATGATATCTAATTTTTAAAGTGGTTTGATACTTTTTTTTAATTTTAAATCTAAATAAGGAGTAAATGCTTTGTTGTTTATTTTTATTAATTATAAAAATAGAATAAAATTCTCTAAAAAAATATATGTGATAAAGTTAAATATCAGACATCTGTCCTAATTTTCCTAGAATTTTTGGAACATCAAGGACATTTAATAAAATAAAAGCACTAAAAAGAAATAAATTACTAATAGGGGTATTTTTGTAATATTCCAAAACTTCTAGTTCCTAAATGCATTTTTTCACAAAATATAACACTTAATATAAAAGTTTCAAGACTAAAACTAAATACATAGATCTAGAGGGGGCCTCTACAAAATGCATGTCACCTCACGTGTATGCACATGTGAGGTGACACGACAGAGGACATAGGTGCAACTAAAGTAAAAGCAGGACCAAAATGCAATTTATAACAAAAAATGTGAACTACATATGAATATTTGTGAACTAAATTGTAAATACAAAAAACGGAGGTATATATGCAAAATTACCCCCACGTGCGTGCTTGGACGACGGAGATCAAATCACTTGCCACGTGTCGAGCACTGGTTATGTGATGACAGTTCGCTTCGGTAGATGAAATTAGATCTCTAGCTGAGATCTAACGGTTGATGGCATGTCTATCCAATGAACGTTACTTCACCAGGGGATGAACCTCGATAGGATGGTTGGTGTTCCGAAGTCTCATTAAGAGTTTTAATCACTAAATGTAAATGATAGAAAATGTGACGTCGTTGTGATCCAAAATGAAACCTGAATAAATCAAACAATTATATCCAACAAAAAGAAAAGAAATGAGGATGGCAATTTTATTATTAACCTAGTATAGCTCCCAAGATCACACAAAAGGAGGCAACTATTATTAAACGAGGGCTATTTAATTCGAAGAAAAATCAAAGAAAGGAAAAATGAGACTCAAGGCAAACTACTCTTGGAATTTTATGGATTTTGATAATTTTAATATTTTTATAGAATTTTAAATTATATATATTATGTTATCTGATTTTCTACTTTTTAAAGATTTTTAATTTTGCAATTTTTTATATTTGTGATTTTTAAACAAAGAAAATAAAGAAAAGTGGAAAAGGAATGAAGCAAACACTCTTTTTATATTTTTCAAATATGATAAAAATGTCGAAAAAAATCAAATAAAATATTTTTATGTTTTTGATATTTTTTAATTATTTTTTGTGATTTTACAGAGATTTTTAGATTATTTAGAGTTTCCAAATCAATTAGAAAATTAAATAAATCAAATAGAAAATCAAGCAGATTTTTAGAATTATTAAAATATAAAATAAAGATAAAAACTTTAAAAACTAATTTTAATAATAAAGTTTTTATTAAGCTTCAAATCAAGTCTAGAACCATATTTTTTTTAATTTTTAAATATTTTATAGGAATTTTTAAATTTTTTTCGATGTTTTCATTTTTTAAGTTTTTATTAAGATTTTCAAAACAAATTTTGGGTAGAAATTAAAACAAGTCAAAAGACACTAGTAGTTATTTGTTTGGAATTTTTATGGTATTTTTCAAAATTTTCATAATTTTTTCAATGTGAACATAATATTTTTTAATGGGTTTTGAATAATTAAAATAAAAAATCAATTTTTTTGCAAGAAAAATTATATGAGATAAAGCAACAAAGCATGAGTTTACTATAAATTTTATAGAATTTTTGGAGACAATTTAACACGTAAATCAAGCAATAAATATAATAGAATAAATGTTGCAGTATAATGACTAAGGTGTAATCACGAAGAAGTTATTGAACAATTATTAATAGATAATAAAACATCTAAGATTGTGCAATTGTCACAGAAAAAACATGCAAGTCATGTTAATAAACTTGGATTTGTTCGCAAATACAAAGAAACAAGGGGAATTTTTGTACTTGACCAAAAATATAATGGGCACATGCGACTCACGGGATGCCTTCATTGGCGGGTGGTGGGCGATTTGAGGCTGACACGTGGATGACTTGTGGACCCTTGGATCAAATCCGATCCAAGGGTAGTTGTAACTTCTTTCTCGAGACTTATTCTTCCCCTTTTTTCAAATGCAGGTGATGGAGGTCTTCAGGACAATGGTGGAGCTTTATTGCGTGACGGTTGTGGATTTCGATTCAGGCGAGGCAAAGATTCGACGATCAATTAAAATGGCGATGGCAGTGGTGCGTCGATCTGATTGTCGATCGATCGATGCGGCTCCAGGTGAGGCATCAGAGATGCTTGAAGGTGGAGGTCATCAGACGTTGTTGCTGCTCTCTCTATTAGAAGATCCGATCAGATCGGGTGTCCATGAAGATGTGGTTCCATTATGCATGCTCCAATTTCTGATGATCGATGCTATGAATCAATCCAGATCTGCGTTAATGTCTCAATTTGAAGCTCTAGGTTTCGATGATGCTCGGTGCAGTTGGTTACGTCAGTGTGATGCTAATGGATTCGGGGCTCCGATGATATTGGCTACTCTTTTCCAGGAGATACACCTGCAAGGATTTCAGATGACTCGAGCTTGATGGCTCGATCTAGAATAGAAACAGGAAGGGTGAGAGGGTATGGTCCTGACAACTTTGATGGAAGGGATCCCGAGCTCCGACCATCGTACGGGGTCAGATGTGGACAGAGATGTAGGGTTAGAAAAGGAAATGGGGAGGTTCTTGAAGATGAAAGTGATGTGTGATGATCATAGTGGTGAGCGTGAACGAGATGTCAGAGGAACATGGACCTCAAATATGATTGATCAGAGGTCGAATCTATTGTGATTGAAGAAAAACAAAACTAAAGAGTGAATCTAAATTACCTAAGGTGAAGTGCTTTTGTGGATGGCGGATGTTGCTTGGGCTTGAGGGCCAAAGATCCTTGGGGTCCATTTGGTTACTGGATACCCGGTGTATCCCCCTCAAAACCTGGGTTGGAAATCTATCACATATCAAGGTCATATCACATCACATTCCTTATTCCAACCCTCTCCTAAACCTTATAACTATCCAAACACCTACTATTCACAAGTGGATACCCCAACCCACCCCATCCCACTAACCAAACAGGCCCTTGGGGTCGTCGCCTCGACTCACCGGCAGTGCGAGGAGGATCAAGCTTGTTGGAGGCAGAGCACGGTGGAGTCTACACCAGATATAGGGCAAACTCGATCAAATCCTCACTACAATGCTTCCCTTCACACGCCGTCATTCATGGAGGAGGGAAGAACTCATTGGAGCGAAAGGGACTGGCTAAAGATGGGAATGAAGGATATAGGAAGATCCTTAAGGGCATCACGGAAGTGTGGAGCCGCATTGTATGCAATCGGGAGCAACTAGTCACATTAGTCACTCGAGGCAATGTAACTTAAAAATTTTCAAATGACAAAACCACATGATCCAAGAACACTTCTCGGACCATTTCATCTAAACATAAACAAGTATTACATTTACCTCTTGAAGCGTGGTTGTGATCAAGTCTCTAAATGAAGAGTCCTCCTGTCTCATGTCCGATCCGATGGAGGAGATACTTGCGAGCACGTTTATGAGATGCATGCTCTCGCAATCCATGTTGATGATCCAAGCAACAAATCTCTTGATCTCGTCATACGAGATCTGACATCTTCTTCACAAGCGAGGCACACCGAAGGAGATAGAGATCCATGAGCAAATAATCCGACAGCATAACAACGATGTTGCGGCTATGGCGACTCTCTCTAGGGCTCCATGGTAGACGACACACTAAGAGAGAGAGAGAGAGAGAGAGGCTTGGCGTGTAGAGAGAGAGAGGGATGAAGAGAGTTGAATTCCTTTTGGAATTATGTGTGTTCTCAAAGGCAAGGACTACCCTTCCTTTTATACTAGTTGGATGCATATGGATCTCAATCCATGTGCTCTCTTAATCTACGGTGTAGGTTAAAAGTTTAATAATCAATGGCCATGATTTTTTGCAACAAAAACAATAACAATTAATTTAAAATAAATTAAATTTATCTCTTTTCAAGATAATAATTAATTCGTTTAAAAAATAATTAATATACATAGATAATATAGAAGACAAAGTCTCTTTCCTATAAATAGGGTGGTCGTCCCCACCTTGAACAAGTCAAGGTGGACAACCACCACTAAAGAGATAATGTCTTCATTTATCTATATATATAAATTAATAATATGTAATAACAATTATTGCATTTATCTTCACAAAAATAATTCCATATTAAATTTATGAAAACTTTAGTCATGGCATTTACAAATATGAATCGTATTCATATATCCAACATAATATGTAAATTACATTTACATATTATTGTAAATTACAATTATAATATAATTTGTAAATTCTATTTACAATTAAATCTCTCCATCATATTATAAATCATAATTACAATATCCGTGATAATTACGGATAGTAAAATCCATATTAATCATATTCTTGATTATTATATCATATTTAATCATCTTGGATCTCTATTTTCATGTGCACATAAAACATGAATCACATTCACATTATTCACATCTTTGATAATTAAATCAGATTTAATTTTTTTAGATAACTCTCCTTATATGGCCAAATAATATGAATCAAATTCATATCATTCATGATAATTAAATCACATTTAATTATCTATTTCTGAATGTTCGGATACATATATTAATAGCGAAATTATCCTTGAACCCTTTCAAGAACAATGTGCTTTCTCTGCCGATACATGGAGATAAGGATAGGACGATTGTATTTTTCCACGTATAGTGACTTGGATATTGAGATCACATCTCAAATCCAGATCTTGCAGACCTCTCATAGACTCTTGATTAAATCAAGACCACGAATCTAATCTTCCCATTGCATCTGAATCACATTCAGATCAATATCCAACATTTGGACTAAGATCAGATCACTTCTCTACTGAGAGGAGTCACTAAAATCCAGACCTATTTCATCACTCCCTCAGAATGGAAGCATCATGGTTATACAATCATTTATGATCACATCATCCTCAAGTATTTCTAATACCTGTACGCCCAACATATTGGATGACCCAGAATAAACTAGAAGTATTAGATCAATTTTACAATGTCTACTTCAGGGATTTATCATTAAGTTTCTCATTCGACTAATGGGAGTTGGTATCGATCATATACTATTGAAAAGCATATATCATACCCTGATGTTGATTATATAATTTCAAAAAGCATACATCAAACCTACAAATTCAGTCAATCTTCTAAAGCGAGATGACCGTCACGGAATTTGATTCTCCTAATATCTCATGAGTGAGCTTATGTCTTCCGGTTCAGTAACGGAACCCGTATGATCCCTTTGAGAGATTGCATTACTCATATGTCCTTGTATGCATACTAGTGTGTCGATGTATAGACCTCGATTAAGTCAACAACCTATTGGTTTACTGAAAACTAGCACAAGGAACCTTGCGAGGGTCTAATATAAGTCAAACGTGTCGCTGGAGCGACTGCTCACGAAATCCCGGACCGTCTCAACAATCAACCCACAATAGGATATCAAACAATAAAGGCAGTGTGGATTAAAATTTATTATAAATCCTCTTATAAAATGTGTATAGTGACAAGTGGAGCATGGTGTCGAACATGGGGAATACTCGATGTAACACTATTTATTATTTATAAATAAAAAAATATAAGTAAATATGTATATATAACTATACTTAATATTTACCAAATAAAGTGGGTTTATAATAATAGAGTTTTTATTATATATCTTTGATTTTTAATTTTCTGTTTATATATATTTTTATATTTTTTAATTCATTTTCTTTTAAAATATATTTAAAGCTATATATAGGGTATATATACAATATAAGCTAGGGTTGGTATAACAATTTGTAAAAATAATCAAAAATAAGAAAATAAAATATTTTTAGGTTTTCAATTTTTTCCTATTTTTGTAATTTTTAGGAATCTCTGCTAATTTTTATAAATATTTAAAGTCAAAAATACCCAAAAATGGTGATAAAATAAATACCTGAAATAAAAATGGAGGAGAAAAATACCAAACAATAACAAAAAATCTCCAAATTTATTTTAGAATATAGATAATGATATAGATAAAAATATAAATCAAAAAATGGATTTTTTGGAATTGTTGGGAATTTTATAAATTTATAATTTTTATGATTTTTGGTCTGAAGGTTAAAAATATATAAATAAACAAAATACATTTTTTGGTAATTTTTTCAAAACATTTTTATATTTTTATGGGTTTTATTGTCCAAACAGGAGTAAATCGTGCACTATTCTATTTTTAGAAAATTGGAACCGGGATAAAATGCAAAAAAAAATTATAGCGTAATCAAGTATGCATCTAGGTACCTACCCTTTTTTTGGTGATTTTTAGAGAATGAAAACTATTTTTAATAAATTGAATATTACACATGAAATTAGTTGGCCTAGCAAGGGTATAATTGCAAATAAAATAAAAAGTGAGGGCTTTTATGCATTTTACCCAAAAAGTTGACTCTAATTTTAAAACTTTATGTACAACACAATAACTACAAAAACACACATGGGGTTTGGTGCAATTTTTACAACATAAACGTGCCCCTGCACGTGACTCCAGCGGGGAGCAAATTACAATATATGAAAATTCTAGGGAGTTATATGTAATTTTATCCCAAAGTTTTTAAACATTATATAATATTTACAAAACCTTTAAGCAAATACAAAAAGGAAGAGAGTGTCTGTGAACATTGTACTACTTAAGTGCCCAGATCCGAGCATCAAGGAATCACCATGTATCCAACTCGAGCGGCTCTGATTGTGTACCCCTTCGTTTGAGATCAACAGTCTAGACTAGATATGGACCACCGTTCTAGATTGAACGACTTGGAAGGGGCTTGGAAGAACTCGATGCCAATGACCTTAGATTCGTCGATCCTCTCTCCTCCAGCGAGCTATGTCTTCTCTGATGGGCACAACGGATAGCTGTGTATCCTCCGCATGCTCCTGTAAGGTCCGATGGCGGCAATCGAGCATGGCATGCTCCAGCGAAGGTGAACCACCTAGAGCAGCTCTAGATGGTGGATGAGGTCCCATGAGCGCGAAATGCTCTGCAAAAGACCACTAAAAGATCCTCGAGTGCGAAAGCTATCTTCTCAACCCGTGTTTACATAAAATAAAGGGGGGAACAGAATGGAGGGAGAGCTCCGACGAGGTAGCAGTGGAGGGAGATCGAGTCCCAGATCCACGATGGATTTGGGTTGGATAGCTGGACGTTTTGATGGAGAATGCAGAGGGGAGTGAAATGGAGTGGGAATTGGAGCGAGTCAACGGTTGGATCATAGTGAACCGAACCTGGAGCTCGAGCTCCATGAATTGGGATTTTTTGATTTACGCACTAATTACTCAATTAAACTACAATATGAAGATGCTAAATTGAAAATGGCATAGAAAGCTACATAGGAATGCAAGAAACAAGGGCTCGACCGGTCTGAGGTGGCCAGGAGCAAGACCTGCCGGCATAGCTCCAGCGGTGGATGGATACACCTCCTCCAAGGGCTCTCCTCGCTGCAAATCAAAGGCCAAAACACGTTGTCACCATGGGGAGGCCATCAGGACTGATCTAAGGGATTAAAGCTCAAAGAAGAGGGATCAAAAAGCCAAAATTATTATGGGGTCATATTATAAGAGGATTTCTAGTGATTTCGAGGAGATCTTGCGTACGATCCAGTGAGGGTAGGTGGAGATTCTAGGAGGAGCGTGGACAAAGGACGAAGTGGCTGCGAGATGGTGGTGGTTTCGAGAGTAATGAGTGAATGGAGAGGTGTGGAGAAATGGGAGAAGAAGGCGACTTTTGATAGGCATCAGAAGGGAGACCGGACAGTTGACCCAGGTCAACAAAGAAACATGCCTGGTTGGTCCACGTGGACCAACGAGGAAATTCCAAGGCAAAAATGCCTTCGAAAATGGATAATAAATAGAATTCGATTTTATTATTTTTATGTTATAAAATAAAAAATGTTTCTATTTTTTTGCAGCATTTTATGGACATATTTATATATATTTTAAAGGTGTTTATTTACAAGTTAGTTTTTTGGGTACATATATAAGTATATTTACCTATGTTTTAGGTATTTTATTTTTATTTTGTATTTTTTATTTTATTATTTTAGTTTATTATTTTATAAATTTATAACTTATTTTTATATGCTTAAATATATTTTTATTATATTTTTATGATGTAATATATGTACTTAAATAAATATGTGTATTATTTATGTAGGTGTAGACATAGGTATTTCATCTATGAATTGTATATACCTATTTTATTTCAATGCTTTGTTTATTATTTTATTCCTATTTTAATATGTACATATACTATAAATAGTATTTACAAAATTATAAAAATATAAAATTACAAAAAAGATGAATAATAAATAAAATGATTATTTTAATCGAGTATACTATACAATAGGGATCCAAAACCTAACTTTCACTCCTTAACACCAAAAAATATGAGACTACCTTCATTAAATTGCTTATTAAAAGTTATATACAATTAAAGGTGTGATTTTGATACATTTTGAGTTTTTATTTGGGAGATATGGGTCTAAGAAGTTTGGCTGTTGGAATTTTATTTTGTGTATAAAATGCATAGTGTATATTATTTTCATGTAAAATAAATTTTGTATTTTTCTATGTATTGTTACATACAAATTTCATATAAAAAGTTTTATTATTTGAGGTATAAATGATAAATAATAAATAAGTCCTAAAAAATAATTATTGGACTATTTTAATAAAGTAATTGCTCTGTATTTTCTGTACACTAAGCTGTCCTATCTCCCCTACTTTATTCCTTGTCGACCAAGTCCTCATGATGACTAAGTTTCGGGGCTCGGGTCACTTCAATGTCCTTGACACTTCCCTCTTTTTCTTTTCTTTCCTTTATTCTTTTATTTTGGTAATAAATGTACCGTATTTCGTACAGTATTTTGTATAATTTAATGAGCATTTATTTTCATGAATTAATGACATATACATGCATTCAACTAGGGTTTGAAGGCCAAATAAAGAATAAAGGTGATGAAATGGAGATTCATCACCCCCTATACTTGCCTTTGCTAGTCCCTAACAAACATTTATGCCTAGAAGTGCGGAGAAGAAAATAAAGAAAAGAAAAAACTTGGAATAATTTTCGAATTTTAAACTTGTCTTAATAATGTCAAAGTTTAGAGCTCCGAGAAGGCCTTTGGATTAATGATGTGTTCGGAACCACGTAGAAGTTAGGATTTGTGACACAACAACCTTTACGTTCCATACTCCTATTATCTAGTCCGATTCACAGCTAGGTCAAAACCATCCTCTCAGTCGCATACTCTTGCTACTTTGAAATGATAGAATCATGTGTGTGAAATTGTTTAGCTCTCCCTAGTCAAAACCATTTAACTGCCAAGTTGTCTGCTCTTCTGATAACTCATTCTCATGGATTCATATATTTCCTTCTAAGGTCAGGTGCTTTCGGTCTTTACAATCGAATGAGGTAAGAAGACATAAGAATGGGAAGAGAAGTGGGAATGGACCAATGTAGTCTTTATTCCCCTGTGAAGTCGGTCAGTGTAATCGGATCTTCACCAAGAAGCATGCTTTTTCTGAAGCTCATATTTGTGAAATTTTGGGTTGAAGGCTTCTTTGAGTATTTTCTTTGACTTTGCATAGCTTCTGCATTCTTGTTTGTGCCCCGGTGGATATAACATCTTTTGTTCCACCCACTGTTTTAGGGTATTAGAAAAAGTTGCTCCAGTAGACCATCCATCATTCGAAGCATTAGTTCAATCCATCTCCAGTCTTTAGATATCATTGTTATTAGAAGAAGTGGGTTAGAGTATTGGTGTCGGCAATCCCCAAGAATGGTTCCTGAGCCACCCTTGAGGAAGCGGACTTGCATTGTCTCGACTTAGACCCCAAGATTTTTCATTAGAATGTCTAGGTTGAGCTAAGTGTTAAGTGCGAGGCTTCCAGTTAAGACATTGCCTCAAGAGTTGTACGGATGATATGATGGGTTCTATTTAGGCACATTGAATTGGCTCATGAACATAGTTATATGGAATCTAAAGAATTAATTAAGGTGACCTGAAGTATCTTCCATTCCAGTCCTCAAATGGTCCCTCTGAGATTACGTGCATTAAGGTCTTCTTAAAGCTCCAATCTTCAGACTTTAGATGGACTTGTTCAATTGCCTAAGTTTTCCAAAAAAAGCTCATGTTATGCACAATGCAAAAATATTTTTGTGATGAAAGTTTCAATTTTTGAACTTTTTTTATGGAATTTTAAAAAAGATGATGCATATGATATTTTAAAAAAGATTTTTGCAAATGTTTTTGTGATTTTTGAAAACAAAAATTTTTGGACAAAAACTAGGTACAAATATTTACACGATGGTGCATCTTATATTTACAAGAATTACGGTTCTTTAAGTATTTACATGGGGTAAGTGATCATTTTTATAGATATTTATATACATGTGATAAAGAAGTGTGAGTGATGTATATATTCCTCATATTTATTTGAAAATGATTTTACAATTTTTTTTGAAAACTATAGTCCAAAATAATATTTATTCACCTATTTTTACAAACATTTACATACATTTGAAAATCGGTTTACACTAGTTTTTCAAATACTATATATAGATTTTTGAAATTTTTTTTACAACCATTTTCCAAACGTTTGCAAATCATTTTTCAAACATTTTTATTTCACGCAAAGAAAAGAAATTTTATAAACAAAATATTTTACAAATGTTGAAAATATTTTATAAAATATTTTTCAAACAGTTTTCAAAATATTTTTCAATTGGATTTTCAAACTATTTTCCAAATATTTTGCAACGCGTTTTCACTTGATTTATTAATCAGTATGTACAAAAATTCCGAGGAACAATAAATACCACTTTAATTAAATAATTAGATGAATTTATATAAGGGTATTTACAGTGTTTTAACCATATTTATTGAAAATAGGAAAGTACAAGTTATGGCTAAAATATATACAAAGTATATATTGACCCCCCTATACTTAGCTTATGCTATGTTCTCATAGATCGAAGAGAAAGGAAAACATAACTCATACTAAGTGTAGAGAAGTCTATACTACAATGACTAAAGATTCAGAAGTCGACTGTCCCCCTATATGTAGGATCAATTATTCCTAATTATAGCAGTCTGTATACCAATGCAGGGAGGGTCGAGGGTGGGAAACGAATAAATAACTCAATGGCTCAGCCTGTCTCCCCTTATAGTTAGGGTAAAATATCCCTAAGTATAGAAAGAATGTGAAAAGTTGAGGAGACAGGCGGGGGATCAAAGAATGAGCATCCGAATTTATTCATCCCCCTATACTTAGGATGAAGCATATCCTAAGTATAGCAATGATGTATGGGGCGAATACGACTTTTCAGAAGAATCAAAGAATAGAAAATGAAAATAAGAAAATAAGAAAATGATTATCTTCTCAAAAATGCTTTTGATGCCATTGTCTGTGTGAATTGCTGCTATGGATGTAAGTTCTTCATTGTAGACCATGTGGATTGAATCGACCACGGACAAAAACATGTAATGTTAGAGATACAACTTTAACAGTTGTCTGTTGATCACAAATGGTTGTGTGTCAGCTAACAGTCCGGATGTGATGATGCTTCCATTATCACGCACTTGTTTTTACAAATGGTCCTATCCACTTGCTCTTCAATTTCCCTAAGAATAGTTTGAGCTTTGCAACAAACAACCAAACCTTCTGTCCTGGATCGAAGGTCTTGCGGCGGATGTGCTTGTTGTACCACTTATTGACATCTTCTTTGTACATTAGGCTGTTGTTGTATGCATACTCACAGAATTCATGGAGCTGATTCGGATTCACCTTTCTGTTCTTGCCTCCCTTCTTGAAATCCAAGTTGCAGATGTTGATTGCCCATAACGATTTGTAAATAAGTTCCACGGGCAGATGGTATGGCTTGCCATATACTAGGCCGTAGGGAGACATTTCTAACGGTGACTTGTACACGGTCCGATAGGCCCATAGTACCGAGTCAAGCTGCTGTGACCAATTCTTCTTGTCGGGACATATGAGATTTTGCAATATTGTCTTGATCTCCCTATTTGAACATTCGGTCAGGCCATTGGACTGTGGGTGGTACGGAGAGGTGACACGATGTTCGATGCATAATTCCTATGTCAGTTTCTTCACATCTCTGTTGACGAAGTGGCTACCCCCATCAGATATGAGAATTTTGGGGATCCCAAACCTTGCAATAATGTGATCTTTAAGGAATCGATAGACTGTACGATTGTCAGCAACTCGAGCTGTGATGGCCTCCACCCAATGACTTACATAGTCGACAGCGAGCAGAATATACTTAAAACCTTGACTGTTAGGGAACAAGCCCATGAAATCAATGCTCCAGGTATCAAATACGTCGAAAATTTTAATGTACTTCATAGGCATTATGTCCCTCCTTCTGATGGTGCTTGTCAATGCAATGCTTGACAAAATCATCTGTGTTTTTTAATAGAGTTGGCCACCAAAGGTCGCATTGTAGGACTTTCACTGCAGTTCTTCTGCCAGAGTGGTGTCCTCCTGATTCTTTGGAGTGACAATGCTCGAGGACTCTTTGGACTTCCTCCTGAGGAATGCATCTTCTCCAGATGTAGTCAGTCCCCTCTCAAAAGAGATATGGATCCTCCCACTAGTAGAAATGGATGTCTGGTAAGAACTTGTCTCTTTTTAGCTTAGGCCAGTCTTGTGGAGTTTTCTTGGATGCAAGATAGTTCACAATATCAATAAACCAGGGGAGTGCAGTTACTGACAGGATGGCTTCATCTGGAAAAGTCTCAGTGATCGGTAGTAGTCTTTGTGAAAGAGTGTCTGAGTCTGTAAGTCTTGACAAGTGACCGGCCACCACGTTTTTAACTCCAGGTTTATCATGAATTTCAAGATCGAATTCTTGGAGCAGAAGGATCCATCTGATTAGTCGTTGTTTGGCACCCTTCTTGGATTGAAGATACCAGATGGCCGAGTGATCTGTATACACAATGACTTTGGATCCAAGCATATGGGATCTGAATTTATCTAGGGTGAATACTACTGCTAGCAGCTCTCTTTTAGTGACAGTGTAGTTTCTTTATGCTTCATCTGGAGTTCTGCTGGCATAGTGAATAGCAAATGGAATATGATCTCTCCTCTATCCTAAAACTGCCCCAATGGCATAATCAGAAGCGTTTGTCATGATCTCAAATTGTAGAGACCAATCTGGCAGTTGAAGGACAAGGGCCTGAGTGATTATTTCTTTCAACTTAGTAAAGTCCTGGAGGACTCAGTCATTGAAAATAAAATCAGCCTTCTTTCCTAAAAGCTCGGTCTGGTGTCGGATGATTTTGCTGAAATCCTTGATGAATCGTCGGTAGAAGCCGACGTGCCTTAAAAATGAAATGACCTATTTCAGATTGGTAGGTGGCAATAATTTCAAAATTACTTCCACCTTCGCAGGGTCGACCTCCATACCACATTTTGAAATGACATGGACTAGCATAATGCCTTCGGTCACCATAAAATGGCTCTTTTCCCAAGAGAGCACAAGGTTCACTTCACAGCATCTTTTCAGAACTTGGTCTAGATTAAGCACTGATCAAAGCTGTCTCCGTAGACTAAGAAATCATCCATGAAGACCTCGAGAAAACTTCCAACCATATCTGCAAATACTGCCAACATGCATTGCTGGAACATCGCTGGAGCGTTACACAATCCGAACGAGATTCTACGAAAGTCATATATCCTGAATGGATAGGTGAAGGTAGCCTTCTCCTGATCTTCAGGAGCAATGGCGACTTGATTGTAACCAGAGTATCCATCCAAGAAACAAAAGTATTCCTTCATGACCAGTCTTTCGACTACCTGGTTGATGAAGGGGGGTGGAAAATGATCTTTCTTGGTTGCTGAATTAAGACGTCTGTAACCCACACAGACGCGTCATGATGTTGGAACTCTGGTTACGAGCTCCTCTCCCTTTTCATTCTTGATCATGGTGATCCCTGACTTCATGGGCGCAACGTGCAGAGGACTCAACCATTTTGAGTCAGAGATGGGATAGATGAATCCCACATTGCACCATTTCATTATCTTATTCATCACTACCTCTCACAGGTTTGGATTTAATGTACGTTGAAACTCGTGAGAGGGTTTGCTGTCTTCTTCCAAGTATATGTGATGCGAGCATAAGAAGGATTTATCCCATGGAGATCACAAATTTTCCAGCATATGGCCTTGCAGTTTCTTTCCAGAACATCTAGCAGACGAGATTCTTGTTACTCAATTAGTTGTGAATTGATGATTACATGGAACATGTTTAGCACACCCGCAAGGAAGGCATACTTCATATTAGCTGGAAGTGGCTTGAGCTCAAGTGGGGACTAGTTTAGCTTAGTGGTGACTTCTGCTACTATACAGGGTGACAATGTTGGATCTTTCATCAGTTGTGTGTCCACCATTTGCACTGTAGACTCTAAGTGCAATGCTGCACAAAATTCCTCGATGATAGAATCTTGTTCGTAGAAATTTTCAATAATTTCTTCTTGCTCCACCAAGGTCAGGTGGCCATGAATGAACTCGTCATGCAAGTTAGCAAGAATCTCATCTTCTAGGACATCTGGGAATTCGATTGTGCTATCCAGGACTATCCATGTGGAGAGGAATGCCTGGGTCTCAATATCATCCATGAACAAATTTGTATCGCAGATTTGGTCTAAAAAGTCATAGTCTTCTGTTCACTAATCTTCTGGCTCACTCTCATCTGATGCAGATGCGGAAGGTTTGGGCATTTGGATTGTCTCAATAGACACCTTATCACTATTTGAATGGAATGTAATCTGATCGGTGCCATAGTTTACCACTGCCTCTGCTGTTTGAAGAAACTGTCATCCAAGGATAATTGGGGTATGCAGAAGAGGAGCTGAAATGTTCATGCCTAGGACTATGAAGTTTGCAGGGAACTGCATTCCCTGAATGGTGATGACGACATATTCCAAAATACCTCATGGCCGCTTGATGGATGTATCTGCAAACTGCAGAATCATTTTTGTGGATTTGAGTGGTCCCAACTCAAATTCCTTGAGCAATGATGTAGGCATGAGGTTGATTGAGGACCCACTATCAAGTAGAGTTCGGTTGAGCTCTTGGTTAAACATCTGGCATTTGACTAGAGGTGCTCCCATGTCCTTCTTTGTTGGGAGATTGCTGATTGCATTCACTATAGCCGCAGTGAGGACGTGCTTCACATTTCTTTCACGGGCTTTTTGCGGTTGTCTCTTGGAGGTACATGCTTCCTTCAGACCTTTCTTGATATTTGGCATGTACTTGATGGCTTTAAGCAAAGGCATTTCAAGAACAAGATTTTGAATTATTTCCACGACATCAAGATCAGAGAAGGCAGTTTTTAAATTTTATTTTTTTGGATTTTCTCATAGCAACAGGGAACGAGATATCGACAGAATCAAAAGCAACAATAGAAATAGTGTTCTTAGTTACAACAAAATATGTGCTCATATCAGGCTGGTGCTTCGGCTGCTGGTGCTGGTGCTTTCTTTTTGGTATTTTTGTTTTTGTTGATTTTTTTGAATTTTTGGTGATGCTTCTCCTTCTTTTTCTTCCTCACCAGGTATGGTTGCTGGTCCAACTGATGCAGAAGAGGATGATGACTCCCCCATAGTTGCTTTGTTCTTCCCCTTGCATGTGGCTGATGGCTGCAAGGTCATATCGTTCTTGAGAGTGACAACATTAGATAAAATCAAATTATGCACATCTGGCTCTATAAGACCAGTGGGACATTCACAGGCAGCCTGCTCTTTCTTCTTGACATTATTGGGGTTCGCCTCCACTTGTGCGGGAATGGAGGTCTTAGTAGCGGTGAAATTGTCTAACTTCTGGCTGAGATCTGCAATGCCTTGACAAGCTGGGCTAAGCAATAAAAGGCTGGGTTCATAGGAGGTGTAGCCTTAGATACCTCGATGTGTTGGCTACGTTGATATTGTTGATGGTGCTAAGACTGCTGATTGGGATACTGAGAATGGTATTGAAGAGAAGGGTGATTCTGATGATACTGCTGAGGAGGGTGCTGCTGATAGGGCACAACAACGTACTGTTGGTTTGGATGGTACTGTCGGTACTGAAGTCGTTGGTATTGGTTCTGTCTCCAATTACCATGGAATTGTGGAGACTACTGGTGCTGTTGGTGTTGCTGCTGGTTGTTCTAGACAAACCTCCTTCCTAACTGTTGAGGGAACTGGTGGAAGTTGGCAACCTGACCCTGCTGAGGTCCGCCTGGACGGGTAGGTTGCGCATCATTTGACCATATGTCGTTCACCTCTTGAATAAGAGGTGGTGGAGGGGAGAACTTCTCTAGAATGTACTGGGGCTCTGGCTGGTAGACGACCAGTTGCTGGTGCAATTGTTGAGGAGTTATTAGCTCGGGGGCTTGCACGTAATAGATGTGTTGAACCGCTGGCAGAGGCTAACTTGGCTAAGGAGGTTGTGGCTGTGTATGTTCCTTCGTCTCAGCTGCAATTGACATCGATGCAGACACATAGTTGCAGGAGCTGATTGTACTCACCAGCAGCTCCAACTGCTTGGTGATTCGATCTAGTTTGTCCAGGTTCTTTGTTCTCTATTTGATCACGACCAGTTTCTTAAGGTCCTATGATAGCTTCTCAATGATGTCCACTTTGGAGAGGTGGCTCCCAATAATGCTTAAAATGGAGCTCTCATACCTGTCTAGTTCATGGGATGCTGCCATGTGCACAAGCTTTTGAACTGACTGTTGCTAGCGCTGATAGGCACAGGACGATGATAAAGCGGCCTCTCCTTCGACCATTTCTTCAAATATCTACCAAACTACGTCCTCATCTTTGTTGAAATGGGAGCCGCCACATGATACATCCACGAGTTTCTGACTTTCTATAGTAAGTCCCCCAAAGAAATGTTGGACCAGGCTAGGCCTAGGGTTCTCATGATGGGGACACTTTTCTTGTAGCTCAGTGAACCTCTCCAAGGCCTCATGAATGGATTCATGTGTGGCTTGGGTGAAGTTCGCTATGCGGGCACACATCTTATTGAGTCGCCCAAGAGGATAGTACTTGTGCAATAAGGCAGACTTAAGTTCTTCCCTGGTGGTGATGACCTTTCCCAAGTGGTTGATGCAATCAAGGGCCTTATCCTGAAGGCTGAAGGGAAATGACGTCATCTTCACTACCCTAAGAGGTATACCAGGGTAGTGAGTTGTGCCACAGATGAATCCGAACTACTGTAAATGAATGTAGGGTTCTTCATTTGCATTTCTCTTGAAGATGGGCAGGAGTGTCAGTAACTGAGGCTTCAAGTCGAAATGGGCATGGATTGTTGGAATCTGGATCTATTGAGTAACTTGCTCTGCCCTAGGATTGTATTTTCTTTTAGAGTCGGTTTGGGGCACTCTGCTCTAGGGTCATCTAGATTTCCTCCAGCCCTAACTTCCAGATCTTCTTCAAATCCTCCTCTGTTTTCTCTCCTTCCCCTCATGTCATTGAGCATGTCCTGGAAGGTGACCTGTGCTAAGGCCTGATCTATGAGCTGCTGCTGGATGGCGTGAATAGAAGTAAGGATTTGAGCGTTCACAATATTCTGATCAGGCTGCAGACTCTAATCTGGCTGAGGTGGTGGTTGAGGTCCCTTCCCCTTTCCTCCAGGAGCCATCTCTTTCTCTAACCCTGAGTCTGATTCTATCATGACTTCTGGCTCCAGATTGGGCTCTTGATCTATAGTTGGAGTAATGCCCTAATCAGTCTGCATGGAAGCACCATAAATAGCAAATCGATCTATGTTAAGGTCAAATAGAATTTCTTTAAGGACGGTTGTGTGTATGGAGTGAAATCAATTGCCATCTAAAATAGGCAGGTTTCGGGGGCAAGAGTGATCTCGGTTTATTAGAGAAGATGGGGAGTCTGGAGATCGGTTCACGAAGTCTGAACCGGGTTCTCAGGAATCACCCCGAATTATTGGAGGTGACGAGCACATGATATTGATGTGGGTATCGGTGGGGTCCTGACTAAGCCATCCATGTGTCAACATCTCAAAGATCAAGAGGAGATCGAGTTTGGAAGAAATGATATAGAGGTCAAACAAAAAATAAAGGGAGTGTAAAACAGTAGAAGGCTCCAAATGAGCAGGGGATCAAATAGGGAATCAAAGAAAATGAGAAAAAGGCACACACTATGCAGGACTGATCTTTAGACCTTAATCTAATTCAAACAAACACAAAATAAGGATTTATTCACCCACTCAACATATGTGAAGTCGTGAAAGTTCAGCTATTTTTATCTTTTCAATTTTAATGTTATTTTCAGGCAATCTTATCACAAGTCCTTAAGTATGCTAACCCTATATGAGTGTGTGTACTGCCAGGCAAGAGACCCATATTTGTTCCACCTCCTTTGTAACCTGCGATCTGTTGATGAATCTCCATTTCATCACCTTTATTCTATCATTTTGGCCTTAAAAACCCTAGCCATTCATGTAAATAACATTAATTTGTGCATATAAACATTCATTATTTGTTTTATTTATGGTGTATAAAACATGGTTTTTAATGCCAAAATTATATAATAAAGGGAAGAAAAGAAACAGGATAAAATATTGAAGATATTTTATGACGCTAAATCCTGAGACCAAGTCAAGAATTGAGTTGGTCGACAAGGAATAAAGTAGGGGGAGATAAGGGCCGAGAGTACACTAAAAATTCCATTTATTTATTCATCATTTATTTTTTGACATATATTTTATTTCTTGTTATTTATACATCAAATAAAGAAACTTTGTATATGAAAGTTGTAGATGATAATGTAAATAAAAATATAAAAATGAGTTTGTACAAAAATACTACACAGTGTACATTTTATACACAAAATAAAAAGCCAAAATCCCAACTTCACGGACCCATATCTTTCAAATAAAAACTCAAAATGCATCAAAATCACCTTTAATTGTATATAACTTTTTATAAGCTATTTAATGAAGGTGGTTCATAAGAGTTACTATGTGAAAATTAGGTTTTAGACCCGCATTATATAGTAGATCCGAATAAATTATTAAATTTATTCATTCTTTATTATTTTCACAAATTCTTATTTTTTATAATTTTGTGATTATTATTTATAACATATGTACATATTGAAATTAAGATAAAACCACAAAGAAAATGTAAAATAAAACAAGTCTATATCAATACATGGACAAAGTACCTTTAATAATTCTTGTATATAAATAAAAGGAGAAAATATTTTTTATTATTTATTCTTTTATATTTTTAGAAGCTTGTAAATATTATCTATATTCTATTAAAAATATAAACCAAAATAAAACCCAATAAATTACATCAAAATAAAATGATGTATACAAAATATTGACGAAATACCTATAAGTATACCCATATATTATACATATCTATTTATTTAAGTATATAAATAATATCACAACAATATAATAAAAATATATTTATACATCTAAAAATAAGTTATAAATATATAAAATAGTATAATAAAATAAATAAACTACAATTTACAAAATAACATTAAATATGTACAAAATACATATGAATATACATATAATTCTACCTCTAAAAATAAACTTCTAATAAATAAAATAAAAAATAAAAATCATAATAAAATACTACATAAAATAATAAACATGTTTTATTTTATACAAAAAAATTAATAAAATCATTTATTATTTAGTTATTTATTCATTAATAACCAGCCTGTTTTGTCCCTATTCGGGTTGAGCTGGACCAATCAGGTCCTCCCGTCTGTTGACCGCTGGTCAACTCCCCCTCTGGCCTATTGATTTGACGTGAACTATCCAATCCTAGCTTTTCTTGCCATTTTTCCGACCGATCTATCCCTCAAATGATTTCGATCCCTTCATGGGATTCGCTCCATGATTATCATAGATCCACACCAGTCCCTTACATCCTTTGTACATAGCCCCAAATTCTCCCATTCGGCCAATCAATAAGGGTCGTGCATATATTCTATAAATAAAAATCTCGGATCCTCCATGCAATTTTGGTCAGCTTCCGATACCTAGAGCCCCTGATTTCGGCAAAAGTGTGATCCCTGTGACAGAGGGAGTCCCCTGTGGTTGGGAAGCTTGCGGATGAGGCGGTTGCACCCAAGGCAGTCCGCTCCGGCGACCCTATGCTCATTGGCCTCTGGCCAGGTAAGAGTTGCATTCTTTTCATTCCGTTAGCCTAGGATTAGTTTTAGGATCATTTTTATGCTTTTAGTTAGTGTTTTAATAAGTTAATTAGCTAGGTTAGCTTAGATGCCCTGGCCGGAACTCTAGAGCTCCGGTCGTGTTCCGTTGTGCATTCACCTGTTCCCCGACCACATTTGCACCCTCACAACCTTCCTTGTCGCTTCTCACACACCCGATGCACCTCCATCTCCCTTGACCATGTCTGGATTAAGAGATTTCTCCTTCCTCCTCTGCCGCTTGTCGGAGGGTGCCCATCCACCCCACCTCTGTCCATTCCCCTACCCAAAACCCCCTTGGAGCTTCACATTGTCGTCTGGACTAACCTCTGTAGGTGCTCGAAGCGCTACAGTCTCTGTCGAGGCAAATCTGATTGGTATTGCAGGTACCTGGGATACCTATCTCTCTTCGACATCGTGGCAGCCCTCCGATCGTCTCCTAAGACTTTTAACGCCACCAACCATTAGAGAAGCCCCACAGGAACGCCTCTGTCCATCTTAGAGCTTCAATGAACATTGGAGACATGAAGTAGAAGGGATCGAAGTTTGTCTTCCCCGACCTTCTTCCCTATTCTTTCTCCCTCGCTCTCCGCCATCAGATCAGATGCAAATGCCAAGTTGGTCTACAACCACCGGATTGTGCAAGCTTTGTCCGTCGGATCCTCAGCCATGATTTAATATGGAGCGTCAAAGGCAAAGCATCATCGGAAGACGAGGACTCGATGCATGGCAAGTGGATATCTCTTCACCATCCGATCGCGCTTTGTACAGGATAATTTGCACTCTAGCCCCACTTGTTTTGTATATTTATTATTTAGTTCTACAAATAATTTTTAACATGATAATAAAATGGAAATTTTGCACATGTCCCCTAGTACTTCTTGAATATTACATATGGGTCCTTCCCAACCCAGTCACGTGTAGTCCTACGTGACTAGGGAATTTTGCATGTATGCCCTAGTTATTTTTGTATATTGTAAAATAGTGCAAAAAAATTAAATAAATGTTGTATTATGTTGGCATATTTGCATGGAAGCCCATGTAGTTTATTTTTATTGCAAAAATGCCTTTGATAGGACATATAATTTTATGCTATTTGTCTATTTTTTTTATAAATAGCTAATGTGCTCTTAAAAATCCACAAAATAGGGTTAATGCCTCATACCCTGTACTTTCACGCCACTTGTTTGTTTAGCATTTTTGGGCATTTTAAATATTTTATAAAAATCAAATGAGCACTATTTATTCCCTGTCTAACTTAGAAAATACCAAAAAATATAAAAACGGGTTTAAAAATTCCAAGAAAATTATATATAGTATATTTTGTCATGTTTTTATTATAGATCTTTTATAAAAATCTAAAAAATCATTTAAAAAAATGTTTTTTTTATAATTTTCTTCATATAAATATTTATCTATTAAAATTATTTGGGTAATTTTGGAACGTATTTCCTATGTTTAAATTCCAATTCAATTTCGTCCTATTTATTTAGTCCCTCATTTGGGATATTTTTTATTTTAGAAATATGTAAAAATCCACAAAAATTCAAAAAAATAACAAAAAATAGAAAAATTTAAAAATCACAAAAATATTCTATTTACTATTTTTTGATTTTTTTACACATATATACTATCTATATATACACTATATTATATATGTGGCCTTTCAAATAGGACGCAGTCCTTCCTGAGTTCAAGAAGGCCGCCCCTTTTTTGTATAAAAACGAGCACTTTAGTAGAATACATATACAGTTTGTATTATAGGTGCACGTTATAAATACAAAGCCGCCTACAAAACTACGTATTATAATACATACATTAAAACTACACACTATAATACAAAACTGTATATGTATTCCACCAAAGTCATCCTGTTTTATACAAAAGGGGCTGACCTTCCTTAACTATGGAAGGACTGCATCGTATTTGAAAGGAATCCATATTATATATATACACACAAATATATATATATATATATATATATATATATATATCATATATATTTAAATGAAAAAGAAATATAAAAATTGGAAATTATAAAATGAAACTACAAAAATATAAAACTAAAATGAAATTTAAAATATATAAAATAAAAAACCCATAAAAATTATAAAAAAGGGGACAGGAGATACAAGACAAATTTTTTAGCGTTATTTGTGCCTCCTTCTACCATTTGCTCCCTCAGTTCAACCTCTACACGTACTTACATCTATACACATTTGCTGTAGAGTTATAATTAATTTAGCTCCACATTTTTTTATCTTTATCGCTTAATTTATTATTGTGGGTTATCTGTTGATTAAAGTTGGGTTTTCTCGGGCAGTCACCTCAGCGATGCTAATTGAGTTTGATTAGCAGACCCTTGGAATTTCTACTTTATCATCTGCGCTCTTAAAGGTCCTTGATCTCGTGCCTGGGCAACTTCTCAACCAAAGAAAGAGAAAGGAAGCCAATAGGCCAAACCAATACTTCGGTCCTCGCTCGCAACCGATTGACCCATGAGTATGCAAGGACCTACTCGAACGCAAACCGATGAGACAAACACACCCATGAGAGCGTGGCCTACGCTTGGTACTTCATACCAAGTTGGATGCTCTACACAAGGTGGGAACACTGTGCTCGACTAGGCCCTACTCTGTCATGTACGATAGAAGCGCAAATACTTCACCAACCCTGGTGATAACCAAGGCGCCACAGATCGGGATTTATGCTCTTATCCTTAGCGGGTCACACCTCACTCTATCTGGAGTGTACCTGAAAATAATGTAGGCTTTATGAACCCCAAATAATCAATGGTTCGTTATGAATTTTAATTAAGGTCATGTTTATTTAGAAGTCCCTTTTTTAATTTTTGGGTTTTCACTTTTTGAGTATTTTTCAGAGCAAGCTGCCTAAAGGATTTTTTTTTGTATTTTTCCTTTATGTCCTAACTGACATAAGCACAAGAGAGAGAGGATGAAAAAGCCATGCAAGTTGTCACTAAGATGGAATTCTCACCTTAGTGACTAATGATGCATACAAAGATAGAGTTACAGTGCTTCCTAGCTCTCTCCATACGTGATGCAAGACAGAATTGAAATATTTACACTATAAGATGATATGTAAGAAGTGAATAAATGTCCTAAATAGTAGCTGCTATTATCAGGAAGAACCAAATGCTAGCTACTCAAAAATGAGATCCAAAAGTTCGATCTCTGGAGTGCATTGGTGTCCGCCACAACGGATCCTGCAAGTGCTGTATAGCACTCCTCTCAGCGCTCGATCTCAAGTCCGAATAATCGGCAATTAATTTTTGACTAAGTCCAAGCGCATATCACTATAGGTGCATGCAATGTTGTTAGGGATTTGGACCTAGCTACCGAGTCAAACAACCTACTATCTAAGGGCTCACTCATAGAAAACAAATGAAAACGAAGGCGGAAAGCTCAAATCATGGGAAACAAATAAAAGAAATGCAGTAGAACACAAAAAATCTGGTACGAGGCCCCTAGGTGAACAGACACCTGAGCACTGGATCTCGTGTATTGTAGAGAGTAATGTCCAAATTATTTACAAATTATTTGCAGAAAATTAAATATCTCCCTCTCTCTCAATAAAATAGAAAAAGCTATGTTCAATGTTGCTCTTCTCCTCCTTCTCTGCACTTCTTCCTAGCTCTCTCCTAGTCGGCTCAAAGAGAAGAAAAACGACCTCCACTCACCTCGGGTGCACCTTCCTCCTAAGAGGTAATCCTCGCCAAGTGGTCCCTCGCAAGAAAGATCAACAAGAAAATTGAATTAGAACATTCAAATAATTATCAAAGAAGAAGTGGTAAAAATGTAAATAAAAAGGATATATATATATATATATATATATAGAGAGAGAGAGAGAGAGAGAGAGAAAAGTGCTACAAGCCATTGCTCCTCGACAACGTCACCATTTGAAAACCAACCCTAGGGACCCCGCGAGGATTTAAGAGAAGTCAAACGTGTCGCTAGAGCGACCGCTCACGAAATCCCGGACCACCTCAACAATCAACCCACAATAGGATATCAAACAATAAAGGTAGTGTGGATTAAAATTTATTATAAACCCTACTATAAATGTGTATAGTGACAAGTGGAGCAGGGTGTCGAACATGGGGAACACACGATGTAGCACTATATTATTTATAAATAAATAATATAAGTAAATGTGTATATATAACTATATTCAATATTTACCAAATAAAGTGGGTTTTAATAATAGAGTTTTTATTTTATTATAATATATATATTTTGATTTTTAATTTCTTGTTTATATATATTATATATTTAATTCTTTTTCTTTTAAAATATATTTAAAGCTATATATAGGGTATATATAATATAAGCTAGGGTTGATAATAAAATTCATAAAAATAATCAAAAATAAGAAAATAAAATATTTTTAGGTTTTCAATAATTTTTCCCATTTTTTTGATTTTTATAGGATGTTTTGCTAATTTTTATAAAATTTTAAAGTAAAAAATACCCTAAAATGATAATAAAATAAATACTCGAAATTAAAATGGAGGAGAAAAATACCAAACAATACCAAATATTCTCGAAAATAATTTTAAAATATAGTAACGATATAGAGAAAAATATAAAATAAAAAAATTGATTTTTTTGGAATTTTTGGGAATTTAATAAATTTTTATAAAGGTTTTTGGAGTTTTTTTATTTTTTTTGAGTTTTCTTTTATAATTTTTAGTGATTTTTGGTATGAAGGTTAAAAATACATAAATAAATAAAATAATTTTTTGATATTTTTTTCAAAAAGTTTTTATATTTTTGACGAGTGTACTATTCTATTGTTAGAAAATAAGAACGGGACATAAAATGCAAAAATAAAATTATAACGTGATTAAGTATGCATCCAGGTACCTATCCCTAATTTTTGGTGATTTTTAGAATACGATAACTATTTTTTAATAAATAACAAATTAAGCACGAAATTACTTGGCCTGATAGGGGTATAATTACAAATAAAATAAAAAGCAAGGGCTACCATGCAATTTTACCCAAAATGTTGACTCTAATTTTAAAACTTTATGTACGAAACAATAATTACAAAAACACGCAAGGGGTTTGGTGCAATCTTTACAACATAAACGTGCTCCTAAATGTGACTTCGCGGGGACCAAATTACAATATATGAAAATTCTAGGGAGTTACATGCAAAATATCCAAAAGTTTTTAAACTACATAAAATATTTACAGGACCTTTAAGAAAATACAAAAAGGCAGAGGGTGTCAGTGAAATTGTACCACTTAAGCGCTTGGATCTGAGCATTGAGGAATCACCACATGTCCTACTCGAGCGGCTCTAATTGCATACCCCTTCGTTTGAGATCAACGATCCATATTAGATCTGGACCACTATTTTGAACGAACGTCAATGATGGGGCTTGGAAGAACCCTCAAGAACTCGATGCGATGACCTTCGATTTGTCGATCCTCGCTCCTATGGCAAGCTTTGTCTTCTCCGATGGGCCCATCACATAGCTGGGTATCCTCCACATGCTTCTGCAAGGTCCGATGGCGGCGATCGAGCATGGCACGCTTCGACGAAGCTAAACCACCTGGAGCAGCACCAGGTGATGGATGAGGTCCCGAGAGCACCAATGCCTTGCAAAAGACCACCAAAAGATCCCCGGGTGTGAGAGCTATCTTCTCGACCCTTGGTTTACATAAAACAAAAGGGGAACAAAATGGAAGGAGAGCTTCGATGAGGTAGTGGCAGAGGGAGCTCGAATCCTAGATCCATGATGAATCTGGGTTGGATAGCTAGGGGATTTGATGAAGAATGGGGAGGGGAGTGATACGGAGTTGGAATCAGAGGGAGTCGATAGCCATATCACAGTGAATCGAACCTGGAGCTCGAGCTCCATGAATTGGGGGTTTTTGATTTACGCACTAATTACTCAATTAAACTACAAGATAAAGATTCTAAATTGAAAATGGCATAGAAAACTACCTAGGAATGTAAGAAATGGGGGCTTGACAGGTCTGAGGTGGCCAGGAGCAAGACCCGCCGGCGGAACTCCAACAGTGGATGGATACACCTCCTCCAAGGGCTCTCCTCGCTGCAAATCAATGGCCAAAACACGTTGTCACCATGGGGAGGCCATCAGGACTGATCTGAGGGATTAAAGCTCAAAGAAGAGGGATCAAAAATCCAAAATGATTAAGGGGTCATATTTATATGCGGATTTCTGGTGTTTTTCGAGGATATCTTGCATGCAATCCAATGAGGGTAGGTGGAGATTCTAGGAGGGGCGTGGATGAAGGACGAAGTGGCTGCCAGATGGTGGTGGTTTCAAGAGTAATGAGTGAATGGAGAGGTGTGGAGAAATGGGAGAAGAAGGCGGCCTCGTGACTTCTGACAGGTATCAGATGGGAGACCGGACAATTGACCTAGGTCAACAAAGAAACGCGCCTGGTTGATCCACGTGGACAAACCATGAACTTCCAAGGTAAAAATGCCTTGGAAAATGGATAATAAATAGAATTCGATTTTATAATTTTTAGGTTATAAAATAAAAAATGTTTCTAATTTTATGTAGTATTTTATGGATATTATTATTTATTTTTAGAGGTGTTTTTTACAAGTTAAATTTTAGGGTACATATATATGTATATTTACTTATGTTTTAGGTATTTATTTTTATTTTATTTTGTATTTTATTATTTTAGTTTATTACTGTATTAATTTATAACTTATTTTGATATGCTTAAATATATCTTTATTATATTTTTCTGATGTAGTATATACATTTAAATAAATTGGTATATTATTTATATAGGTGTAGACATAGGTATTTCATCTATGAATTGTATATGCCTATTTAATTTCAAAGCTTTATTTATTATTTATTCCTATTTTAATATGTACATATATTTTAAATAATATTTATAAAATTATAACATTATAAAATTACAAAATAATGAATAATAAATAAAATGATTATTTTAATTAGGTATACTATACAATAAGTGTCCAAAACCTAACTTTCACTCCTTAACTCCAAAAATATATGACACCACCTTCATTAAATATCTTATTAAAAGTTATATACAATCAAAGTGATTTTGATACATTTTGAATTTTTATTTGGGAGATATGGGTTTGTGAAATTTGGTTATTGGAATTTTATTTTGTGTATAAAATGCACATTGTATATTATTTTTGTATGAAATAAATTTTGAATTTTTTATTTGTTATTATATACAGATTTCATATAAAAAATTTTATTATTTAAGGAATAAATGATAAAGAATAAAATAGGTCCCAAAAAGCAATTATTCACCTATTTTAATAGAGTGATTACTCTGTATTTTCTGTACACTAAGCTTCCCTATCTCCCCCTACTTTATTCCTTGTCGACTAAGTCATTATGATGACTTAGTCTCGGGGCTAGGGTCACTTCAGTATCCTTGATACTTCTCTCTTTTTCTCTTCTTTCCTTAATTCTTTTATTTTGGCAATAAATGTACCATATTTCATATTGTATTTTGTATAATTTAATGAGCGTTTATTTTGACAAATTAATGATATAAACATGCATTCAGCTAGGGTTTGAAGGCCAAAATGAAAGAATAAATGTGATGAAATGGAGATTCATCACCTATCAAATGTACATACTAAAACATATAATAACATATATGTTTTTAGTTAGAGGATGCATGCCTATATCGTGATAGTATACAACTTATGTCTTTGGTTATCTCGATCTCGTTAAGTCAACTCTTTGACCTAACTTATCTAACACCTTCGAATCTATATTCCTATGCAGAGGACCTGCATCAAGAGGATTGCCATCTCCTTCTCAGGCTGGAGATCCTCTCTTAACAATCATTTGACAGTGCTTGATGAGTCCTCAATCCAACTCTTTAGATATTCATCTAAGCACCGACCTCTATGATTCAACAATTGAATCAACAGTTGTATGATCATTAAGATGACCATCGTAATTACCCTAATTGTACTAAGGGACCTATTATGCAAATTTGTTATTCTTCATTTCATATTAGGGAATGATATTTGCATTAACATTTATTGCATAATGGCTCGTTGTAGGATTGCATGTCCAACAATCTCCCACTAGCCCAAAGAGCCATTAATGGGCTAATCTTTAAACCCATAATCATGTGACAATCATATGCTATTTAGAAAAAAATGCTAGGTAAGATGATCAGTCACTCCGTTCCCGAGAGACTATGCCAAGTCCTTTTATGACACTTGCATATGTCCTACTAATAATGCTCGCATCCAATGCGAATGTTGCATCTTATGCAACCAATACTCAATCTTGTTAAAGCAATTATAGTGTCTTTGACACTACAACACAATAATCATTATAACCAGTATGTAATTTCTATTATCCTTATCAGTTTGCGCCAGAGATCTCTATCTCCCAAGACTAAGACCCAATCTTATGTCTTATAAGGCATATGCAATTAAGACATTTTAGATCACTATATATTAAGTCTTAAGTTCTTGATGATAAGACTTAGAGATCACTATCTCGAAAGTCTTGTCCTTTTTGAAGATATTATTATTACTGTAATTAAGTATTCTCTCCTTAGTAGGATTAGTAACAGTTTACTACTCCCACTGCATGGCAGACATCTGACTTTTGTATACATCTAGCTTACACTGAGCTTCCCAAAGCTGATGAGCTATGGCATGTAGCTTTGGTATTCACATCCTCAACTCTTTGAGGTAATGCCCCATTAGACAGGTCAGTACCATATCTTAAGGAAAAGAAGCCTTTCTTGGAATTTTCCAGAAAAATGAAAATGTCCAAGGTGTACCACTAATGTGACGATCCCAATACCCTCTTTTCTTTGCTTCTAAACATCTTTAGAACTAATATCTAAGAGGTATCCTTGAGATCATATCTCAAGGTATGGAACAACTATATTATAAAACACTTATTATCATCCTTAGATCATTCCAAATGATTAGGATATCATCTACATTTAGCACGTCGAACACAATGGCACTCCCACTAAGCTTCACACGGTTCATCAAGATTCTATTTGAAATCATAACATTTATAATTTCATCAAATCCGATATTCCAACTACAAGAAGCTTATTGGAGTCCATAGATGGAGTTCTTCAGCTTGCACATCATGCTTTCCTTAACTATGAAGCCTTGGGGCTACTTCATGTGAATATCCTTAGAGAGGTATTCATAGATGAATGCAATATTAACTTCCATCTTGAAGATGTCATAGTCAAGTTGTGTATATATAGTTAGCAATAATCTGATGAATTTAAGCATGGTCACTAAAGAGCAAGTCTCATCGCAAGCATTGTCTTCTCTTAGTCTGTAGCTCATGGCTACGAGCCATGCTTTGAAGGTTCCTCCCTTCTCATCAAGTCCTCTCTTCCTCTTGAAGATCCATTTACACCTAACGGGTCCGATTCACATAGGTGGATCCTCGAGGGTCCATATACAATACTTGTATATGAAGTCTACTTTAGACTTTATTGTTAACATCCATATTTCCATGTCATGATCTTCAAAAGCTTCATCACATGAATTAAGATCATTGTTAGACTTAACTGACACATGGAATCCATCCTTAAACTCATTTGAAGAGATATGAGTGTTTCATCTTTAATTGTCCTTTTAGTTTCCGATTTCAGGAGCCTCATAATCTTCTCAAGATTCAATGAGTTCCTTCACTTCATTTTCATCTTGATTCTCAAGACTCTCATCCTCTAAAAATCATATCCTTAGAGATGAAATCTTTTAAGAGTCTTAGGGTCATAAAGTAGGTATCCAATACCATCATTTATTTTTTTAATGAAGCTGTACTCTCTAGGGCTAGATTCCAGCTTACTTGCATCCATGACAAAGTAATGGACCAAGTAACCATAAATTCTCAAGTGTCCAACACGGGCTAGGTTCCAAACCAAAACCTATGAGTATATTCGTGTGTAGATGAATGGAATCTCAATAAGGATATATATTGTAGTCTTTACTATAAATATACCTGGAAACTAAAAAGGTAATTATGCTAAGATTCATCATTGATCAAATTATGTCACACATGATCAATTGTATCTCCCTACAACTCTATTGAGTTCAGGTGTATCAGAAGTGAGATAGGAATGCTATTCATATCTCCATAAGGTATTCCTTGAATTCATCTAATAGGTACAAGCTACCTTTATTAGATCAAATTCATTTCACCTTCCTTCAAACTTTAGTTCTAAACCAAAATTATGAAATTTTGAACATTTTGAAGGTTTCTAGGGTAAAGGGAAGAAATCTCATATCACAATATCATTAATTGATATCACATATCATTGATATTTATTATGACATATATCATCCGCATACATCATTATTATGAGATCTTGAATACATTGGCATCTTACACCATTCGTAGAGAAGGGTGCATTAGATGTTTTTACTTTGAATACAATATTCACAAGTATGTAAGATTTTGAATCTTTAGATAATATAAAGTTCAATATCTTAGTAGTTGATTCATCTCATTAGTAGACATATGTCCAAGATTTGATGCCAGATCATTGTCAAATGATCTTCATCCTCCTATTGATCTTAAAGGTTTAATTTTCAGTATTAGAAATGTTAGTGAACCATTCATTATTTTTCTAATTTGGTAGATACCTCCATATGTTAGATTACCATCTGAAATATATCCATCATAACTCTTTATGATATGTCTATTCAAGAATTCATGTTTATTTCCAACATTTAGAAATAAACTATGAGTACATTCTAATATTTAGTTCATAGAGACATTCTCTAAGACTAAGGGCTCTCCCATTAAAAATATGAAGTCTACTTATCCAATAGAGGTTGTTGCGATAATTGCATCAACATCCATGTAGATGACTATTAAACCTCAAGATCAAAAAATTTCTAGTCTTCTGAAACATATGTAACCAATTGCAAGTGTTATTAGAAGAATGAGATACAATTATAAGACTTTGATCTTATCAAATAAAAAATTTAATTTCAATGATTATATGTAGATTATTACGATGCACTATCTGAGTCCTTATCTAAGGATTTTAGGTAGTCAAGATAGCCATACTATCAATACATCATCTTGTTGCAGTATCAGAATTCATCCAACTCTTTGGATGTCACATGTATGCAAATCATAGAAGTAAAGTCAACTCTTTGACTTTCCTTGTAACTTGGGTCCAACCCATGCATCCACTACACTCCCTTCATCTATAAACAACCATTTCTTAAGACAAAGGATCTCTTATGTTGAATTCAAAAAATTTCAATGTAAGAGTATTTCAACATTTATACATGCTTCATTCAATTCATACAATATGAATATTATGAAGCATCATGAATGACTAAAGTATAGATAGTATAATGATGACATCGATCATGTCTACATACATATTAACTCTTAAAGACTTTGGTTCAGGTAGGTACTTAAACATTTTGAATACATCATCTCTTATAGAGCCACCATTTTGCAAGATGCAGTGAACCATGCCATTCATGATTAAATGTCGAGAACACATATGTTTTCCAGAACATCTTCAATTGTTATAAGGATTATTTGACAATTATGACCATCATCGATAAGTCATTTTCAAAGCACATTCGATGAGAGATCAAAACTATAAAGACATAAAAACCTTAGGTTGTTGTCCTATTGTCTATTTAATTGTCATTCCTCATTATTATGAGGAAACTTGCACATTGTAACCACATACATTATGTGTCCAATTGCAAATACAATATCTTGATCATTGTTCAAATCCATGATAAGTTACTGGTTATTATTGAGTATAGTATTGAGTGGGTTTAATGAGGATTATCTGAAATAAGAAATTTGCATATATATATATACACACATATTTTACTTTGATTTAGGAATTTTTATATAAAAGTTGTCTTGCCTTGTCAACCTGAAAGTCATTCAATTAATACTTTCAATGTAAGAGATATACTTACCATTATATCTCAAGCAAGATCTCAGATCCCCTTTCTTATCTTTGTTACATCCCAATAATATGAGAACCTGTAACTTGGATAAAAAGAAGCGGGAATACATTCTGCCTTGCAAGTCCAACTTGCATTCCCTATTTGGTCTTTAACACTCGAGCCCACCACCCCTATGGTGATGTTTACCCATCCTTAATTGAACCAACCATCAACATGATTAGAACTCGCTATGCGTAATCCACTATTGCGCCAATAATACGAGAAACCGATATTGGGGTCATTACATATACGACCTTACTCTTTCAAGAAGCAAAGAAACCGATCCAGATGCGCTTGTATGCAAGAGCAGTCACTTCGGACAAGCGTCTCCTACATACAATCCCTAGCGACAGAACCCTTCGCCTTGACAGGAGACCATGGATGTCATTTATGTGATCCTCCATATCATGCTCAAATTCTAATTAATTTTTATAAATCATATTCACATAATTAATTCTTCCAAGAGAAGTAACAACTCTATTCATAATAGAGCATTTTAATGTTAATTGGATTCAAATTAATCTAATCATATTAAACTAATGACCAATTAATATCAAAATATTCAATTATTGTTACTTGAAATATGGTATTATCTCAAATACATATTATTCGAATTTTAATAATTAGAAAAGTACATCATGATCCGTACAAACATCATCCCTTCCTTACTCGTTGTCATGGCTTGTACCGATAGGAGTGGGATAGACCGCTCACGGAGCAACCTGCTACCCCAACGCTCCCCGACTAGACATCATATCCGCCTCAGCACAGGATAATACCAATTGATCACTTTGTACTTGAGATGATAATCGGTCTTTCAAACGAAGTTATGCCATATAATAACAATCAAAGCATTTTTGATTAACATTATAAGGAGATTTTCTAAACAAATCCTCAATCATATTCAAACAACTTTGTTTGTTGGAAGATTCATTAACCAATTGTGATCTAGATCATATCTAATGTTATGATCAATATCATTCAAGGAAATAATCATCATCTTTGAGTATTTCACAAATATATCAATAATTATTCCAGGAAATTAACCATTAATTTCCATTAATTTAATTGAATGGCAATCACAAGTTTCATGATCAAGTATGTAATTTCCAGCATGGACCCATACTTACTAAAATAAGCATATCTCAATCAATTTAATCCAAATCAGGAAAGTAAGTTTCTACAGTTTGCTAAATTTATTTAAAACATAATCCAAGTGATTTTCACACATTTCTTGGTGTTTCAAAGCCTCAATTAACTCACTAATTATGTCAAGATTTGCCATCCCTGAAATAGGGGATAAATGTTCATAATATAATCATAACTTGAGCAATCAGATTCCAAATAATGCAAACTCAAATCACACGGTTTCCTTATTTAATGGTTAACATAGTCCAAGTGATAATTTTATGTTTAAGCACTTTTAAATAGGAAGAAAAAATCACACAAATAGGATTACGTGAACAAAATGCAATAAAACATCACCCAACCAAAAATGCTCATGTCATCTTAGGTTTATGGATCATATCCAAAACCTCCAACCTGGCTCTGATACCACTTTAAGGATATGGTGCGATCTTTAAGTGCATCACTGAAGCGTGAGGATCACATTGTATGCGATCAGGAGCTACTAGTCGCTCGAGGCAGCGGTGTTTAAAAATTTTCAAACGATGAAACCACATGATCCAAGAACACTTCTCAGATGGTTTATCTAAATCACAAACAAGTATTAGGTTTACCTCTTGAAGCGTGGTTGAGATCGAGTCTCTAAAGGAAGAGATCTCCTATCTCAAGTCTGATCCGATGGAGGAGACGCTTGTAAGTGCGTCGATGAAATGCGTGCTCCTCGCAATCCATGTTGATGATCTAAACGACGAATCTCCTGATCTCATCACACGATATCCGACATCTTGTTCACGAGCGAGGCACTTCGAAGGAGGCGGAGACCCACAAGCAAATAATTTGACATGAAAACGACGATGCTGCGGTGATGGCGACTCTCTCTAGGGCTCCATGGTGGGCAGCACAATTAGAGAGAGAAAGAGAGAGACTTGGCATGTAGAGAGAGATGGAGATATTTGAATTCCTCTTGGAATATTATGTGTTCTCAAAGGCAAGGGCTACCCTTCCGTTTAGACTAGTTGGATGCATATGGATCTCAATCTATGTGCTCTCTTAATCTAGGGTCTAGATTAAAAGTTATTAATCAATGGACATAATTTGTTGCTCCAAAAAGAACAACAATCAGTTTAAAATAAATTAACTTTATCCCTTTTCAAGATAATAATTAATTCATTTTAACATAGATAATATAGAAGACAAAGTCTCTTTGCTATAAATAGGGTGGTCGTCCCACCTGAACAAGTCAAGGTGGACAACCAT
The DNA here is from genome assembly GCA_037367405.1 of Ottelia alismoides. Taxonomy (NCBI): domain Eukaryota; kingdom Viridiplantae; phylum Streptophyta; class Magnoliopsida; order Alismatales; family Hydrocharitaceae; genus Ottelia; species Ottelia alismoides. The sequence goes on from JAZKJV010009558.1 coordinate 207,046, forward strand.
CATTAAAGAGATAATGTCTTCATTATCTATATATATATAAATTAATAATATGCAATAATAATTATTGCATTTATCTTCACAAAAATAATTACAAATTAAATTTGTGAAAACTTTAATCATGCCATTGACAAATATGAATCATATTCATATATTCAACATAATATGTAAATTAGATTTACAATTAATTTGTCTATTGTGAATCCCATTCATAACAACATATAATTTGTAAATTCTATTTATAATTAAATATCTCCATCGTATTATAAATCATATTTAATATCCATGATAATTGTGGATAGGGATATCCACATTAATCATATCCTTTATTACTAAATCATATTTAATCATATTGGATCTCTATTCTCATGTGCTCAAATAACATGAATCACATTCACATCTTTGATAATTAAAACACATTTAATTATCTCAGATAACTCTCCTTATATGACCAAATAATATGAATCAAATTCATATCATTCATGATAATTAAATCACATTTAATTGTCCATTTCTCAATGCTCGGATACATATACCAAAAGTGAAATTATCCTTAAATCCATTCAAGAACAATGCGCTTTCTCCACGGATACTTGGAGATAAGGACATAGCAATTGTATTGTTCCACTTATAATGACTTGGATATTGAGATCACATCTCAAATCCTGATCTTGCAGACCTCTCATAGATGCTTGTTTAAATAAAGACTGCAAATCTAATCTTCTCATTGCATATGAATGACATTCAGATCAATATCCAACATTTGGGCCAAGATCAGATCACTTCTCTATTGAGAGGAGTCACTAAAATCCAGATATGTTTCATCACTCCCTCTGAATGGAAGCGTCATGGTTATACAATCGTTTATGATCACACCACCCTTAGATATTCCTAATACATGTACATCCTGCATACTGGATGACCCAGAATAAATCCGAAGTATTAGATAATTTTACGTTGTCAACTTCAGGGATTTATCATTAAGTGATGACCATGATTCTCGATCGACAAAGGTGGGATAAATAAATAGATTGTCGTTGTCCTCAATCATCCAAACCGGTCACAAGAAAATCAAACCAACCACTCAAAGATAAAGCAATCGGATGTAAGCGGTTTCGCTATTTTATTTACCTAGTATAGCGACCAGGGTCGAACACAAGGAGCATAATTTAAAATCTAAGTAGTCGGATTTCAGAAAACAAAATATTTTTTAGTGGTTTTTAATTTTGAAAATTTTAATTTTCAAACAAAGGTGTTAAGCACACCAAATAAAAGACACACACAACACTCTTTTTGTATTTTTCAAAATTGTAAAAATGCCTAGAAAATTGTAAAAAAAATATTTTTGGGTTTTATAGGTTTTATATTGATTTTGGTAATTTTTAAGGATTTTTAAGATTTTCTTTAATTTTTTAAAAAGTAAACCATGATAAAAATGAAAAATAATGCATAGTCAGGAGTAATTTTCAATTTAAAAATACTTAAAATGCCTAAAACTCCTGGGTGGTATTTTTAGGATAAACTACAAGTAAAAATCTAGAAACAGAAACTGAAAACACTATTTTTGGATTTTTCTATAATTTTCTATAAATTTTATAATTTTCTAGATGTTTTGCAATTTTTAGGGTTTTATAAGGAATTTTCAAACAAAAATGGTACTGAGGATCAAACAACAACAACAACAACAAAGCCTTTTCCTGCAATTAAGTAGGGTCGTCTACATGGATTCTCCGCCTCCATTCAGATCTATCTTGGGTCAATCCCGTGCTTATATCCATAAAACAAAGATCCCTTCGTATGGTCTCTTTCCAACACTTCTTGGGCCATCCCCTCCCTCTCTTAGCCGGCTCAACATCCCAACACTCGCATCTCCTAACTGGTGCATCAGCTGATCTTCTTTGTAAATGACCAAACCATCTTAAGCGGTTTTCTCGCATCTTATCCTCGATCGGAGCAACACCAACTTTCCTTCTGATTGCATCATTCCGAATCCGATCTTTACGTGTGTGTCCACACATCCACCTTAGCATTTTCATTTCTACTACAACCATTCTCTGCACATGTCTATGGTTCACAGGCCAACATTCAGATCCATAGAGCATAGTAGGTCTCACAGCTACTTTGTAAAACTTTACTTTAATTTTTAAAGGAATTTTCTTATCACAGAGAACAGAAGAGGCTCCTCTCTACTTTAGCCAACTTGTATTTATTCTATTAGTAACATCTCCATCAATTTCCCCATCATGTTGCAAAATAGATCCCAGATATCTAAAGAATCTCTCTTCCGAATTTTATCATCACCAATCTTCACCTCAATTCCTTCACCATTGCTTCAATCAAAGGTGCACTCCATATATTCTGTCTTAGCCCTACTTATACGAAATCCTTTACTCTCCAACTCATGTCTCCAGATCTCAAGCTTCTCATTTACTCCATCTCTTGTCTCGTCAATCAACACAATATCATCAGCAAATAACATACACCAAGGTAACTCATCCTGAATGTGACTTGTCAACTCATCCATAATCAAAGTAAAAAGAAATGGACTCAAAGTTGAACCTTTACGTAAACCAATGTTGATGTCAAAATAGCCAGTCTTCCCAAACGGGGTCCTTACACAAGATAAAGCCCTATTATACATGTCCTTTATGATGTTAATGTATAGGACAAGCACTTGTGTCTTCTTTAAAACAAACCATAATCTCTCGTGGGACAAAATCAAAAGCCTTCTCCAAATCAATAAAGATCATATGGACGTTCTTCTTTTTAGCTCTATAAATATCCATTGTTCTCCTCAACAAATGGATGGCTTCAATAGTTGAGCGACCTGGCATGAATCCGAATTGGTTTTCTTTGACGTTGGAAACTTGCCTCAACCTTCTCTCGATCAAACGCTCCCAAATTTTCATAATGTGACTCATCAACATGATACCTCTATAATTTGAACAATTTTTAATGTCTCCTTTATTCTTATAAAGAGGTACCACGATACTCCTCCTCCAATCTTCAGGCTTTTTCTTGCTTCGCCAAATAACATTGAATAGATTCATAAGCCAAGTCAAACTGCACTCACCTAAAACTTTCCATACTTCTACAGGGATGTCATCCGGTCCTACACCTTTCCCAGGTCTCATAACCTTTAAAGCCTCCTCTACTTCCTTTCCTTGTATCCGTCTATAGCTTGCACAATTCAAGTAACTTTCACTTCTAGCTAGATCACCCAAAGTGATCTCTCTATTTCCTTCCCCAATGAAAAGTTTATGGAAGTACTGCTCCCATCTAGTCTCTATATCATTTTGAGTAACAAGCACGTGACCTTCCTCGTCCTTAATGCATCTTACTTGAGAAAGGTCTTTGGTCTTTCTTTCTCTTGCTTTGACCAACCAGATTATGTCCTTCTGGCCCTCCTTAGAATCGAGATTTTTATGCAAAACTTCATAAGCTTTCAACTTAGCCTCGCTTACAACCTTCTTTGCTTGCTTCTTTGCTATTTTGTAGTTTGTGACAGTTTCCTCCGTTCTATCCTTAAACATAACTTTAAAGCATGTTCTTTTAATTTTTAGCTTCTCTTGCACCCCTTCAATCCACCACCAAGCCTCCTTTTGACCTAGGGCTCCTCCCTTTGACTCGCCTAGCATCTCTTTAGCTACCTTTCGGATACAAGATTCTACTGCCTCCCACATCTCGTTTGCACTTCCACTACAATCCCAAGATAAATCTTCTAAAACCTTCTCCCTGAAGCTTGATGGCTTCAGCGGAAGATTCCACCATCTAGTTCTAGTGATCTAGGAACCCTCCTTTTCTTTACCAGCCCATTTATTTGTACATCCAAGACTAACAAGCGATGTTGTGTTGTCAAACTCTCTCCTGGGATTAATTTGCAGTCTTTCAACATGGTACAAAGCATCAAACATAACAAAACACAACTAAAGATATCTTTGTGGAATTTTTATAAGAATTTTTAAATTTTTATAATTTTTATAATGAAAACATGACACTTTTATGAGTTTTTTAGTTTTTTATATTATAAAATAAAATCAATTTGGCAAACCAAAATTACCACGTAAATAAGAAGCAAGCATGAGCTAAGAAGTATTTTTGTAGAATTTTTTAGGACAATTTGCTATTTATTTCATCCAATAAAAGACAAGAAGTTAAAAATAGTTTACAAGGACCCAAATTAAATATTTTAATTTCCAAGGCCTAGCAAATAATAGATTAACAAAGCTCAGGGCCAAACATGTAATTATTCCAGACAAATCGTGTGATACACATGATCTAGCCATGCAGGGGTATAAGTGCAAATATCAAAACATGGCATTCATTCCATAACAGATAAAGAGTTTAGGGTAGTAACTACAAATAACCCAAATTAGCACGTGGACGCACGTGACTCAGACTCGGCTGGACTAAAATGCAAATACTTAAAACTAAAAAGTCCAAACTGCAAATGTCTTTATTAATTATTACAATTATGAGATTAAATTGGAACAACATCAAATGTAGGGTAAAAGGTGAAATTTACCCTTGCAGGCATGTGACACATGTGAGATGGCTGATGACTCTGATATGCTCTGGAAAGGGATCTGACCGCCTGGGAATGTGTCGAGGACGTGCGGTCAGATCTGACATGTCTAGTCTGATTTAAGGGCTAGGAAAGCTGCTTGGTCAGCCGACTCATATATGATCTGGCGCTGAGCTTGTCATTCGATGGTCGGGGAAAGGTCTGCAAGAACATAACCCATGAGAACTTCTGAGCGTGGAAGGCGATCCTCAACTCCGATGAAGGTGACCGGGGTCCATCACGATCGTGATGGCTCTCCGCATCGACCAAGGGGTTCAGATGGAGGAGTGAACAATCGGATGGTATGAATGAGGATGCTCCACCTGGATCTGTTCCAGCAAGAGAGTTGAGGCGTAATCCGAGCGTCTCGTGCGCCTAAGGGCCTGCGAAGAGTAAGTTTTGGGTTATTTTGTAATTTTAGGGTTTTTATAAGAAATTTTCAAATAAAACTAGTACTGGAGGTAAAACACGACACAATAAAACTAGTCAAAAATTTTTGTGGAATTTTTTAAAAGAATTTTCAAATTTTTATAATTTTTGTAACTCAGATAGGAAACATTTTAGTGGGTTTTGAATTTTTAATAATATAAAATACATTCAAATTAACAAATAAAAATCACCATAAATGTTACACACTAGTTGGAGCTATAGGTAATTTTTAGTAAATTTTACAGTCAATTTAATATTTATTGCATCAAATAAAAGACAAGCAAGTTAAAAACAGTTTACATGGACCTATATGTGAATATTTTAATTTCTAGGACCAAAAAATAATAACTAAATAGTGCTCGGGGCCTAATATGCAATTTATCCAGATAAAGCTTGCACAATACGTGATCCAGACTCATAGGGGTATAAGTGCAAATCATATAACATTTCATTCATTCCATAACATCATGAAAGTTTCGAACAGATACTACAAATATCATAGATAATAATGCGGGGACCTACGTGAACTCAACCAAATTTGACTAAAATGCACATAGATAAAGTGTAAGGGTCTAAGTGCAAAAGTTCTTAACTAATTATTACATTTATAAGACTAAATATAAATGACATAAAAGACAAGGTAGAAAGTGATATTTACACTTGCTGACACATGGCGCATGCGGGGCAGCTCTCTGACGTACGATCTGATGACCGTTAGTGGAGCAGATCTGACGGTATGGAGAAACAGGGAATGTACGGTCATATCTGCATGCTGAAAAGGATCTGACTTCTAGCAGCGCATCTCAATCGGTCATCTCTGTTATGATACATCAATGGGATCTTCATCCGAGGGTGGGGGAAGGTATGCAAGAACAGCTTGCTGGGGAGCTTCGATCGAGCGTAGAGGGTGATCCACGTTCCTGATGAAGCCGTTGAGAGGTCCAGCAGTGTCATGCATGTGAACTTCATCGAATGATGTGCTCAGATGGACTGATGATCGGTCAAATGGTTGGCTAAGAGGAGCATCTCCTGAAGTAGCTCCACCATCCAAGATGGATCTCGATTCGGGTGTCTTTGTGCGCGAAGGTACATGGTAAAAGAAGTTAGACTCAGAGGCATTGCTCCGGTCACATTATTGCTTGAAATGCATAAGAGAAGCGATGGGAATGAGGTTCGACCTCCAGAGGGAATGGAGGAAGGGGATCTCGGCCTTATTCTCACTCCGATAAGTGAATCTAACGTGGTCAGGTCGCGATAAGAAGTGGGTGGTGAAGCGTGAAGTCGATCGGAATGGTGAAAGGTACGGGCGGAGCCTCCAAACCCGGTGGTCGGAGCAAAGGAACCGATGGTAATGGAAATGGAAAGTTCGAATTTAAAGGGAAAGTACGAGTGATATGGGTGATACTTAATGCTCATGAAGGGATCATCAACGTCAGGAGATGCGGCCAGCGAAGGTTTTGGCCTCAACTGGGCTGCGACAGGCCAAGGAGGTTAAACACGGTGGAGGTCCGGCCACATAACTTGAGCGTCGTTGATCCAGCCTCAATCCGAGCTCCGAAGGTCACTCCAAGCAGCTGTCACTTAGCTGGAGGTGGCTAGGGGGAAGAAGGGTGGTGAGGAATAAGCTACCATGTTCGAGAGAAGGAAGAGAGGTTATATAGAGGTGTCAGGGGGTCTAGAAAGATCGATCGATGGGGGTGAAACATAGATCCGATCCTCCCTAGGGATCTGCGAGGATCACAGATCCTAGGAGAGGAATCAGGCAGTGGAATCAAGGCAACTAGGTACCGAACCCGTTTGGGTAAAATCGAAGAAAATGCTCCGGCGAGCAAGAATTGGGTCATCCCGGTTGGGGAGGAGATGTTGACAAGGGTCAACGATCCTTTATGGACCAATCAGAAATTAGAATGTACACAAATAGAAGAATAATAAATAAAAAATAGTATATGATTTTAAAATAAAATGTGTATAAAATAAAAAAAAAGTTTATTATTTTATAAGATATTTTATGTTATTTTTATTTTTTATGAAAAATATAAATAGGTTATATACAATAATAAGTGTTATATACATGTATACTCTACCTATGTATTATATGCAAGTATTTTTATTTTATTATTTTGACAAAAATACTTTTTATTTTATATTTTATTTATTTACAAAACAATGTAAGGAGTATAAAAATATTTCTATATGATTTTTATAATTTATATAATGGTATTAAAAAAATAGGTGTTGTATATATACAAGTGTCTTTTGTACAATGAATTGTGGATTTTATTTTTATTTTATTTTGTTTTTATGATTTTTATTTTATTTTTGTATTATTTCTAGAGTTATATACCAATGTGTAAAAAGAATAAGAAATTTATATTTTGTCAAAATAAATAAATAAATATTTTGTACAAGTATAGGTGGTATGCACAATACATAATGTACACTTATCTCTCTCTACTTATTTTCTTTGTGACCAGGTCAAGTCTTGATCTTCTCTTGGGGTTTTGGGCCACTTTGTATTTATTCTAAATACATCCTTCTTTTTTCTATTTATTCTTTTATTTTTGTAAAATATGTGTTAATAATGAGATATTAATAAGGGCATGCACAATGTTAAGTTATTATATTTACAAGTATTTATAAATGGTTTTGCTAAAAGAAAGAGATAAAATAAAAGAAAAAGAATGGAAATCGTAGATTCATCATCTCCCCTATACTTTACCTTTGATAGTTCCTTAGTAAACACCTATTTGAAAAAGAAGTGAAAAGAGGAGAAGAAAAGAAAAAGAATCATTGTTGATTATTAAACTTATCTTCATTAAATTAAAGTATGGATCTCAGTTAGACCTTTGTATTATTAGTTTGGCGGAACCTTATTGGGAAATGGGTTAAAGATTCAACAACCTCCAAGTTCCACGGTTCTATGTTCATGACTCCTTAATAACCAGGTCAGAACAAGTCTACATACGCAAACTCTAATGACTATGAATCTTTTCTTGTACTGTGTAAGTAATATGTAGCTCCCCACCTTAGAAATGGCAAAGAAACAACCTCCCTCAATAAGGTAACTCTAATCCCTCAGTCTAGCAACTCTTTCCTCTAGGAGCAGGGTATTCCCTTCTAAGTTTAAAGTACAACCGGCTCAAAAAAGAGGGGGAAAGAAGAGAATGGACCGTGAACAGTCTAGCCATGTATCCCTTGGATCCTAGCCAGTGCAGCTAAGTCTCCAGCTGCAAGTTTCCATGAGATGAGAAGGTGGAATACATAAGCTTTCCTTATTCACTATATACACTCAGGCAGTCATTTTATTTTCAATCAGGCCTGCCCCCTTTTTTGGAGTTTTTCAAAATTTTCACATTTTTGTGTGTGCATATGTACAACATATGCATAAGGAGTTTTTCTTCTTGAGCTAGTAGACTATCCCTATTTTGAAGCATTATTGCAACCTACAGATTCCTATCTTTAGACCTCAATGCCACTAGACCGGGTTGAGGCGCACATCCCTCCATAGAGGAAGACGAGAGCTTCCGACTAGCACTACTACCCTCGTATGCTACCCCAAGCCAAATGATTCTGCCTCCTCACCACCTCCTCCGTGTTGAGCTACATGTAAGCTTCATGTCCAAGTCATGCCATTGTCTCTGAGAGTAATGCGTGCGTTGTTAAGTGTTCAACTTAGGCTCTTCAATATGACATGTGAACATAGCCTAGTGGACTCAAATAGTTGAGTCACTATGTATCTGAAAAGTCTTAACCCCAAATCCTATAAGGTTCCTCTGAAGTTAAGTAGATTAAGGTCTTAAACAAGCTCCATTTTTCAATTTAATTCCAGACTGGTTTAAGTGTCAACCATGATCCAAAAGAATATACATACAAGTATAACAAAACTCTTTTTGTGAAAATAATCAAAAATATGCAAATTTTTATGGAAATTTTTTAATGCAGGAAAGGAGGACAAGTTTTGTAAAATATTTTTACAAACATTTACAAACAAAATTTTGTAAGCATTTATTTTCAAAAAAATTCAAACAATTTGTACTATATATTTAATTTTGATGTATAAATATTTACAAAATTTTTTACAATCAACATTACTTTTGCAAAAGTTTGCACAACGGTAATTTTTACAAAAGTCTTTTACAAACATTTATATAAGATAAAAATTTAAAACTTTTTTTATTTTTAGCCAAATTATTAACACACAATGTACGAGTTATGGCTAAAGTATTTATACAATATATACGACACCCCCTATACTTAGCTCGAACGATGTTCTCAGAGTAATAAAAGAGCGATGAAAGAAGACATAACTCGTGCTGAGTATGGGGAAGTGAAAAGAATGCTCTACTACAACGAGGAATGAAAGAATAGAAATCAGTGATCCCCCTATACTTAGGATCAAGTTATCCTAAGTATAGAAGACTGTAGACAAGGGGAAAACCGAATAGTAGGATGTATAGATATTATCTCCCCTATACTTAGGGTAAATTATCCCTAAGTATATGCAGCAAAACAAAGGTAAATAGAATAAAATGAATAATCACAGATCCGATACCCCCCATACTTAGGGCAAATTGTCCCCTAAGTATAGCATAATCATAAGACAACGACAGGACGTCAGACAAAAAGAATGAATGATATGGACAATATGGATCTATACATCTACGAAGAAGAAGTGATAATCAGGTATGTGATGCAAATGATGTGAGTCAAAGACCACATCTCATAGAAAATGAATAAGGACAACATCAACGATCAACAGATCATGATAAAGATATGGCTTCAGGCATTGACCGTTAACTCGAAAGGTGGAATCAGATGACAACTTAGATATATCAGTGCTTCCGTTGTCGTGCACCTTTCTGACCAAGTATAGTCCCTTCCATTTGCTTTGTAACTTCCCTGGAAATAATCTCCACCTAGCATCAAATAGCCATACTCTCTAGTTCAGCTCGAACTGTTTATGGCTGATGTGAGAATCATGCCATATCTTCATTATGTCCTTATACTGCAGGCTACATGAGAAGGTTGTGTCTCTCAACTCCTCCAGAGATACCAACTCTGCTTTCCTTTGATCTCCTACACTCTTGAGATCCAATAATAGCTCTGTAACTGCTCAAAGTGAGTTGTGCTTGATTTCCACTAGTAAGTGGCATGGCTTGCCATAAATGAACCGAAAGGGAGATGTTCCCAAAGGTGTCTTGAAGGAAGTCATATAGGCCCACAAGATCGAGTCTGAAAACTGTGACCAATCCTTTCGGTCTGGGCAAACAACCTTCTGTAATACATTCTTGATCTCCCTGTTCGAAACTTTAGCAAGAACATTAGTCTAAGGATGATATGGAGTGGCAACTATGTGGTCAATGCTGAACATGTTAGCAAGGGCACTTACATTGTCGTTGATAAAATGAGTCCCCCCTTCAGAAATTAGAAGTCTAGGTACCCTGAATAATGAAATGATATTTTTCCTCAAAAAATTGCAAACAGTCTTAGCATTTGTGGCTCGGGTGGGGATAGCCTCAATCCAATGACTAACATAATCCACAACAAGCAAAATGTACTCAAATCCCTGACTCTTAGAGAATGGACCCGTGAAATCGTTGCCCCATGCGTCAAAATACTCATAGAAGTGAATGGGATGTATCGACATCATATCATGTTGTCCACAAGTGCCCATCCTCTGACATTCAGTGCACCTCTTCACGAATTCATCTGAATCCTTGAAGAGGGTAGTCCACTAATGGCCGGATTAGAGAACTTTCTGTGTTGTCCGTCTCCCTAAGTGATGTCCTTCTGCCTCAAGCTTGTGGTGATAGGTGAGGATGTCGTGGTGCTCCTTCTGAGGAATATACTGATGCCAGACACTATCCCCCCCTTCATGGTAAAGGGTGGGATCCTCCCAATGGTACGACTTGGCCTTCGCAAGGAAGGTCTCAAGTCATTGTCTAGGCCAACCTTGTGGAACTTTATTGGTGACAAGATAGTTCACAATGTCAGCATACCACGGAAGCGAGGTGATAGCACGAATCACCTCGTCTGGGAAAGTCTCTGTGATAGGTGTGGTCTGCTTTGAATCCTCAAGATGCTCTAATTGGGAGAGGTGATTCGCCACCACATTCTTGACTCCAAGTTTATCCTTAATCTCTATATCAAACTCCTGGAGTAGAAGGTTCCATCTGGTGAATCTGGCTTTGGCATCCTTCTTTGCCATGAGTTATTGGATGGCGGTGTGATCTATATAGATAGTCTCTATAGATCCAAGAATGTAAGATCGAAACTTATCCAAAGCAAAAACTTAAGCTAGCATCTCCTTCTCAGTCATGGTGTAGTTTCGCTGAGCGGCATCCAAAGTCTGGATAGCATAGTGAATGGCAAAAGGCAATCTATCCCTCCTTTGTCCAAGCACAACCCCTATGGCAAAATATGAAGCTTCCGTCATGATCTCGAATGGGAGAGACCAATTGGGTGGCTGAATGACAGGAACCTACAGAACTAATCCCTTGAGAGTCTCAAATGACGCCAGACACTTATCATCTACAATGAACTCGATGTCTTTTATCAACAGATCAGTAAGCGGTCGGGCAATCTGACTGAAGTCCTGTATGAACAGGCGGTAGAAACCAACATGTCGTAGAAAAGACCACAACTGTCGCATTTTGGATTGTGGATTGTGTTTCTTGAAGATATCCACCTTGGTCGGATCGAACTCAATGCCCCTGTTGGAGATGATATGGCGAAGGACCATCCCTCGAGTCATCATGAAATGGCTCTTCTCCTAAGATAGAACAAGGTTGACCTCGTGCAAATTAATGTGCAAAGACAAGGGTATTTGTGCTAATCAAAAATAAAAAATTTACAAATCAAACTGTGCACAGGGAGAAGTTATGAAAGTTGTGGATGATGGGATGTATATAAAGATTGATCAAGTGCAAAATGAAGAGGATGGGATGTATATAAAGAGAAAAAAATGAGAAGTTATGAAAGTGGTGGAGGGGAGGTTAATAAAATGATGGAGTTGAGTTAGAAGTTAGATAAAATGATGAAATGTTGGAGTTGAATGGGTGGTTATAGTAGAGAATGGAAATTAAATAAAAAAATAAATAGTAACCTACTTAAATAAGAGAATAAAATAAAGACGAAAATAAGATGGAAGATTTATAAAAGTAGGCCATAAAAACACTTGTACATGAAATTTTTTACTTTTCTAGTTTTATTTTTTTGTATTTTCAATAAAAGATATTTATAAAATATTTACATAAATATCAACAAAATAAAATGTAACAAACAAGAATATGTGCACAAAAATATCAAAGTCAAATTTATTTCAATATGTATAATATACACCGAGGTCCCAAAACTCAAATTTTACAAATAAACTTCGATTTTAATGAATCCACTTTCATTGGATAGATAATTTCCTAACTTAAAATTTAAAGGGATATTTACACCCATAACCCTGAGTACTTTGGTAATTACCCCAGGAACCCTCCATAATCACGAATTACATGAAAAACCCTGAATAATGCTTAACTCTTACATTACATAACCTCGTGTTATGTTCCGTTTAAAATGCACGTTATAGTTGATGTTTTCCGTTTAAAAAAGTCAAAATTGCCCCCGAAGCTCAATCTTATTTACAAATCATTGCCCCCCGTTATATTTCTTGATGTGCCCATGCCCCTCCCATCTCCTCATTCCGATTCCACCTCTGCTTCAGCGTGACCTGCAGCTTCCTCCATCACCACGCCCGTCGATGCCCTAGGGGAGGTGCTGCAGAGGTAGACACGAAAGGCTGGAGGTGGATCTTGAGGTGGGGGTGACGGAGCTTCGCAGGGGAGCTGGAGGGTCTTGTGGAGGGGGCCGCAGAGCCTCGCAGGGGAGCTGGACGATCTTGAGGAGGGGGTGGCGGAGCCCCGCAGGAGAGTAGGAGGGTCTTGAGAAGAGGGCGGTGGAGCCCCGCAGGGGAGCTGTAAAGGGCTAGAGGAGGGGGTGGCGGAGCCCTGCAGGAGAGCTGGAGCGTCTTGAGGAGGGGGCGGCGGAGCCCCGCAGGGGAGCTGGAGGGGGCTAGAGGAGGGGGTCTTGGAGGTGGCGACGGAGCTGGAGAAGGGCCGGTCTGCGGCTTACAAAAAGGGTGAATGACCAGCGGCGACGGGCCTTTCACGAGTTGAGGGGGAGCGGTGGGCCTTTCGCAAAAGAGGAGGGACCTCTGACGAGTGGTGTGGCACCGTCGGGATGAGAGGGCTTCCAAGGGGGGTTGACAACAGCGGTGGGGTTTTCAGGTGGGGCTTTCACGGACATCGGCAGAGCTGGGGCTTCCAAAGAGGTGAACGCCCAGCGGCAACGGGTCTTCCGCGAGTTGAGGGGGAGGCGGTGGGCCTTCCGCAGAGGAGGAGGGACCTCTGACGATTGGAGTGTGGTGCCGTGGGGGCAGCTCCTAGCGGGTGCTTCGATGGAGCAACATCAGTGGGGCTACCCGCAGGGAGAAGTGGAAGAAGAAGGTAGGAGAGGAAGGGGAGGAGGTTGTCGGCAACAGCAGGGGGCTGGCGACGGCTAGCCTGGAGGAGGTGGGAGATGGAGGAGGTGGGGCAGCAGCGGCTGGCCTGGAGAAGGAAGGGGGTTAGCCGCAGCGGGTGGCTTGGGGGAGAGGGGAGGGTGGGAGGAGGAAGGGGTTGTTTTTCCCTTTTTTATTTTAGTTTAATTTTAGCCGTTAGATCTAGGATGGGTCAGATTAACTCAAAGGCTTGGTTAAGTTAAGTGATTAAAATACCGGAGGGTTATGGGTGTAAGACGGCGCACTTATTTAGGGGTTCTCATATAATTCATGATTATGGAGGGTTCCTGGGGTAATTACCAAACTACTCAGGGTTATGGGTGTAAATATCCCAAATTTAAAACATAGTTTGGTGAATTTGGAGCTCATACGGAGCTGGAATTTGGCTGGGAAGTTGGACTTTACAGCCTGTTCTCTTTGGGATCTAGGAGTATTTATTTGAGGTGGAATTAAATTTGTATTTTTATATTTTTATATAGATTTTTATGAACAAGTCAGAGAAAGAATTAGACAATAAGGAGTTGAAATAAAATTACTAAAAATACATGAATCTTTGGACTATTTATAGTTGAAAAACTCCTTTATTTTGTGGCTTTTTATTGTTAATTTATTTTATACATTATAATATACAATACTTAGTGTATTTTATTTACAACAGTCATTTTGTTAATTTATTGATTTTATGGATATTTATTTGAGATTTTACTCGGGATTTTTGCTATGATCAATATATTGAGATGATGAATCGTGGAATCATCACCTCCCTATACTTAAACTTTGCTAGTCCTCGAGCAAATAAAGAAAGAATAAGTTGGATTAACCCCTGACTGTGCATGTGAATACGTGACTTGATCTGTTCAAAACTCTCGATTTTAGAGATCCACAAATTCTAAGTCGAACCAAGCTCTAGTCAAAAGGTATCTAATTTCCCTAATCATTAGACTCTCTCTGTATACAAATATAATAGAGATATGACTTAAGTGTGGATTGCAGTTACAAGAGTAGAGTCGCAACGTCACCTAAGGTTCCAGTCCAAGAGACTCTCCTGAGAACCTGATCCTCGACACTAGTGAATAAATCATTTCTTACATCCAATCCACCGTCTCTTTAGTTTTCAGACTTCAAAGTGTAGATGAAAGGCTAGTTGATGGAGGGCATAGGATTGTGTCATTTCTTCTCTCCCTCTCAATGGAACACCGATCCTCTCAAATGCCTTATTAACTCAACACATGTATTTTTTGGTTGTTGATCAGTGTGTCCGTCAAGAGAAGTTGGAGTCATCTGCACTGGTTTTCTCTCCCTCTCATTGTGCCTTTTTTAGTATCTAATATACCTTCTACACCCAGACTTGTAGCATTTACGATGTAGATCCCTTTTTTGGTGCTAGCCCGACTCTTGGTCCTAATAGCGGTGGTCCAAGTGGACACTTTGAAGTTGTTGGGAGAGCTCGCCTCTGATGGAAGCTCTTTGATATTTGACTTTGTGTGGAGAGGGCTTTTCTTTCAACATTTTTTTTCTTTGCTTTTGGCTAGCTCCACTGCTTTTACCAAGAGTTGGCACACACT
This sequence comes from Ottelia alismoides, assembly GCA_037367405.1. Taxonomy (NCBI): domain Eukaryota; kingdom Viridiplantae; phylum Streptophyta; class Magnoliopsida; order Alismatales; family Hydrocharitaceae; genus Ottelia; species Ottelia alismoides. The sequence continues at coordinate 222,149 of JAZKJV010009558.1, forward strand.
GATCAACAATTTTTTAGATTTCATCATACCCAGGTACATTGGTAAATGTCAAGAGATAGTACAAGAACCATGTTCTCATACTGGCTAAAGGTGTTGACACTCAGGTTTCATGAAGCCTTCATTGATTTTATCCCATCGTCGCGCATCATTAAATCAAGTCCAAACTCAAATCCCTCATTCCAGTTCTTCAAGTGAAATTTGAACTCATGTCATCATAACTGCAATCGTGTATGTGAGCTGCTGCTCATATTCTTAAGGTAGAGACTAAGCATGCAATATAGCATACAAATTTTTCAAACCAGGGAAATGTGAAGAATTAAGTTAAAGACCCTAATTACTAAGGTTGGTTAACTCAAAATCTCAAGACCTCATAAACCAAGTGTTCTTGAACACCACAAGTCTTGTGTGAACGTGTAATTGTCAGGGATTAAACGAACTTATTAGTTAGTTATTTTTTTGTGATTTTTTAATTTTTAGTTTATATATTTTTTTGAAAAAGGTTTTCGCATTTTTTTTCAAAAGTTTTTTTGAAAAAGATACTTTTAAAAAAAATTAAAAGGAGATAAAGAAAGATACAAGTTTTTTTAAAAGAAAGGTAATTAAGAAAGGACACACACATTTTTTATTGTTTTTTTTTGAAAAAAGATTTTTTTTATTGTTTTTTTATAAATTAGATAAGGAAAGAAAATAGAAAATTGTTTTTTTTGAAAAAGTTTTTTTTGAAGAAAGGATTTTTTGAAAATATATATATTTTTTTTGAAAAAAAGTTTTTTTGAAAAAGTGATTTTTTTGGAAAAGTGATTTTTTTTTGAAAAAAATATATTTTTTGGAAAAGAAGAGTTTTTTAGTTTTTTTGTTGTTTTTTACACCTATTTTACTGACCCCGTAATTATTTTAAAATATATATATTAAAATATGCTTAAATACGAGCTATGGGTAAAGTATATATGTAATATATACACGCCCCCTAGACTTAGCATGTGCTATGTCCTCGGAGCACAAGAAGCGAGAAAAAGACATAGCTCGTGCTAAGTGTAGGAGAGATAAAATAACAAAAAGTATAGAATTCGATCCGCCCCCTATACTTAGGCTCTGATCAGCCTAAGTGTAGAAGAAGAGAAAAAATAGGACGGATGAGGTCAAGAGGAGAAATGGATGAGTATATACATATGGCGGACATCGGTCCCCCCTATACCTAGGCTCCGGTCAGCCTAAGTGTATTATAGGATTAAGTGAGAACTGATGTGATATGCATAATATACAGAGAATGGGGAATGTACAAGAGGAATGAATCATCTAAGCTGCTGAATCTTAATGCTGCATCTTCATGAAGAATAATATGACGTATCTGCTCTGTGCTCACTCTACATGAAGTTGATGACCTCGACTTGGACTAACTTCTCTTTAGAATCTACAAAATGTTTCAATAGTTGTCCATTCACCACATGGGATTGTGCACCATCTGTGAGATCAACTATCTCTACACTTCCGTTCTTGTGCACTTTCTTTACAACAAAGGGACCCATCCATTTAGATTTGAGCTTCCCATGGAACATCTTCAACCTAGCATTAAACAACCATACCTTTTGCCTAGGGACAAAGTCTTCGCACCTAAGGTTCTCATCATGCCAGCTCTTTAGTTTGTCCTTATAAATCAAACTATTGTCATATGCCATGTTTCGGATATCCACGAGCTCGTTCAAGTTCAAGTCTCGACAAAGCTTCCCTAGGTGACAACTCCAATTAATTTGCTTAATTGCCCATTCAAATTTGTGAATCAGCTCTGCAGGCAAATGCATGGCTTGCCATAGATCATTCTAAATGGTGAAGTACCCAATGGTATCTCATAGGCTGTCCTATAGGCCCACAGAATTGGGACAAGTTCTTCCTATCAAGACGAACCAACTTCTGCAAAAAAGTCTTCACCTGTCTGTTAAAAACCTCTGCCATGACATTGGACTGTAGGTGGTAAGGACTAGTAACTCTATGCTTAAATCCGTATCCCTTAGCTAAAGATCTCACATCTCGATTTACAAAGTGACTACCCCATCAGATATCAAAACTTTTGGCACCCTGAACCAAATAATATGGTCTCTCACAAACTGACAGACAGTCTTGTTGTCAGCGGTTAGTGTTGGAATAGCCTCCACCCACTTAGATAAATAGTCAACTACCAACAAGATGTACTCATGTCCCTGGCTGTTGGGAAAGGGACCCATAAAATATATGCCCCATACATAAAAAAAACATCAAAAATAATCACCGGTTGCATGGGCATCTCATCTCTCTGTCCAACTGTCCCTCCCATCCTCTGACGAATCGGGCACGACCATACAAAATTAATAGCATATCGAAACAAGGTCGGCCAATACAATCCACATTGAAGTACCTTGTGAGCGGTTCTCTTTCTCGAATGATGTCGTCCAACCTCAAGTCAGTGACAATATGTGAGGACACTTTGGTACTCCTCCTGAGGAATACACCTTATCCAAACACAATCCGGCCCTTCGAAGAAAAGGAAATGATCATCCCAATGGTATCTCCTTGAATTCGACTTCAACCGGTTAATGCTTTTCCTAGTCCAACCATGGGGAACCTGCTTGGAGACAAGAAAGTTTAACATGTTGGCATACCACAGGAGTGAGTCAATAACACAAATTGACTCATTTGGGAAGGTCTCTCTAATCCACTCATAATAAGGAGAATCCTTGAGTTCAATCTGAGAAAGATGATCAGCCATAACATTCTTCAGTCCAGGTTTATCTTTTATCTCCAAATCCAACTCCTGGAGGAGTAAAATCCACATAAGAAGATGTGCCTTACGTCCTTTTTTTCCATTAAGTACCGAATAGTTGTGTGATTAGTGTAAATTATCACCTTAGAGCCCAAAATATACAACCTAAACTTCTCGAGGGTCCATACTACATTGAGCATTTTCTTTTCAGTCACGGTGTAATTCTTATGTGTAGGATCTAATACTTTACTCGTGTAGTGGATAGCAAACAAGATCCCCTCTCGTTGTTGTCCTAGCGCAGCTCCTATAGCGAAATCTGAACCGTCAGTCTTGATCTCAAAGAGGAGAGACCAGTCAGGAGCTTGTAGGATTGGCGAGGCATAAATCTTCATCTTTAAGAGCTCAAAGGCCTCCAGACACCTATGATCCACAACAAACTTTGTGTCTTTCCCTAAGAGCTCAGTAAGTTGGCGGACGATCTTTGAAAAAGCATGAATGAATCTTCTATAGAATCCAACATGCCCTAGGAATGACCTCACTGACTTTACGTTGGTAGGTGGATCGAGTTTCTGGATCACCTCTACCTTGGTAGGGTCAAACTCCATTCCCCTTTTGGAGATGACATGCCCCAACACAATACCCTCCGTCACCATAAAGTGACTCTTCTCCCAGGAGAATACCAGATTCACCTCTCTACACCTCTTGAGGACTCGGTCCAAGTGTGCTAAAAATGTATCAAAGTAATCGCCATGGATTGAGAAGTCATCCATGAACACTTCCAGGAAATCCTTCACCATCTCATCAAATATGGCGATCATGCACCGCTGAAATGTGCCCGAGGTATTGCAGAGCTCGAATGGCATGCACCTGAACACATAAGTGCGGAATTGACATGTGAATGTGGTCTTTTCATGGTTTTCAGGGAAAATGGCTACATGGTTTTAGACTGAGTACCCATCAAGAAAATAGAAGAACTCTTTCCCTACGAGTCTCTCCAAAATCTAATCAATAAAAAGCAAGGGAAAGTGATCTTTCTTGGTCACAGCATTCAGATGCATGTAGTCAACACAGATGCGCCACGACATGGGTACTCATGTCACGATCTCTACCCCTCCTCATTTGAAACCATTTGAATTCCCGACTTCTTCGGGGCAACATAAATAGGGTGTTGGACATGCGAGCCCATGGCGAGCCATTATGCAATAAATGTTATTGCGAATACCATTCCCTTATCTGAAATGAAGAATAGGTAATTTGCATAATAGGTCCCTTAGTACAATTAGGGTTATGTACCATGGCCATCTTGATGATCATACAGTTGTTGATTTAAATATTGAATCACAGAGGCTGGTGCTTGGATGAACATCTAAAGAGTTAGATTGAGGACTCATCAAGCATCGTCAAATGATTGTTGAGAGATGATCTCCAGCCTGAGTAGGAGATGGCAATCCTTTCTCATTTAGGTTGTTATCTGACCGACCTCTTGATGTAGGTCCTCTACATGGGAATAGAGATTCAGAGGTGTCAGATTAGTTAGGTCAAAGAGTTGACTTAACGAGATCGAGATAACCAAAGTCCTATGTCGTATGCTGTCATGATATAGGTACGCATCCTCTGACAAGAGACAGATATGTTACTATATGTCTAAGTATGTACATTTAGCAGACCAATAGGTTGATGACCTAATCAAGGTCTATACACCGGCGCGCTGTTGTGCATATAAGGGCATATGAGGAATACGATCTCTCAAAGGGATCATACATGTTCATTACTGAACCGGAAGACATGAGCTCACTCATGAGATATTGGGAAGAATCAAATTCCGTGTACGGTCGTCTTGCTTTGGAAGCTTGACTGAATTTGTAGGTTTGATATATACTTTTTGAAAGTATATGATCAACACCTGGGTATGATATATGCTTTTGGAAAGTATATGATCGATACCAACTCCCAATAGTCAAATGAGAAACTTAATGATTAATCCCTGAAGAAGACAGTGTAAAATTGATCTTATACTTCGGGATTATTCTGGGTCTTCCAGTATGCAGGATGTACAAGTATTGGGAATACCTGAGGGTGATGTGATCATAAACGGTTGTATAGACATGACGCTTCCATTCCTAAGGAGTGATGAAACATGTCTAGATTTTAGTGACTCCTCTCAGTAGAGAAGTAATCTAATCTTAGTCCAAATGTTGAACATTGATCTGAATGTAATTCAGATACAATGAGAAGATTAGATTTGCGGTCTTGATTTAATCAAGCATCTATGGGAGGCCTGAGATCTGGATATGAGATGCGATCTCAATATCCAAGTCACTATACATGGAACAATATAATCACCCTATCCTTATCTCCAAGTATTCGCAGAGAAAACGTATTATCCTTGAAAGAGTTTAGGATAATTTCATTGTTGATATAAGTATCCGAGCATTGAGAAAATGGATAATTAAATGTGATTTAATTATCATGATTAATATGAATTCGATTCATATTATTAAGAGAACTATCTTACATAATTAAATGTGATTTGATTATCAAAGATGTAAATAATGTAAATGTGATTCATATTATTTGGGCACATGAGAATAGAGATCCAAGATGATTAAATTTGATTTAAATATCATAGATATTGAATAATGTGGATAGAACTATCCATATTAATCACATATATTGAAAATGTGATTTATAATATATAAGAGATAGCTATTTGTAATTTACATTTGTTAATGAAATGTTGATGTGAATTGGATTCACATTGGACATTAAATTGAAAATGTAATTTCCATTTTATTTTGGGTTCTACTGTGATTCACAATTTTCCAATGGCAAGATTGCAATATTCACAAAATAATTATGAATTATTATTTTTGAATAATTTACAACAAGTGTTGATGTAAATATTAAAGATTTCCATAGAATAATGTAATCTCATGAGATATCATGAGATTACATGAGATTGCCACCAAATCCCATATTATGGAAGGAGGCAATCTTCGTTCCATAATCTCCTTGCTTGATTGATTTAATTTGGGATTAAATCATATTGATTTATCAATATATATTTAATCTAAATTATATTAATTATTGTTGGTTTTTCCCAACACAAATCTTAGCCATTGAAAGAAACACAAATCAATGAGAGCCATTGGATTTGTGTTGCCCTTGGAATGAGATCCATGGATCCCAAAATATTATAAAAAGAGAGGCACTCCTTTGATCTTCTTTGACACAAGAAAACATAAGTCTCTCTCTCCCTCTCTCTTTCTCTCTCTACACGCCATCTCTTCTTCTTCTCTCATGTGGCCGTCCACCATGGATGCCCAAGAGAGGTTCTCTATCGCCGCAGCGTCGTCGTTATGCTGCCCGATCGTTTTCTCTTGGATCTCTGTCTCCTTCGGTGCACCTCGCTCGTGAAGAAGATGTTGGATCTCGTGTGTCAAGATCAGGAGATTCCCCGCTTGGATCATCAACATGGATTGCGAGAAGCACGTGTTTCATCAACACGCTCGCAAGTGTCTCCTTCGTCGGATCGGACTTGAGACAGGAGGTCTCTTCGTTTAGAGACTCGATCGCAACCACGCTTCAAGAGGTAATCCTATTACTTGTTTGTGGTTCAGATGAAACGATCCGAGAAGTGTTCTCGGATGTGGTTTCGTGACATGATTTTTTTAAATTTCTGCTGCTTAGAACAACTAGTTCGACTAGTCGTTCCTCGTCGTATTCGATAAACGCTCATGCTTCCGTGATGATCTTGAGGATTTTAACCATATTCTTCATGTGGTATCAGAGCCTTAGGTCGGAGGTTTTGGATACGATCCGTAAACCTAGGATGACTTGGGTTAGTTAACGTTGCGAAAGTTTTTGTTGCATTTCATTTTCGCACATCTGTTTAGTGAATAAATTCGGCCCTGTTTAAAATGTTTAAACACGAGTTCATCACATGGATTTTGTTCCCCACTAAATAAGAAAACTATAGGATCTGAGTTTACGTAATTTGGATTCCGTTTGCTCGAGATATGGTTGTTTTAATGAACATGCATTCACTGTTGCGAGAACTGCGAATCTTAACATGATTAATGAGCTAATTACTGTTTTGATATACCTAGAAATACATGAAATATCACTTAGATTCTGTAATAAATCAAATTAGAAATTATTGGAAACTGATTTTTTCTAATTTAGATTTGAATTGATTGAGATATGTTAATTTTAGTAAATAGGGGTCACTCCTGAATTTACATTCCTAATCAAGAACCATGTGACTGTCAATTAGTGAAATTAATTGTTAACTTCTTTAAATAATTATGGAAAATATTTTAGAAATATTTAATGATGATTATTTCCTAATTGACTTGGCCTCAACCAATAAATTGATTAGATTTGATCTAGATCATAATTGGAAACTCAATCAACAAACAACTTGCTTGAATAGGATTGGGAATTTGTCTACACAATTTCCTTATATCAAAATTGTTTTGATTATTACTATATGGTATAATTTCGGTTGAAGAACCGATGATCATCTCAAGTACACATTGATCTATTTGGCATTATACTTTTCTGAGGTGGATATGGTGTTTAGTCAGGGAGCGTTGGGGTAGCGGGTCGCACCGGTTGCGGTCTGTCCCACTCCCGCCGGTACTGGCCATGACAGCGGGTACGGACTCGATAATACTAGAGAAATCAAGGTATATTTTTCTAATTATTAAAATTCGAATTAATACGTACTTTGAGAAAGTACCACATATATATATATATATATATTCAAGTAAAACCAATCAAGTTTGTTGATTGAGTTGGATTGATAATTGATTTAATGAGATTGAATTGATTATATCTAATTAAAACACTCTATTATGAATAGATGTATATTTCCCTTAGAAGAATTATTTATATAAATATGATTCATGATAATTATTTAAAATTTGAATAAGAGGTGGAGGATCACATAAGTGACATCCATGGTCTCCCGTCAAGGCGAAGGGTTTCCGTCGCCAGGGATTGCATATAGGAGACGCCTGTCTGAAGTGACAGCTCTTGTATGCAAGCGCATCTGGATCGGGCTCTTTGCTTCTCGAAAAAGTAAGGCCGTATGCGTAGTGACCCCACTATCGGATCCTCATATTATTGGGACGATATTGGATTGCGCGTAGCGAGTACTATTCCTGTTCACGATTGGTTCAATTAACGACGGGTCAACATCACCTTAGGGGTGGTGGGCTCGAGTATTAAAGACCGAATTGGGAGATGCAAGTTGGACTTGCAAGGTGAAATGTGTTCCCGCTTCTTTTTATCCGAGTTACAGATTCTCATATTATTGGGATGTAACAAAGATAAGGAAGGAGATCCTAGATCTTGCTAAGATATGATGGTAAGTGTATCTCTTACATTGAAAGTGATTAAGGGAATGAACATTCATTGTTGACATGGAAAGACAACTTTGATATTAAAAAATTCCTAAATCAAAGTAAAAAATGTATATATATATATATAAATATATACACTTATGCAAATTTCTTATTTAAGATAATTCTTCATTAAACCCACTCAATGTAATACTCAATAATAACTACTATAATATCATGGATTGGATCCATGATCAAGATATTGTACTTGCAGTTGGACACATAATGTATGTGGTTGCAATATGCAAGTCTTCCTCATAATAATGAGGAATGACAATTAAATAGACAATTGGACTACATCCCCTGGGTTTGTTTGTCTCTATAGTCTTGATCTCTCATCGAATGTACTTTGGAAGTGACATGTCAATGATAATCGTAATTGTCAATTAATCCTTATAAATTCTAAGAAGATATTCTGGCATACATATGTACTCTCGACATTTAATCATGAATGACGTGGTACTCTGCATCATGCAGAATGGTGGCTCTATAAGAGATGATGTATTCAAATTGTTTGAATACCTAGTTGAACCAATGTTTTAAGAGTTTAGATGGACGTAGATATGATAAATGTCATCATTCTACTGTCTATACTCTGGTCATTAATGATGCTTCACATTATTCATATTGTATGAGTTTAATGAAGCATGTATAAATTTTGAAATACTCTTATATTGAAATTTTGTGATTTCGACATAAGAGATCCTTTGTCTTGAGCAATGGTTACTTATAGATAAAAGGAGCGCAATGGAAGCATGGGTTGGACCATGTGAGAAGGAAAGTCAAAGAGTTGACTGCACTTCTGTGACTTCCATATGACATCCAAATAGTTGGATGAATGCCAATACTGCAATAAGCTGATGTACTAATGCTGTGACTATCAAGTCTATCTAGAATCCTTAGAAAAGGAATTAGATGGTGTATATAATCTACATTTAATCATTGAAATTGAATTTCTTATTTGATAAGATCAAAGTCTAAAATTGTATCTTATTCTTCTGATAATAACACTTGCAATTGATTGCATATGTTCTAGAAGACTATAAAATTTGATTTTAAGGTTTAATAGTCATCTACATGGATATTGATGCAATTGTTGCAACAATCTCTATTGGATTGATAGACTTCATATTTTCAGTGGGAGAGCCTTTAGTCTTAGAGAATGTCTCTAAGACCTAGATATTAGAATACACTCATTGTTTATTTCTAAATGATGGAAATAAACATGAATTCTGTAATAGACATATCATAAAGAGTTATGATGGAGATATTTCAGATAGTAATCTAAAATCTTATGGACTCTGCTAAATTAGAAAATTAATGAATGGTTCATTAACATTTTCTAATATTGAAATTAAACCTTAAAACATCAATAGGAGAATGAAGATCATTTGACAATGATCTGGCATCAAGCCTTGGATATTTGTCTGTTGATAAGATTAATGGACTACTAAGAGATGGAACTTTAGATTGTCTGAAATTTCTTATCTTACATACTTATGAATATTGTATTTAAAGTAAAATGTCCAATGCACCCTTCTTTGAGAATGGTGTTAGATGCTGAGGAATTCAAGGTCACATATATACTGATGTTTGTGGATCATCTTTATCATGATAAACATTGATGATATGTTATATCATTAGATGATTATTTGTGATATGAGATTTCTTCTCTTCACTTAGAAACCTTTGAAATGTTCAAAGATTTCACAATTTTGGTTTAGAACAAAGTTTGAAGGAAGATTAAATTAATTTGATCTAATCTAGGTAGTCAATACCTATTAGATGAACTCATATAATACCTTATAGAGATATGAATGTCATTTCTATCTCATTCCTCCTAATAAACCTGAACTCAATGGAGTTGTAGGTAGATACAATTGGATCATGTCTGACATGATTTGATCAATAATGATTCTTAGCATAATTACCTCTTAGTTTCCAAGGTATATATGTAGTAGAGAGTATAATATATATCCTTAATATGGTTCCATGCATATAAGCTGGAATCTGGCACTAGAGAGTGCTACTTCATTAGGAAAATAAAGGATGGTATTTGATACCTACTTCATGACCTTGAGATTCTTAAAAGGTCACATCTTTGAGAATATGATTCTTAGATGATGACTCCCTTGAGAATCAAGATGAAAATGAAGTGAATGAACTCATTTAATCTTGAGAAAGATAATGAGGCTCCTAAAATTGGAAACTAAAAGTACAATTAAAGATGAAATACTGATACCTCTTCAAATAAGTTTGAAGATGGATTCCAAGTGTTAGTTGAATCTGACATTGATCTAACTTCATATGATGAATCTTCTTAAGACCATGACATGGAAAGATGGATGTTAGCAATAAAGTCTAAAGTAGACTTTATCCACAAGTGTTGTATATGTACCCTCGAGGATCCACCTATATGGGTAAGACCCATTACAGTGTAAATGGATCTTCATGAGAAAGAGGGAATCTGATGAGAAGGTAGAGACCTTCAAAGCACAGTTCGTAGCCATGAGCTACACACCGAAGAAAAGACCGCTTGCGATGAGACTTGCTCTTCAATGATCATGCTTGAACCCATCAGAATATTGCTAACTAAAGCTACACAATGACTTTGACATCTTGAAGATGGAAGTCAAGATTGCATTCCTCTATGAATACCTCTCCGAGGATATTCACATGAAGTAGCCCCAGGGCTTCATGGTTGAGGAAAGCAAGATGTGCAAGCTAAAGAAACTCCATCTATGGACTCAAATAAGCTTCTTGTAGTTGGAACATTAGATTTGATGAGATCATAAATGTTATGGTTTCAGATAGAATCTTGATGAACCGTGTGAAGCTTAGTGGGAGTGCCATTGTGTTCATCGTGCTAAATGTAGATAATATCCTAATCATTTGTTATGATATAATGATAATAATAAGTGTTCTATAATCTGGTTGTTCCATACCTTGATATATGATCTCAAGAATACCTCTTAGATCTTAGTTCTGAAGTTGTTCAGAAGCAAAGAGAAAAGGGTACTGGGACCGTCACATTAATGATACACCTTGGACATTTCTATTTTCTGGAAAATTCCATGAAAGGCTTATTTCCCTCAAGATATGGTACTGACCTATCTAAAGGGATAGCACCTCAAAGAGTTGAGGATGTGAATGCTAAAACTGCTTGCCCTTGTGCATCAGTTTCGAGAAGTCGGTGTATGCTAGATGTGTACAAAAGCCAGATGTCTGCCATGTAGTGGAGTAGTAAACAATTACTAATCCTACTATGGTGATAAAATACTTGATTGCAGTAGTAATAATATCTTCATAGAGGACAAGACTTTTGATATAGTGATCTCAAAGTCTTATCTTCAAGAAATTAAGACTTTATAGATAGTGATTTAAAAGGTCTTAACTACGAATACCTTATGAGTTAGAGATCTCCAAGAATAAGGGTATTCTGATAAGGATAATTGAAATTACATACTGGTTATAATAATTATTAAGGTGTAGTGTCAATGACACTATGACTGATACGATTGAGTATTGGTTGCATGAGATGCAACATTCGCATTGAATGCGAACATTGTCACTAGGAAATATGCAAGTGCCGTAAGAGGACTTGGCATAGTCTCTTGGGAATAAGAGTGACTGATCAGCTTACCTAGCTATTTTCTAAATAGCCTATGATTGTCACATGAGTGTGGGTTTAAAGATTAGCCCATTAGTGGCTCTTTGGGCTAGTGGGAGATTGTTAGACATGCGAGCCCATGGCGAGCCATTATCCAATAAAATGTTATTGCGAATACCATTCCCTGATCTGAAATGAAGAATAGATAATTTGCATAATAGGCCCCTTAGTACAATTAGGGTTATGTACCATGGCCATCTTGATGATCATACAGTTGTTGATTCAATTATTGAATCATAGAGGCTGGTGCTTGGATGAACATCTAAAGAGTTAGATCGAGGACTCATCAAGCACCCTCAAATGATTGTTGAGAGATGATCTCCAGCCTGAGTAGGAGATGGCAATCCTTTCTCATTTAGGCTGATATCTGACCGACATCTTGATGCAGGTCCTCTGCATAGGAATAGAGATTCGGAGGTGTCATATTAGTTAGGTCAAAGAGTTGACTTAACGAGATCGAGATAACCAAAGTCCTATATTGTATGCTATCATGATATAGGCACGCATCCTCTGACCGGAGACATATGTGTTACTATATGTCTGAGTATGTACATTTGGTTGATGACCTAATCAAGGTCTATACACCAGCACGCTGGTGTGCATATAAGGGCATATGAGTAATACAATCTCTCAAAGGGATCATACATGTTCATTACTGAACCGGAAGACATGGGCTCACTCATGAGATATTGGGAAGAATCAAATTTTGTGCACGATCGTCTCACTTTGGAAGCTAGACTCAATTTGTAGGTTTGATATATACTTTTGGAAAGTATATGATCAACACCTAGGTATGATATATGCTTTTGGAAAGTATATGATCGATACCAACTCCCAATAGTCAAATGAGAAACTTAATGATAAATCCCTAAAGTAGACAGTGTAAAATTGATCTTATACTTCGGGATTATTCTGGGTCTTCCAGTATGCATGATGTACATGTATTGGGAATACCTGAGGGTGATGTGATAATAAACAGTTGTATAACCAAGACGCTTCCATTCATAGGGAGTGATAAAATGGGTCTAGATTTAGTGACTCCTCTCAGTAGAGAAGTAATCTAATCTTAGTCCAAATGTTGGACATTGATCTGAATGTAATTCAGATGCAATGAGAAGATTAGATTTGCGATCTTGATTTAATCAAGCATCTATGGGAGGCCTGAGATCTGGATTTGAGATGTGATCTCAAAATCCAAATCACTATACGTGGAACAATACAATCGCCCTGTCCTTATCTCCAAGTATTTGCGGAGAAAGCGCATTATCCTTGAAAGAGTTCAGGATAATTTCATTATTGATGTACGTATTTGAGCATTGAGAAAATAGATAATTAAATGTGATTTAATTACCATGATTAATATGAATTCGATTCATATTATAAATAGAAATGTCTTAGATAATTAAATGTGATTTGATTATCAAAGATGTAAATAATGTAAATGTGATTCATATTATTTGGGCACATGAGAATAGAGATCCAAGAAGATTAAATTTGATTTAAATATCATGGATATTGAATGATGTGGATATCACTATCCATATTAATCCCATATATTATAAATGTGATTTATAATATATAAGAGAGAGCTATTTGTAATTTACATTTGTTAAGTAAATGTTGATGTGAATTGGATTCACATTGGACATTCAATTGAAATTTAATTTACATTTTATTTTGGGTTGTGAATGTGATTCACAATTTTCTAATGGCAAGATTGCAATATTCATAAAATAATTATGAATTATTTTTGTTGAACAATTTACAACAAGTATTGTTGTAAATATTGGAGATTTCCATGGAATAATGTAATCTCATGAGATATCATGAGATTACATGAGATTGCCACCAAATCCCATATTATGGAAGGAGGAAATCTTCATTCCATAATCTCCATGCTTGATTGATATAGTTTGGGATTAAATCATATTGATTTATCAATATACATTTAATCTAAATTAAATTAATTGCTGTTGGTTTTTAACAACACAAATCTTAGCCATTAAAAGAAACACAAATCAATGGGAGCCATTGGATTTGTGTTTCCCTTGGATTGAGATACATGGATCCCAAAATATTATAAAAGGAGAGGCATCCCTTTGCTCTTCTTTACACACAAAAAAACATAAGTCTTTCTCTCTCTCTTTCTCTCTCTACATGCCACCTCTTCTTCTTCTCTCATGTGGTCGTCCACCATGGATGCCCTAGAGAGGTTCTCCATCGCCGCAACGTTGTCGTTATGTCGCCCGATCGTTTGCTTGTGGATCTTCATCTCCTTCGTTGTGCCTCGCTCGTGAAGAAGAAGTTGGATCTTGTGTGTCGAGATCAGGAGATTCTCTGCTTGGATCATCAACATGGATTGTGAGAAGCATGCGTTTCATCAACACGCTCACAAGTGTCTCCTTCATCGGATCGGACTTGAGACAGGAGGTCTCTTCTTTTAGAGACTTGATCGTAACCACGCTTCAAGAGGTAATCCTATTACTTTCTTGCGGTTTAGACGAAACGATCCGAGAAGTTTTCTCGGATCATGTGGTTTCGTCTCATGAATTTTTTTTAATTTCCGCTGCATAGAACAACTAGTCCGACTAGTCGTTCCTCGTCGTATTCGATACGACGCTCACGCTTACGTGATGCTCTTGAGAATTCTAACCATATCCTTCAGCGGGGCCACCCTGTTGGAGTCAGAAATAGGGTATATATACCCTCCCTTGCATCATTTCTCAATCTTGTTCTTCACTACTTCCCGTAGATTGGGGTTAAGTCTCCTCTGAAACTCAATTGAAGATCTCACACCGTCCTCAGTAAAAATGTGGTGCAAGTAGAGAGCGGGGTTGATCCCCACGAGATCCGACATTGTCCAGTCTATTGCTTTGCGGTTCCTCTCTAAGACCTCTAATAACCTAGACTCATGTTCTAAAGTCAAGTTTGAGCTAATGATAACAAGATATCTCTCTTTGGGTCCCACAAGAAAGGCATACTTAAGTGTAGGAGGTAGTGATTTCAGTTCTGGCAATATGGTGTCATCAATCAGTTCTAATTGAATTAAATTTGAATATGTCTTCGTGATGCATGAAGGTCGGCTAAGCTACGTAGTACTCGCCACCAACTCAGAAGTATTGGGAGTTGGATCGCTAAAGAAATGCGGTAACTCAGCCAAAGCCGTGTCCGACTCATCATCTATTTCCCATGATCATTCTGAAGGGGATGGAATTGATAGATCCAGATGGATCTCTACGTCATTACATGAACAGGTAGATGCATCTCTAACAAGATTAGTCAACACCTGCCAAACTGCGTCATCCACTATGTCCTTTCGAGATGAAAGGGTCTCGCTCTGTCCTGAAGGAACCTGTCTCCAAATTCCAATGGTGTTAATCATTTTGCAGTCTGCCTCTTAAGATGAGTACTCTATGTTACTCTCTGAATCGGGTCACTGACACTTGGTTTGCTTCATCTCAAGGTTCACTTATTTTCCTGGAGAACGGAACTTCATCATTCCCGTACCATAGTCAAAAGTTGTGCCCGTGGTCCTAAGGAAGGACTGCCTGAGAATGATATAAGATTTCTGGCAGTCTCCATGTCCAAGACTGTGAAGTCAATTTGATAGTTCTGACCCTCAATCGAGATAACATCGTTCTTCACTCCTCCCTTAGGTCTCTTCACTAAACGATCTGCGAATTGGAGTAAAGCTCTGGATTTTCGAACTTGTCCCAACTCCAATTTCTGATATAATAATAAGGGAAGTAAGTTGATTGAAGAATCATTATCCAAGAGTGTGCTGCAAACGCGATGTCGTCAATACAACTCTCCACATAGTGAGCACCCATGTCTGTCTCTTTCCTTGGCAATGTCTGATTCTTGAGACAATATGTTGTGGCTACTGACAAGACATGTGTCTTCACATTTTGGTTCTCTTTCTTCCTACTAACCCTAGTAGGTGTGCATCTCACCATAAGGTATTTCTGGAATGCAGATGGTTAGCCACATACTCATTGAATGGCACCTTCACAGTGATATTTTCTTTACAAAATCGTGCCATATCGGGGTCATCTTTCTGAATCTTTTTTATACGCTTTCCTGCCATAAGAGCATGGCGTAAAGGGATTGAGGCTAGGGAACTAGAAGATGAAGAATCTGAATCATGAACAGAAAGATCATTCTTGGCATTAACGGAAATAGAGTTCTTCATACAATAATCTTTTTGATGCAACATGGAATTAAAATCTAGCCTATCTACAATAGGTTGTGGAATAGAAGTTGGAGTGGTATCCGCCACAACCAAAGGTGTGAGGTCCTCCGTAGACTCGGGAGTATATCCATGATGCTTATGCTGCATATGTGCTCTCCTTCTCCTCTCGGCTCCCTGAGTAGAAATCCTCAAATGGTGTTGATGGGGCTCTGGAATATGTTGCCTCTCCTCCTCATCCTCTGAAGAGTCCTCAGGTAGAGCTCCAGAGATGCCCCTCCTTGAATCCCTCACCCGGTCAGGTACGTGTTGGACATGCGAGTCCACGATGAGCCATTATACAATAAATGTTATTGCGAATATCATTCCCTGATCTGAAATGAAGAATAGATAATTTGCATAATAGGTCCCTTAGTACAATTGGGGTTATGTACCATGGCGATCTTAATGATCATACATGGTTGATTAAATTATTGAATCATAAAGGCTGGTGCTTGGATGAATATCTAATGAGTTAGATTGAGCACTCATCAAGAACCATCAAATGATTGTTAAGAGACGATCTCCAACCTGAGTAGGAGATGGCAATCATTTCTCAGTTAGGCTGATATCTGACTGAACTCTTGATGCAGGTCCTCTGCATAGGAATAGAGATTCGGAGGTGACATATTAGTTAGGTCAAAGTGTTGACTTAACGAGATCGTGATAACCAAAGTCCTATATCGTATGCTATCATTATATAGGCACGCATCCTCTGACCGGAGACATATGTGTTACTATATGTCTGAGTATGTACATTTGGCAGACCAATAGGTTGATGAACTAATCAAGGTCTATCGACCAACGCGCTGGTGTGCATGCAAGGGCATATGAGTAATACGATCTCTCACAGGGATCATACAGGTTCAGTTACCAAATCGGAAGACATGAACCCACTCATGAGATATTGGGAAGAATCAAATTCCGTGCATGATCGTCTCACTTTGGAAGCTTGATTGAATTTGTAGGTTTGATATATGCTTTTGGAAAGTATATGATTAACACCTGGGTATGATATATGTTTTTGGAAAGTATATGATCGATACCAACTCCCAATGATCGAATGAGAAACTTAATTATAAATCCCAGAAGTAGACAATGTAAAATTGATCTTATACTTCGGGATTATTCTGGGTCTTCCAGTATGCAGGATGTACAGGTATTAGGAATACCTGAGGGTGATGTGATCATAAACAATTGTATAACCATGACGCTTCCATTCCTAGGGACTGATGAAACAGGTCTAGATTTTATTGACTCCTCTCAGTAGAGAAGTAATCTGATCTTGGTCCTAATGTTGGACATTGATCTGAATGTGATTCAGATGCATTGGGAAGATTAGATTTGCGGTCTTGATTTAATCAAGCATCTATGGGAGGCCCGAGATCTGGATTTGAGATTTGATCTCAATATCCAACTCACTATACGTGGAACAATACAATCGCCCTATCCTTATCTCCAAGTATTCGTCGAGAAAGCGCATTACCCTTGCAAGAGTTTAGGATAATTTCATTGTTGATATAAGTATCCGAGCATTGAGAAAATGGATAATTAAATGTGATTTAATTATCATGATTAATATGAATTCGATTCATCAAGAGAGATGTCTTAGATAATTAAATGTCATTTGATTATCAAAGATATAAATAATGTGATTGTGATTCATATTATTTGGGCACATGAGAATAGAGATCGAAGATGATTAAATGTGATTTAATTATCATGGATATGAATAATGTGGATAACACTATCCATATTAAAAAATATATTATAAATGTGATTTATAATATATAAGAGAGAGCAATTTGTAATTTACATTTGTTAATTAAATGTTGATGTGAATTAGATTCACATTGGACAATTAATTGAAAATGTAATTCACATTTTATTTTAGGTTGTGAATGTAATTTACAATTTTCCAATGGCAAGATTGCAATATTCACAAAATAATTATGATTTTTTTTGTTGAATAATTTACAACAAGTGTTGTTGTAAATCTTGGAGATTTCCATGGAATAATGTAATCTCATGAGATATCATGAGATTACATGAGATTGCCACCGAATCCCATATTATGGAAGGAGGCAATCTTCATTCCATATTCTCCATGCTTGATTGATTTAATTTTGGATTAAATCATATTGATTTATCAATATACATTTAGTCTAAATTAAATTAATTGTTGTTGGTTTTTACCAACAAAAATCTTAGCCATTAAAAGAAACACAAATCAATGTGAGCCATTGGATTTGTGTTGCTCATGGATTGAGATCCATGTATCCCAAAATATTATAAAAGGAGAGTCACCCCTTTGCACAATGAGAACATAAGTCTCTTCTCTCTCTTTCTCTCTCTACACGCCTACTCTCTTTCTCCCTCTCATATGACCGTCCACCATGGATGCCCTAGAGGGAGTTTCCATCACCGCAGCATTGTCGTTGGTGCGCCTCGCTCGTGAAGATGATGTCGGATCTCGTGTGTCGAGATCAGGAAATCTACCGCTTGGATCATCAACATGGATTGCGAGAAGCACGTGTTTCATCAACACGCTCGCAAGCATCTCCTTCGTCGGATCGGACTTGAGACAAGAGGTCTCTTCGTTTAGAGACTCGATCGCAACCATGCTTCAAGAGGTAATCCTATTACTTGTTTGTGGTTTAGACGAAATGATCCGAGAAGTGTTCTTAGATCATGAGGTTTCGTCACATGAAAAATTTTTTATTTCCGCTGCATAGAACAACTAGTGCGACTAGTCGTTCCTCATCGTATTCGATACGTCGCTCACGCTTCCATGATGCGTTTGAGGATTATACTATATCCTTCAAGTGGTATCATATCCTTAGGTCGAAGGTTTTTGATATGATCCGTAAACCTAGAACGCTTGGGTTCTTTAAGGTTGCGAAAGTTTTTGTCGCATTTCGTTTTCGCACATCTATTTAGTGAATAAATTAGGCCCTATTTAAAATGTTTAAATACGAATTAATCACTGGCTTATGTTCCATTAAATAAGAAAACCATAGGATCTGAGTTTACGTAATTTGGATTCCGTTTGCTCAAGATATGGCCATTTTAATGAACATGTATTCACTGTTGCGAGGACTGCGAATCTTAACATGATTAATGAGTTAATTACTGTTTTGATCCTCCCAGAAATCATGAAATATTACTTAGATTCGGTCATAAATCAAATTAGCAACCTTTGGAAACTGTTTTTGTCTAATTTAGATTTGAATTGATTGAGATATGTTAATTTTAGTAAGTAGGTGTCTCTGTTGAAATTACATTCCAAATTAAGAACCATGTGATTGTCTATTAGTGAAATTAATTATTAATTTCATGAAATAATTATGAAACATATTTGAGAAATATTTAATGATTATTATTTACTTAATTGACTTGGCCTCAACCAATAAATTGATTAGATTTGATCTAGATCATAATTGGAAACTCAATCAACAAACAACTTGCTTGAATAGGATTGGGAATTTATCTAGCAAATTTCTTTATAATCAAAATTGTTTTGATTATTACTATATGACATAATTTCGGTTGAAGAACCGATGATCAACTCAAGTACACATTGATCTATTTGGCATTATCCTTTCCTGAGGTGGATATGGTATCTAGTCGGGGAGCGTTGGGGTAGCGGGTCGTACCAGTTGCGGTTCGTCCCTCTCCCGTCGGTACTGGCCATGACAACGGGTAGAGACTCGATAATGCCATATAAATCAAGGTGTATTTTTCTAATTATTAAAAATCGAATTAATACATACTTTGAGATAATACCATATATATATATATTCAAGTAAAAGCAATCAAGTTTGTTGATTGAATTGGATTGATAATTGATTTTATGAGATTGAATTAATTATATCTAATTATAACACTCTATTATGAATAGATGTGTATTTCCCTTGGAAGAATTAATTATGTGAATATGATTCATTATAATTAATTAGAATTTGAATATGATACGGAGGATCACATAAGTGACATCCATGGTCTCCCGTCAAGGCGAAGGTTTCCGTCACCAGGGATTGCATATAGGAGATGTCTGTCCGAAGTGACAGCTCCTATATGCAAGCGCATCTGGATCGGGCTCTTTGCTTCTCGAAAGAGTAAGGCCTTATGCGTAGTGACCCCAATATCAGATCCTCATATTATTGGGGCGATATTGGATTGCGTATAGCGAGTACTATTCCTGTTGATGGTTTGTTCAATTAACGACGGGTCAACATCACCTTAGGGGTGGTGGGCCCGGATGTTAAAGTCTGAATTGGGAGATGCAAGTTGGACTTGCAAGGTGGAATGTGTTCCCGCTTCTTTTTATCTGAGTTACAGATTCTCATATTATTGGGATGTAACAAAGATAAGGAAGGAGATCCCGGATCTTGTTGAGATATGATGGTAAGTGTATCTCTTACATTGAAAGTGATTAAGGGAATGAACTTTTATTATTGTCATGGCAAGACAACTTTAATAATAAAAAAATTCCAAATCAAAGTAAAATATGTATATATATATAAATACGTACACTTATGCAAATTTCTTATTTTAAATAATTCTTCATTAAACCCACTCAATGTTATACTCAATGATAACCAGTATAATATCATGGATTGGATCCATGATCAAGATATTGTACTTGCAGTTGGACACATAATGTATGTGGTTGCAATATGCAAGTCTTCCTCATAATAATGAGGAATGACAATTAAATAGACAATATGACTACAACCCCTGGGTTTGTATGTCTCTATAGTCTTGATCTCTCATCGAATGTACTTTGGAAGTGACATGTCGATTATAATCACAATTGTCAATTAATCCTTATAAATTCTGAGAAGATATTCTCATACATATGTACTGTCGACATTTAATCATGAATGACGTGGTTCTCTGCATCATGTAGAATGATGGCTCTATAAGAGATGATGTATTCAAATTGTTTGAATACCTAGTTGAACCAATGTTTTAAGAGTTTAGATGGATGTAGATATGATGAGTGTCATCATTCTACTGTCTATACTCTGGTCATTCATGATGCTTCATATTATTCATATTGTATGAATTGAATGAAGCATGTATAAATGTTGAAATACTCTTATATTGAAATTTTGCGATTTCGACATAAGAGATCCGTTGTCTTGAGTAATGGTTTCTTATAGATAAAGGGAGCGTAGTGGAAGCATGGGTTAGACCCAAGTGAGAAGGAAAGTCAAAGAGTTAACTATACTTCTGTGACTTCCATATGACATCCAAATAGTTGGATGAGTGCCAATACTGCAATAAGCCGATGAACTGATAGTGTAACTATCAAGTCTATCTAGAATCCTTAGAAAAGGATTTAGATGGTGCATCGAGATAATCTACATTTAATCATTGAAATTGACTTTCTTATTTGATAAGATCAAAGTCTAAAATTGTATCTTATTCTTCTAATAATAATACTTGCAATTGATTGCATATGTTCTAGAAGACTATAAAATTTGATTTTAACGTTTAATAGTCATCCACATGGATTTTGATGTAATTGTTGCAACAATCCCTATTTGATTGATATACTTCATATTTTCAGTGGGTGAGCCTTTAGTCTTAGAGAATGTCTCTATGACCTAAATATTAGAATACACTCATTGTTTATTTCTAAATGTTGGAAATAAACATGAATTATGTAATAGACCTATCATAAAGAGTTATGATGGAGATATTTCAGATAGTAATCTAAAATCTTGCAGACTCTGCTAAATTAGAAAATTAATGAATGGTTCATTAATATTTCTAATATTGAAATTAAACCTTAAAACATCAATAGGAGAATGAAGATCATTTGACAATGATCTGGCATCAAGCCTTGGATATTTTTCTATTGATAAGATCAATGGACTAGTAAGAGATGGAACTTTAGATTATCTGAAATTTCTTATCTTACATACTTATGAATATTGTATTCAAAGTAAAATGTCCAATGCACCCTTCTTTGAGAATGGTGTTAGATGCAGAGGTATTCAAGATCACATACATACTGATGTCTGTGGATCATCTATATCATGATAAACATTGATGATATGTTATATCATTAGACGATTATTTGTGATATGTGATTTCTTCTCTTCACTTAGAAACCTTTGAAATGTTCAAAGATTTCACAATTTTGATTTAGAACCAATGTTTGAAGGAAAATGAAATGAATTTGATCTAACCAAGGTAGCTTGTACCTATTAGATGAATTCAAGGAATACCTTATGGAGATGTGGATATCATTCCTATCTCAATCCTCCTAATGAACCTTAACTCAATAGTTGTAGGGAGATACAATTGATCATGTGTGACATGATTTGATCAATGTTTGATCTTAGCATAATTATCTCTTAGTTTCCAGGTATATATATGTGGTAGAGACTACAATATATATCCTAACAAGGTTCCATGCTAGTAAGCTGGAATCTAGAACCAGAGAGTGCTACTTCATTAGGAAAATAAAGGATGGTATTGGATACCTACTTTATGATCTTGAGATTCTCAAAGGATCTCATCTCTGAGAATGTAATTCTTTGAGGATGACTCTCTTGAGAATCAAGATGAAAATGAAGTAAAGGAACTCATTTATTCTTGAGAAGATAATGAGGTTCCTGAAATCGGAAACTAAATAGACAATTAAAGATGAAATATTAATACCTCTTCAAATAATTTTGAGGATGGATTCCATGTGTTAGTTGAATCTGACAATGTTCCGACTTCATGTGATGATGCTTCCGAAGATCATAGCATGGAAAGATGGATGTTAGCAATAAAGTCTGAAGTTGACTTCATATACAATTGTTGTATATGGACCCTCGAGGATCCACCTATATGGGTTAGACCAATTAAGGTGTAAATAGATCTTCAAGAGAAAGAGGGAACCTGATGAGAAGGAAGAGACCTTTAAAGCATGGTTCGTAGCCATGAGCTGCACACCGAAGAGAAGACATCACTTGCGATGAGACTTTCTCTTTAGTGACCATGCTTAAACCCATCAGAATATTGCTAACCCTAGCTATACAACTTGACTATGGCATCTACAAGAGTGAGTCAAGATTGTATTCCCTTACGAATACCTCATTGAGGATATTCACATGAAGTAGCTCCAGGGCTTCATAGTTGAGGAAAGCAAGGTGTGCAATCTAAAGAACTCCATCTTTGGACTCAAATAAGATTCTTGTAGTTGGAACATAAGATTTGATGAAATTATAAATGTTAATATTTTAGATAGAATCTTGATGAACCGTGTGAAGTTAGTGGGAGTGCCATTGTGTTCATCGTGCTAAATGTAGATAATATCTAAATAATTTAGAATGATATAAGGATAATAATAATAAGTGTTTTATAATCTGGTTGTTCCATACCTCGAGATATGATCTCAAGGATACCTCTTAGATCTTAGTTCTTAAGTTGTTAAAAAGCAAAGAGAAGAGGGTATTGGGACCGTCACATTAATAGTACACCATGGACATTTCCATTTTCTGGAAAATTCCAAGAAAGGCTTCATTCCCTCAAGATGTGGTACTGACCTATCTAAAGGGATAGCACCTCAAAGGGCCTGTTTAGATGCTGGGTTTGAGTGGGATGGGTTATCCCCCACCTGATAGGGATGGGGAGGTGGATACCCTGATTGTAATAGTAGGTGTTTGGTTGCTGGGGTGGGTTGGAGTGGATTATGCATGTGGTTTTAGTTGTTTTGATGGATGATTTTTTCTGGTTTGAGCTTCATTGTGCTATTATGAATGGGAGTCCATTTGATAATGTACACTACACAATATACGACGATGAAATGAATTCTCCGAGAGGAAGGAAGTTGTACCGTGTTATATAATTATCTAATTAACGGATCACAGTAATTTTTCATTTTAGCGATTACGAGTACAAAATCCATTACCAATTAGACGAGGAAACAATAATTTCCTTGCGAGCAGTAAACAATATTTGAGTTACTAGTAAGCATCTCTTCTGCAGCAATAAATTTACTTCGCATGATTAAACAACAGGTAATACTACCACGTGCGCCAACACAGTTTGCAATACGATAAAAAGTCTTAAGATGGAGAACAAATTACCAGATCACGTTAAACCCACCCCACCCTCGAACCAGCTTCATTCCTACGCTACGCACACGTACATAGAGACAACTTGCCAAAAGAAAACAGACAGACTTCCCTCATACGACGTGCTTGTCAACAATACGGTCGTCCACGGTGTCGATGCCCGCATGTTGCAATTGTATGCATAGTGTCTCCACCATCTCCTTCAGCGAACTTGTTGTGTCCCCAGCATCGTCCAGCTCTGAGTAAATGAAGGCAAGTTCACATTCCTTCTCGTCTATCCTCATTGCAGCACTTTTAACTTTTTCTTGTAGTACAACATTTTCGCGCCCGGCGTCCCACAAACGTTCGACGATAAAGGAGAGCTCATCTTCCTGATTGTCATTTGTCCTTGGAGCATGCGCATAAGGCAGGCAATAAACGCATTGATTGGTGGAGCAGACATAGAAAAGGCGCTTCACCGGGTGCTGTTGGCCCCCTTCGTAGCTCAAAATAAAAGGGGTACCACATCTACATATCGCAGTAGGGTCCATTACTTGATACATACAATTTGAAATTAATATGATGAACACAAAAGTTCTCAATTCCAACACGGAGCAATAACTTCCTACTCCAGTGAACAGCATGTGACAACAAGTACTAACGTAGACATGTAAAGTGTAAAAGTAATATTAGGGGTGTTTACATTATTCGGGGTGTCAACTCATCCCTCCTCCTCCTATTATTCCACATTGCATGGGCTATCCTGTCACGGAGGATCTCCCTGCGTCTAATGTCATCCCGAAGAATGCCAACCTCACGAAGTTGGTCTTCGTCCATAGCCTCCGGCAACAAGTCCTCGTCGGTGTTGGCGTCAGATATTGAATCTCCACCATTTAATCGTACGAAGTTGTGTATGATACATGTGGCTCTAACTATGTCCCTCTGCACTTCAAATGGATATGAGGGCATATGTCTGAGGTAACTGAACCTGTTCTTCCACACTCCGAATGTGCGCTCCACTACATTGCGCAATTTAGCGTGGCGATAGTTGAATAGGTCCTTGTGGTTCTCATATATGCATCCACATGCCCGCCAAGCCGGTAGATGATAAAGGGATCCGCGGTATGGAGTGATGAATGTGTCTGTATTCGCGTAGCTGCAATCGACTAAGTATTTGCATCCCTCTGGTACAAGTAGGGAGCCTCGCTCCACGGAGTCACGGAGCACCGTCATGTCAACACAAGAACCCTCCCATCCGGTAACCACGTACGTGAAGCATAAGTTAAAGTCCACAACGGCCATTGCGTTCTGTGCTGGAAATAGTTTCCTGCACCGATACGCTCCTTGCATCTCCAGATCCACATGTGCTGGAATGTAAGTGCCATATATTGCTCCAATCACTCCCTGTGCCACCAATGCAAATTTAGGAACAAAATTTCGAACTGCAGGTAAATAAAAGGATGATCCTTACTTTGAAGTATGGGTAATAGCGAGGATCTCTAGTGATCCTAGCTGGAGTTACCGGCGGAGCCAATCGTATATACTCCTGCTCCAATGTCAGTATCTTCGCTAGTACATTTCTAATATGGCGGGAAATGGTCTCAGCGCTATGATGGAATGGTTCTTGGATTACCCTATTTGAATGGCCATTAGTGAATGCGTAGAGGAACATGCAGACCTGCTCGTCGACATCCATATACCTTGTCTGTGTCAGCCCATGTTCTGATAGTACACGAACAAATCTCTTTAGCATAGGGGGCCTCATCCGGAAGTTCTGAAAGGCCCTGTCGTCATGGCCGTCAAGCATCTCTTTAATCCAGTCACGCCCTATCAGAGGACGGGTATGCAGTGGGCACGAAACATGTCGGATATGTGAGTCCCACTCTTGTATAGCAATCGCTCCTACTACTGCAGCACATGCTATGAGGACTTGTTCCTCGACATCTCCAAACGGATTGTAGCCACGTAGTGCCATACCCATGCAACGATCCCTGTTAGTTTATATTTGTTGTAAGGTACCAAAATTGAAATATGTAAAGTAAATCATGGCTGGCGTAGCCAATGACCGCATCTCATGAACTAGAGAAAAGATTGTAGAACTCTACCATAGGTAATATTCCACAAATTGTGGGTGTATGTGTGAACGATAAAACCAAGATCGCTTCGCACAAAGCGGGTTTCTACGAATACCAGTGTTGGGCACCAATTAACCTGCAATAAGATGTAATTACTTTGAACTATTCAACAGAACATTGAATTAGCCGCTCTTCCCTGCACCTGTTTAACGATTACGTAAAACCTACAATGTAATAGCATACGGGCATTATGACTAACCTGCAATGCACCTTACGTTTAACTGGCTACGGAAATAATGTCCAACTAATGTTAACTACAATTAAGATAAGCGTGTCCTACGAGCAACCAAATAGTCAAGACAAGTTCATCAAGTCTCTGTGCATGTAAAATTAAGGTCTAAAGTAGGGAACTAAATTAATGACAGATGGTCTTCTCAATCCGGGCATTGAGCTTCACAGGATCGCCCTTGACGTGGTAGAAAACATTGCGACCACTCGTTGTCGCCAATTTCTCTACAATCTTCTCGAACACGTCAATGTCAAGATCGGGCCGCATCTCACTGATTTCCCTGTACGCATCGTTAGCCAGCTTGTCTGGATCGTCCCTAGCCTCAGAAAAAGTTTTGGGGAGATTGGTAAGGAAATTCTCCAAGATATCTTGCCCAACTGCGCTCAGGGAGCCCCCACTCCTTGATTTCTTGCTTGCTCCATGTTTCCCCGCTATGTTTCTATTTCTTGATAAAGGGGTATGCGTAACTCTGTCACTGTCGCACGCCTCCTCGCCCGGTTCTGGCATACATTCGTCAAGATTTTCATCAAAATCCAACTCTCCCTGTGTTGAAGCTATCCATGAACTACCTTCCCCAACCGTCGGCCTCTCCCTTGCAGGACGTGAAGATGTTGCATGCGCTCCTGTTGCGATGTCTTTGATCAAGAACCTCTGAATCTCACCGAAATATAGGAAAGGTTTATTGCGGTATTTGCGATATCTGTCAGGTACCTAATTGTACAATAGTTAAATATTAGTGGCATTCAAGTGATATTTGTCAGGTTCATAATATGAGAGAAACGAAGATCATAGCTTACCTTAAACCAAGCACTGTCTGAAGGAGGAATTGGCTTGTTGTAGATGTTATTCCACCCCCATCCAGACTTGTTGCGCATGTATAAATATGAGGAGTAGTCTTTCTTCAGGTTTTTCCATCGATATTGCAGTTGTATCTTTGTATAGCTGCGACAAGCGTCTCTTCACGTTAGAATGCCAACCGGGGACTATGAATGTGCTTCCCGCCAATGAACTCTCATGCTCAAGCATAACATCCACAAATATTTTATCTGGACCGGAGTTCCAATGTGCATTTTGTGTACTTCCTGTAATAGGTACATCCGATGGTCCTCCTACATATCCATCGTGTGTGCCCATCCCGTCCGACATTTCTCTTCGTAAGGGGGAAGAAATCATCGGAATGGGTCGAATGTGTTAGATCTCGGAGTGAAAGAAAAAACTGGTTGATTAATAAAGCCTACGCCATGGCGTCTGTAATACACAGATATTAAAGCACATGTTTTGCTATGGTTATATGAGGGAACAGTTTGCCACTGTGACAGATCTAAAGCAACATATCATTTCGAGCGTCCAAACAATTCAGTGAGTGAGATTTGTCATTGGTGCTTTTACCAGATGACCACATAAACCAAATACCCCAATAACCAAATCACCAACAACCCAAACAAACAACTTCCCTAATCGTCAAAACCCAGATGCTCAGGGGAAGATATAAATGCCTCGGTTGTCATCACGAAAAGCCCAATAACCCAAGACACAACCCCTTGTCATCACCCAAAACACATTATAACAAAACCCAATGTAGTAGATAATCAAGTATCCCAACAACCCAAAACAACCAAAACCCCCCCTCGTGAAAATACAGTTACTCAGATGACGATATATATGCTTTCATATTCATATAAGCTTGACAACATATAAGCTTGTCAACACCCCATGTAGCAGATATATATGCTTTCATATTCATATAAACACAGATACTCAGATGACGCATTATCCAAACCCAAGTATAGTAGATAATCAAATACCCCAATAAACAAAACACAGTTAAACAATGGACGATACATATACGATGATATTCATCACTACTAACCGAATAGACCACTAAATGCCATATCCAAGAACCCCAATAACAGAAAACCCAATAACTTGATTAACCAAATACCAAAATACACAGAACAAAATCATTCAGTGGACTATGTATGGTTTGATATTCATCACGATAAGCTCTACTATTACACAGTAAAGCAAATAACCCAAACAACTAAATCTCCAGTAAAGCAAATCACCGAAGCAACCAAATCTTCAGTATAGCAAATAACCAAATACCCCAAAAAACAAAACAAAGTTACTCAGTGGACTATATATATGCTATGATATTATCATATGCCCCAACAAACAATTACACAACTCGCTGTCATCACCAAAAAGAACAATAACATAATTCCTCAATAACCCCAATAACCAATACCCTAATAACCCA
Organism: Ottelia alismoides; assembly: GCA_037367405.1. Classification (NCBI taxonomy): domain Eukaryota; kingdom Viridiplantae; phylum Streptophyta; class Magnoliopsida; order Alismatales; family Hydrocharitaceae; genus Ottelia; species Ottelia alismoides. The sequence continues at coordinate 250,873 of JAZKJV010009558.1, forward strand.
AATCAACACTCCAAGTCAACACCAAAAACCAAGGAACGAGTTCTCAATACCTACTGGTTCTCACTAAACGCCTCCTCCCCAAACCCCCCACCCCCGAACAAGTTCACACAGTGGCAACCAATTGTGGATTTATCAGAATGTAACACTAGTTGGGGCATATCTCAGAATATCAACCAATTGTGGATTTATCTCACAATGGATCACCGGTTTGTTGGTTTATGTAATCAACGGTCCTATATCAGAATAGCATATCAGCAAGCACACAAATATAATCAATTACAGTCCTATCTGTTGTAAATTGGTATTAATATCCATGTGTGGTGCATAGCAGCATCGACGAGGGTCGTAATCGACAATGTATATTAGCTCAGAAATGCAATAAAAATCGACAACGCATGAAATGCTAACGACGAATGTCTCTTCCAACTCATTCACTCGAAGCACTTGAAATGCATAAAATCGACATCAGCTACTCAGGGGAACCAAGGACATGGACATACCTTCCAAGGATGAGCTTCAAGCACCGTGATATCTCTTCCAACTCCTCCGCTCGAAGCACTATGCCTGCAGCAACGAGAGATTGAATGGCGAGAAGGACGGTCGCACACAATTTATAGGGGTAGATCTCCTCCCCTACTCTAGTTTGCCTTCTTCCCCCATCTCAATGGTTTGGGAGATAATGCGGGTGCTTTGGATTCGCAGGAGTTGACGTATCTAGGCATGTCTCCAACTTAATGAAGATAGAGATGCCCATCGTCGAGAGGTCTTCAACAGCGCGAGTGCCTCCTCTGCGCTGCCCATCGTCTTGTCTCAATCCAGGTGCAGCATCTGTTGTGAAGTATCTTCAGGGCTCAATTGACCACACGCCTGTCCTCTAGCGGGGGCACGATGTCGGGAAGGTTGGGGAGAAGGAGTAATGGCAGCCGCTGGGAGGAGGTCGATGGGAAGACGACGAAGAATGCCCTACACTGGTAGCTACGGAAAAGGCTTCTCCCTTTTTCAGAGTTGGGAACGATGCAACTTTGCCCTTCAACCCCCCTCCCCACACCACCTCGACCCACCCACCAACCCGCACACACCGCAACCCAACCGCGGGGTGGGTCGACCCATCCACTTCCACACCCGCATCCAAACAGGCCCAAAGAGTTGAGGATGTGAATGTTAAAACTGCTTGCCCTTGTGCATCAGCTCCGAAAAGCCGTATATGCTAATGTGTACAAAAACTAGATGTCTACCATGCAGTGGGAGTAGTAAACTGTTACTAATCCTACTATTGTGATAAAACACTTGATTGCAGTAATAATGATATCTTCATAAAAGGCAAAACTTTTGAGATAGTGATCTCAAAGTCTTATCTTCAAGTGATTAAGACTTTATAGATAGTGATCTAAAAGGTCTTAACTACGGATACCTTGAGAGATAGAAATCTCCAGGAATAAGGGTATTCTGAGAAGGATAAATTGAAATTACATACTGGTTATAATAATTATTGAGGTGTAGTTTCAAGGACACTATGATTGAGTATTGGTTGCATGAAATGCAACATTCGCATTGGATGCGAACACTGTCACTAGGAGATATGCAAGTGCCGTAAAAGGACTTGGCATAGTCTCTTGGGAACAGAGTGACTAATCAGTTTACCTAGCTATTTTCTAAATAGCCTATGATTGTCACATGAGTGTGGGGTTAAATGATTAGCCCATTAATGGCTCTTTGGGCTAGTAAGAGATTATTGGACATGTGATCCTACGATGAGCCATTATGCAATAAATGTTATTGTGAATATCATTCCCTGATCTAAAATGAAGAATAGATAATTTGCATAATAGGTCTCTTAGTACAATTAGGATTATGTACCATGGACATCTTAATGATCATACAGCTGTTGATTCAATTATTGAATCATATAGGCTGGTGTTTGGATGAATATCTAATGACTTAGATTGAGCACTCATCAAGCACCATCAACTTATTGTTAAGAGACGATCTCCAGCCTGAGTAGGAGATGTCAATCCTTTCTCAGTTAGGCTTATATCTGACCGACCTCTTGATGCATGTCCTCTGCATAGGAATAGAGATTCGGAGGTGTCAGATTAGTTAGGTCAAATAGTTCACTTAATGAGATCGAGATAACCAAAGTCCAATATCGTATGCTGTCATGATATAAGCACGCAACCTCTGACTGGAGACAGATGTGTTACTATATGTCTGAGTATGTACATTTGACAGACCAATAGGTTGATGACCTAATCAAGGTCTATACACCGGCGCGCTAGTGTGCATGCAAGGGCATATGAGTAATACGATCTCTCAAAGGGATCATACAGGTTCAATTACCGAACTGGAAGACATGAGCTCACTCATGAGATATTGGGAATAATCAAATTCCGTGCACGTTCTCTCGCTTTTGAAGCTTGACTGAATTTATAGGTTTGATATACGCTTTTGGAAAGTATATGATCAACACCTGGGTATGATATATGTTTTTGGAAAGTATATGATCGATACCAACTCTTAATGATCGAGTGAGAAACTTAATGATAAATCACTGAAGTAGATAGTGTAAAATTGATCTTATAATTCGGGATTATTATGGGTCTTCTAGTATGCAGGATGTATAGGTATTAAATATACCTGAGGGTGATGTAATCATAAACGATTGCATAACCCTGACGCTTCCATTCCTAGGGAGTGATGGAACGGGTCTGGATTTTAGTGACTCCTCTCAGTAGAGAAGTAATTTGATCTTGGTCCTAATGTTGGACATTGATCTGAATGTGATTCAGATGCAATGAGAAGATTAGATTTGCGGTCTTGATTTAATCAAGCATCTATGGGAGGCCCAAGATCTGGATTTGAGATGTGATCTCAATATCCAAGTCACTATACGTGGAACAATACAATCGCCCTGTCCTTATCTCCAAGTATTCGCGGAGAAAACGCATTATCCTTGAAAGAGTTTAGGATAATTTCATTGTTGATATAAGTATCCGAGCATTGAGAAAATGGATAATGAAATATGATTTAATTATCATGATTATATGAATTCGATTCATAAAGAGAGTTGTCTTAGATAATTAAATGTGATTTGATTATCAAAGATATAAACAATGTGAATGTGATTCATAATATTTGGGCATATGAGAATAGAGATCCAAGATGATTAAATGTGATTTAATTATCATGGATATGAATATGTGGATAACACTATCCATATTAATCTTATATATTATACATGTGATTTATAATATATAAGAGAGAGCAATTTATAATTTACATTTGTTAATTTATTGTTGATGTGAATTGGATTCACATTGGACAGTTAATTGAAAATGTAATTCACATTTTATTTTGGATTGTGAATGTAATTCACAATTTTCCAATGGCAAGATTGCAATATTCACAAAATAATTATGAATTATATTTGTTGAATAATTTACAACAAGTGTTGTTCTAAATCTTGGAGATTTTCATGGAATAATGTAATCTCATGAGATATCATGAGATTACATGAGATTGCCACCAAATCCATATTATGGAAGGAGGCAATCTACATTCCATATTCTCCATGCTTGATTGATTTAATTTGGGATTAAACCATATTGATCTATTAATATACATTTAATCTAAATTAAATTTATTGTTATTGGTTTTTACCAACAAAAATCTTAGCCATTAAAAGAAACACAAATCAATGTGAGCCATTGGATTTGTGTTGCCCTTGGATTGAGATCCATGGATCCCAAAATATTATAAAAGGAGCGGCATCCCTTTGCTCTTCTTTACAAAATGAGAACATAAGTCTCTCTCTCTCTCTCTCTTTATCTCTCTACACACCTACTTTCTTTCTCCTCTCATATGGCCGTCCACCATGGATGCCCTAGAGGGAGTCTCCATCGCCGTAGCATCGTCGTTATGTTGCCCGATCATTTGCTCGTAGATCTCCATCTCCTTCGATGCGCCTCGCTCGTGAAGAAGACGTCGGATCTCGTGTGTCGAGATCAGGAGATCCGTCGCTTGGATCATCAACATGGATTGCGAGAAACACGTGTTTCATCAACACACTTGCAAGCGTATCCTCCGTCGGATCGGACTTGAGACAGGAGGTCTCTTCGTTTAGAGACTCGATCACAACCACGCTTCAAGAGGTAATCCTATTACTTGTTTGTTGTTTAGATGAAATGATCCGAGAAGTGTTCTTGGATCATGTGGTTTCGTCACATGAAAAAATTTTAACTTCCGCTGCATAGAACAATTAGTGTGACTAGTCGTTCCTCATCGTATTCGATACGTCGCTCACGCTTCTGTGATGCGCTTGAGGATTATCCCATATCCTTTAGTACGGTCACGTCCTTCTTCTCCTGAGTGACATATGATTAGCCTCGTCACAGAAAGAATCTCATGTTCAGATCTAGGAGATGCTAAATAGTATACCAGACCAAAGTGCTGCTGAGAACTAGATCGGTTCAGGCTATTGGGGTTAGCCTGAACTTGGGCAGGAATTGACGTAGAGGGTGCAGTCTGCTTGTCTTGCCATCTAGACAGGTGGTTGACATCCACCCGTAAATCGTGAATTTCATTCCTGTAGGAACGGAGCTCCGTTGAGTATCTGTTGCTGAATGTCCACGAGACCGGATGAAGAAGGAAGGGAATAAAGACTAGGAAGAAGAACATGAAGACTGGCCCTAGTAGCTAGGGTACTGCCTCTGCTGTTGCTGGTGCTAGGGTGTCTGCTGAAATTGTGGGCCCTTCTACCCCCGTTTGATAATGGCTCTGTCGGCCATACGTTGGTTCTGCTTCCACTGTTGCTGGGGTTGTTAGAATCCAGGGATCTACTCTAAAGGAGGTGCTGCGAAGGTGAATGCGGTGTTATGAAAGGTTATGGGACACTAGTAGGTCTATCCATCCCCCGTACTTCCCTACCTAGCCGGGTCCTGAGTATACCATACTCCATTCACCTCCCAAACCGATGGAGGCTCCTCCTGAACTGTCTCTACTAATGGAGGTGGTTGGTGGAATGAGTGGGTGTAGGACCAGTCCTGCTCCCATAGCTGGGGTTGCCCTATCACCAACTACTCCTGAATATGTTGAACTCAGTATACGGGGGCAGAGGGTGCAATCATGTTAGGTATCTTTATCTTAGATACCTTATCAGTCAACTACTCCATTTGATTTAGAATTTTGGAGATGCTCCGATCCAACTCATCAATCCTATTGTCAAACCTCTCGACTACGGTAAGCTTGTCTACAAGGAGTCCCATGCTAGGGATTACGTCCTGAGAGAAATCAGCTACAACTGATTGTCCCCATCTAGATGAGTGTGAACTGGGGGACGATGTATAGGCCCTATTGGCCATCTATGAGCAGCTGGTTTCTACCATCTGCTCGAATATCTTCCAGATGGTATCTAATCCTCGTGATGTATAGCTGCCTCTACAGGCAGCACTCACTAAAGCATGCATCTCAGGGTTGAGACCAGTGAAGAACGCCTAGACCAAGATGTTGTCATCTAATCCATGACAGGGACACTTCTGCAGGATGCTCTTGAACCTTTCCCATGCATCAGAGAAAGCTTCATGGGGTAATTGGGAAAAGCTCGTAATGCGTGTTCTCATCATGTTAGTCATACTCAAGGGGTAGAACTTCTTTAGAAACAGGTCCTTGAACTGGGCATAAGTGGTGACTGTGACTCCCGAGTTCTTTACCCAGTAGTCGGCTTTGCCACCCAAGGCAAATGGAAGGACTGTGAGCCTAATATAATCTTGACTAACATTAGGATGTCTAAGGTTAGCGTACACGATCTCGAAGTCCCTTAGGAATGCATATGGTTCCTCAGAAGCGGTCCCATTAAAGTGTGGAAGTAGGTTCAAAAATTTCAGCTTTAACTTAAAATCAACTATGGGTTCGGCTGGACTCAAGTAGTTTCGAATTCTCTACTGTCTGGGGTTATACGCCGTATCCATTGGTGGTTCGACCCCAACATTGACTTGTCCTCACTGAGCTCTGAGTAATGCTTGTTTCTGCTCAGATGCAGCTAATATGGCTAGTACCATTATCATCGGATCCTTGGGGTGTTCTTATTTCTTCTTTGGAGGCATTTTACTTGAATCTTCTTTAGGGTCTGAATCAACAATATGGTCTTGATTAGAAGGGGATTTAGTCATGAAGATATTCTCAGCAAGGTGAAGGTCTTCCCTGGTGAGGTGGGAGGAGAGAAAGGGAATGGTTTGAGAGTAACCATCGTGAGAGTGAGTGATCTTTGAGCTCAAGAGGGTCATGAGTCCAGGTTGTCCCAAGTTACGCTTGGTCCTTTGAAGACGTACTTCTTGGGGGGTTCAATGAGAGATTCGCAAAGTCTGAATAAATATCCCCCTAATTAGTCATCTTCGATGTTAAAAGAACCGATTAGATTTAGATATTCAATGAGGCGCTAGTTCTAAAGTGGACGTGAACGTGCAAAGAATACTCACACAATACAAACGCAATTCAAACCCTCAATTTCACAAACTCAACGCGTATTGGCTATGAAGGTATAGCCGAATTATCTGGTCAATTTTAGTTTGTGATAAATGCAATCTTGGAAAGATTAACGAGACGTTAGTATCTGTATTTTCCTACAGACTGGCCCGGTTCTTACGACTAGTTGGACCTACTTTCAGCCAGTATAGGAGTAAGTATAGACCGTATAAATACGGCTACCCGTTTCTTGAGGACTAAGGCATCCTCTAAACCTCCCACTCTGCTAATGAAATTCGGATCATTTTCCATGTACATATAGATCCCCACTGAGAAGTAGCTAATCGCCTAAAAAGAAAGAACCGGTATTCTAAAAAAAATCCTGGCTTGGCTCTATCCCAGTGTCGTCTCTCTCAAACTTGCAAGTAAATCATACAATGAGAGCTTTATGCACCCGTGAACAAGGTTCTTTTTATTCTAATTTTTTTAATCGACCTGCTAAATTCATTCCCAATTTTAGAGTTAAGTTATCACTTAATCTGAACACAAAAACACATCTATTGTTCAGTCCCAATTTTTATAAAATACAAACGTAAAACAATGATGCATGCTCAGATGAAGGTATACTTACAGTGACTCTCAGCACTCTCCATGCGTTAAGCGAAACTGAATTTTTAAATTTACACTTGATGCATGCAGATCGAGAAAATCGCACCTGAACAATATACTATTAGCGGGGAAGAATTGAATTAATTTGAGCTAAATAGTACTTGTCAATGTGCGTATCATTATGAATCTTATAAGATGTGTGAATCTTCTACGATATGTGTGGCCTAAATTGCGAAGAGCACAAATAAATTTGATTTTATACTGCTGTGTGCCTATCCTTAATTTCACCACTCAAGTGAGCCCCACTCTCATCGGACAGTAAAACATGTCTCGACACACCACAAAATAATGTCCATGTCTTTTTTTCCTACGCGAGCTCTCAAATAAGAACTGTTGTAAATAAGAAAATTAACTAAATTATTACAACACAATAATTACAAGAAATGCTCTCAAAAATAAATTTAATGTCCTAGCTCTTCATCGGTCGATGCACATCGCATCCATCAACCTTCGATACACTCAAGTTCACCGTGCCCTCGCAAGGAAAAAACTTTATATTATAGAGATAGACAACAAAATATATACAAAAATATGAAGAATAATAATTAAGAGAAAAAAGAATAAATACAAGATTGGTTCGGGGTGAGACTACCCGAGTTAGACAAAACCTAAATCAAATTTTCTAAAATAACCCTAAGCTATTTACCCTCCCCGACAATGACACAATTCTGATCGGTTGCTAGGTATTTGATAATTTGTACTCGTTGTAATACGGGTACTTAGAGAATCAGCAAGAACCGAGAAAAGATCTCCATGAAGAGTGTCTCGACATGAATTTATATCCTGGGAAAGTCTGGGGTCAAACATAAGCATGCAAATGAACAACTTCGGGTTAATTTGGAAAACTCAGGTCTATTTTTTCAATGCATTTTTTTATATTTTTTAATGCAAAATGAATGTCAATGAAAAATATAGTTGAATCAAGTTAATAGGAAAGCACATAACTTAGCCAAATTAACTTTCATAAAAAATTAATTTAATTTTGCCAAATTATATTTTTCCAACAAACCTAATCCAATGATGAATGCAGCACACATTTTTTTTGGAATTTTATGGATTAAATTACAATAATGAAAAATGTACACTTTTTATGGGTTTTTTCGCAATTTTTTACACAAACGTAATGCCAAAATTATGAAAATTTTACTGGAATATAAACATGGTGCAACGTGAATACAATATTTTTTTTTGAATTTTCTGACATTATATGAGTTTTTATGGATTTTTTAATAAAAATAAAGTGATTGTGAGTAATTTATTCCTGATATATAGATATTGTTAAATCATCCAGAGATATAATTATCTGAAAAAGGTATTTTTATGTGGACTCCAGAAGATTTTAAATTTTACAAAAATAATGTGTGTGGATTTATTTAAAATCATTTACAAAAATTACTCTATAATTTATTGAAGATACATGACAACTCTATTTAGATGAAACTTGGATAGTAATTTAAGGACATTTTAAGGTATCATCTTTACTTTGCAGAATTTTTGGAGCAACTGCAGTGAAATATGAATTTAGAAGCTTAAATTGGGTAAAATGTACAATTTTCCACTATAACAATTTTAATAAATTATCCAAAGATCACAAAAATACCAATAAATGTCCATATGATAGAAAATTAGTTGCTCAACAGCATACCATTTTTCATTAGAATAAATGATGCAAAATTGATGCCCAAATTAACGTATAAAGACAAGGCTATTTGTGCAAATTCAAAATAAAAAATTTACAAATCAAACTGTGCACATGGGCACTTTTGGAATTAAGCAAACTTAACAAGGACAATATGTAATTTTTACGAAATAAAAAATAAACAAAAGACCTTCTTGTTCTTTGATCAGGCAGCTAGGGCATTGACGTGAGAGGGGCATCGACGGCCGCGTATGGTGGCGTGCGACATCATGGCGGAAGGTAACTGCCGTCAGGGCGATGCGTGGCATGCGAGTGGCGTATGGGCGGGGGACAGCTGCACTTGGCGGTTGGAGACCGTGACCGTAGGTGGGGTGGCAACGGCCAACCTGCAGTCTGGCTACTGAGTTGCGGTGGTGTGGGGCTGGCAGGAGGTGGAGGGCAGCGGGGATGGCCACTGTGGTGGCGGAGGAGTTGGCGGCCTAGCTGCTGCTTGTTGTTTTTTTTTGTTTTATTATTTTTTTTTGAATTTTGTCTCTGCTGTTGGGAATTACTTTTTTAATTTTATTATTTTATTATTTTTTTTAGTTTTCTTAAACATGAAATAAAATAAAAATGAGGATGAAGGGGAGATGATGGTGTTAATATGATGAAGATGGTATGGTGGAGGTGACTATATGGTGGTGAAACAAGGAAATAAACTGTAGATAAAATAAAATAAGAAGGGAAATGAGAGATACTTACCTGCGATGGAAGAGAATCCCCTGGAAAAGTGCTCATGGGGAGCATGTTTTTTGCTTGAATCGCTGGCGAGGGATGAGCTCGGGTAGCGCGCAGATGCGGCTAAGATGTTGGCAAAGACGCCAACGGATCTCACCGAAGAGATGGTTGTCATCGCTCGAGCATGGTGGCATTGCTATCACCGATTCAACTCTGGGAATTAGGCCCTCCTCACAAAAAGATGGATCAAGTGTAAAATGATGAGGATGGGATGTATATAAAGAGAAAAAAGGATAGTTATGAAAGTGGTGAAGGGGTGGTTAACAAAAGGGAGTTGAATTAGAAGTTAGAAAATATGGTGGAATGTTGGAGTCGAATGGGTGGTTATTGTAGAGAATGGAAATTAAATAAAAAATAAATAGTAGCCTACTTTAAATAAGAGAATAAAATAAAGAAGAAAATAAAGTGGAAGATAAACAAAAGTATGTCGATAAAAACACTATGTACATGGAATTTTTTTTACTTTTCTAGTTTCAACTTTTTTGTATTTTCAATAAAAGATATATACAAAATATTTACATCAAAATCAACAAAATAAATGTAACAAACAATAATATGTGCACAAAAATATCAAAATCAAATTTATTACATTTTGTACAATATACACCGAGGTCCCAAACTCAATGTTTGCAAATGAGCTCCAATTTTAATGAAACCTCTTTTGTTAGATAGATAATTTTCTAACTTAAACTTTAAAAGTGAGTTTGGTGAATTTGGAGTTCATACAAAGCGGGAATTTGTCTGCGAAGTTGGACTTTACAGCTTTTTCTCTTTGGGATCTAGGACTATTTATTTGAGGTGGAATTTAATTTGTATTTCTATATTTTTATATATATATTTTTATGAACACGTCAGAAAAAGAATTAGCCAAAAAGGAGTTGAAATGAAATTATTAAATATACATGAAGCTTTGGACTATTTACAGGTGAAAAACTCCTTTATTTTGCATCTTTTTATTATTAATTTATTTTGTACAATATAATATACAACAATTAGTATATTTTATTTACAAGAGTCATTTTATTAATTTATTGATTGTATGGACACTTATTTGAGATTTTACTCAGGGTTTTTGCTAAGATCAATATATTGAGATGATGAATCATGGATTCATCAGAGGGCTAAACTTGAATTGGTCAAGTAAGGCAGCCTGAAGGAGGTTAATCAAAGGATCGCTATCTAATAGAGTACGATCGAACTACTGCTCATGAATATGGCATCTGACAAAAGGAGCTCCTGCATATGGTCACTTGGATGGTAATCGGTTCTGATAGAAAAACAAGTGGCATGGGTGAGAACATGGATTTCTACATTGTGATTCCTCTTCTTCCTGTGGATGGTGGTATTCTCTCTCAAGTTTTTCTCGAAAAGAGGGATGTGCTCAAGTGCCTCCTGAAGAGTCAATTGTATCTAGATTCTGTCTATCATCTGCTCATTGAACTCTATATGGTGCTTCTTTAAGGATTTTCTATTTTAGTCCCCTATCCTAAGAGGAGTGCTTGAGGGAAGGGGATGGAAGGACCCTTTCCAGAGAGATGAGTGTCAGGAATACGTTCTAGTCATGCATTAGGCTAGAATCCATGCAAAGATCATCACACATAGTAGATAGACTCAAAGGAGATACAGAAACCATTCCTTTATTCATATTTTTTATTTTTGTTGTTTTTCATTTTTTTATATTTTTTTATAATTATCCTTAGGTACAAGGTGGGTCAACACAACAGAAGAAAAATTGGTGGCATCAGTACCACTGACAACATCTGATCTTGCAGCATCAACACTGTACTCTAGCCTGGCATCTAGAATCTTGGTCGCATCAGCACCACCGTATGCAACTAGAATACGACTACCTCAGTACTGTTGTATGTATCAACATCGTTGGTGGTGTAAGCACCACCATCATCATCATGAAAAGAGGCATCATCACTTCTTCCGTCATCATCTGGCACCCTAGAATCTGCATCGGGACATCGCTCAGACAAGTCACTGCCGGCTGGCTTCCTACCGCTCCTAAGTGTCACATAATCAGCATCATCTATAGAAGAAGAAGTATCATACAAAATATCACTAGAAGTGGTGATCTATGTAAACTGTACCTGCTTAGATTTCCTATAGACATTATTCGGACTAGGTTCAATCTGAGCAAATATGACGACCTTGCCCTTTATTATCTCCCTCATCTCCTGCCTAAACACGTCCATTTCTCGCCAAAAGGAGGCTTGATCATCAGAGAGAAAGCAAACGAGATCATCAAGTGTTGGGTTCTCATAGACTGGTCTGTGAGAACCGAACGGGGTGCCCGCTGGAAATGAGGTAGGATTTGCAGGTGGTATTGAGGAGGGGACTGGGAGTACTGCTAAGGCTGCTGTAGCTTCCTCCACTACTGTCCCTGGTACTGGGGATGAGAACCATGATGCTGCTGGTGGTGGTGGGAGTACTAGAACTGCTAAGGCTGGCTGCCCTGCCCTGCCTGAGCTGGAGGCTGTTGCTGGGAAGAGGTGCCTCCAGTGGACCATCGAAAGCCTGGATGATCACAACGAATCCTGGGTTGTGGTTGGTACTAGGAGTACCAAATCCCGTTGACTTCCATAAGTGGCTCCTGCTGCTCGTGGAGTGGCGGGGGAAGGGCTGCCAAGGGCTGATCCGACTTGTAGACCACCATCTGAATGTCTAAAGATGGTTGTGGCTCCTGGTAGTGTTGGAGCTGTTGAATCGGCTCTACATGTATGTGGTGAACATGGTAATATGAAGTAGAAGGTTGGGTAGAGCTGCTCCCTGGATCAGTCCATGACCTGAGACGGGGCTGAGAAGCCATCTGTGCCTCTTGAAGACACATGATCTAGGTCTACAGGTCAGTCAAAGTTTGGACCAGCTCATCAATCTTGTTGAGCTTGTCTAGGCCTTGGCACTGCTTCTTCTCTATGATCTCTATCCGGTCCAACTTTTATCTGATAATGCCCATGTCAGCAGCTGAAGACTCTACGAGTGCTGCTGCTGAGAAAGATGTGGAGGGGCCGACATCAAAGCGTGCAAATCCTCTGATATGAAATCGCCTGCGGGAGAGGCTTCCCCTGAGTGTAGACTCGGGTTTGGGACATCACCGTGTAGTTCTCTGCAATCTCCTCATAGATGGCCTAGATCTGGTCTTAGTCCATGGTGAAGTAGGAACCTCCACATGAGGCGTTCACTAGCCCCTGCAGCTCAGGTGTCAGCCCACAAAAGATACTCTGTACGAGGTTGGGCTTTCTGATCTCATTTTGTGTACACCTGTCGATGAGCTCTCTAAATCAATCCCAGGCTTCATGGAACTATTTGTTTGGGATCATGGTTAAGTTGCTGATCATCGCTCTCGCCGCATTGGTTCGACCGAGTGGATATTACTTGTTCAAGTACTCGGTCTGGAGCTTTTCCCAAGTACTGACTACACTCCCTAGGTGCTTCAGCCAGTAGGATGCTTTGTCAACCAAGGAGAACGGTCAGGCAATTAGCTTGATGTGTCCTTGTCCACAAATCTGTCATGGATAGTACGACATATCGTCTCAAACTCTTGCATATGGAGATGGTACTCCTCGGTGGCTAGCCCATGGAGTTTTGGGAAGTAATTGGATCATATGGGGGCGAAGCTCGAAGTCTCCAAGGATCTAGAGCAGCTGGATCCATCTAGGGTGAGGGTTGCACAAGGATAATGCAATTGCCTCATCATGCACACTGGGCTCACTAGCTCTTGTGGCTCGTCCTGGCCTCCATCTCCTCCCTCAGCTCTAGGTATGTCTCCACCAGTTGGTTTCTACGGTGCATCTCTACCAACTCTCATCTGCGTGAGCTCTCGCCTTACCTCTACCATGAATGCTCCTTCGTCCCTAATTTGTCTCTACATAGTCTCCCAAGGAAGCTAGCAACATGTTGTAGATGGTAGCCTGGTCCAATATGAGTGCCGATCCTTGTGGCTGCTCATCAGTCCTTCCCTCACTACTGGCCATGTCTTTAGTCTTTGGAAAGGCAAAGCACCCTAGCTCAGGTGCTGTCAAATGAACATATAATTGTGCTGGCCTCTATACTAGTACCTCAGGGGTAATAAAAGGGTGGTCGAGGGGAATAGTGTGGAGGCAAATTCGGGATCAGAGAGCGGGTCTGAGCTCTCTGAAGCAGCCCTAGATAAATGGGGAGGAGTACTGGAAAGCGGTGCTGCTAGAGGCAGCCTAAGATACCTCCTTCCCATCATAGTGATGAGGAGATTTATGAAGATCAGATCTGGGACACAAATAAGATGAGGAATCAAACCCCCTATTCACCCACGCAATGCGAGCTAGTGAACATGAAAGTTCGGTCGTCAATCTTGCCAAATTTTATTTAGGTGACAATTCAATCTATCAGAGCAGCTAAGCAAGCTGCTAGGAGCCCAATGCTCACAAGAGACTGTCCAAGATTCTCCTAACCAGTTTTTCCCAGCCAGTATGGGTTGCGGACCGTTTACAGGATACCTGATTTCCCTCTGCTAAGGAAGTTTCAAGCCAATTACCAGCTACCTAGTGAAATCCTCACTGGAGAATAACCAATCACAAGAACCAATATTCTGAAGAGAGTTTAGGCTTATCTCTATCATAGTGTGTGAGTCACTCTCTCGCTGCAGATAAATAAAATAAGGAGGGTGTGACTCCCCCAAAACATAGATTTTTAAGTGAGGTCCGGCTTTAGGTCAAGTTCTCTTTAGCAATCCAAGTTTTTATTGATTATCACTTTTTGTATATTTTTTTTGAAAAAATACAATCCTAATGAATTTTCTGATTTCCTTGTTATTTAAGTCAAAGAAAACCTAGGGGAGGGAGTCGGAAAAGTTGCGCATGATCAAACACGATGATGCGTGCAAAGATAGAAATATGTACCTTGCTCCAGCACTCTACATGTAGGGTGATCCGTGATAAAATTAAAAATAAAAATAAAACTACCTATATAATGCACGTAGAAATCATCCTACAATGAGCAACTTCTATTAGTAAGAAGAACTTTCCCAAAACTATTTTTAGCAAACAATAAATATAATATAAAATATTTAGCAATTGGAGCAAATATTTTTTGGATTTTAATTTAGTTTTTATGATTTTTATAAGGATTTGGGAGATTTTTTATTTTTAGTGATTTTCTTTTTCTATCTTTATGGATTTTTGGTTTGGAGGTATAAAATACGATAATAAACTATTAGAATTTTTTTGGAAATTTTTAACAATAATTTTATATATTTTTCTATTTTCCTAAATTAGATAAGGAAAAATAACTTTGTTTTTTATTTTCATTAAATAGAAATATAGGATAAAATACCTTAATAAAAATATTTATTACAGAATATGAAATAAGGTATTTATCCCAATTTTCTATGAATTTTTAGGGCACATGAGCAATTTTTAACAAAAGTAAAATCAACAAAAAATAAGGTCTAATAGGGATATTTTTGAAATATATAAAGTTCTAGTACTATTTCCTAACATCGTAAAGAAGTTCAGAGCTTAAAATGTAGATTTTCTAATATTGACAATAACATTTACCTGTAAGGGTATTTTTGCAATTAATACAAAGTTCAAGGTCTAGATGCAAAATATCTAGAAAATATTTCATTAACATTGTAAAAATATGGACCAAAAAGAAATACACAAAATTAAAGGGCTCATGTGCAAAATACCCAGTCCCTCACAAGCACGAACATGTGAGGTGATGTGGATTGGACTTAACACAAATATAAGAAGTACAGGGGTTAAATGCAAAATATCTAGAAACTTTTGCACTACAGACCAAAGTTTGAATATTAAAAGGAAATTACAAAAAAGTGGAGGATATATGGCAAAATTACCCCCTCGATGCAATCCAACGATGCTTGAACTTCAATTATCCACTTGTCGTGTTGAAGATGGCCGATGACGCTTTAGAGGCGGGCAGTCCGGATTAGATCCTTGATGGATATCGTGTGATTGACAGTGGTTGGATCTAACAGATGGCAACAAAACTAGAGCCTCACGCTGATGGGGCGACTGTTGCTCTTCACCACAATGAGTGAAGAGCAGGAGCACTGGCGAGCTTCGATTGGCTCTTCCTCCCTCCTCGTGCGATCTCGGTTATCCTTGATAGGCCAAAATGATCATCTAGTCGGTGCGCTCCTGCTAGATGCTTCAGAAAGGTCCTAGGATCTCCGACGAGATCCAACAAGGTCGGAGAAGTTGGGGAGCTTCACGACCTTATGTCTTGGAAAAAATCTACCCACATGGTCCTTTGCCACCGATACCTTCAATGTTAGGCCTAGCAAAGAAAGAGGAAGGCTCCGGTGGCTAGATGAGTAAAGAATGTGCGAAAATGAGAGCGAGTGGAGTTACTCCAATGAGTGACGGAGTCGGAGTACCGTTTGCTCGATTTGGGGCAAATCAAAATGGATGGGGGTCTTATGAATCTCGTATTCATCATGCTAAAAATCACCTATTAAACCCCTGGATTAACTAATCCAATAAAAATCACTGTTAATTCTTTATATTTATCTTATAATATATTGTGTATAATTTATCTTAATTAATTATAATTTAATTTCCTTTATTTTTCTTTGTAATTATGTTATCATCAAAAACCCCTAAAAATTATATAGACTAATTATCTATAATTCACTGACCTTTAAAAAGATTAAAAAATACAAAACAACTCAAAAAGTCGATATTTTTAGCCCTTTAAAAACACCCCCAAAATACTTTTTATACAAACGACCTCTTTTGGCTTTTTGCCCAACATGAAACTTGTAGATCTCGTCGAGACAAGCAACTTTCATGTTTAGACTTTTTCCTAATTTTAATCTAACCATTTATTTTGTATTTTTCTTTGTTTTTATATTTTGAATTTTCCGATTGGGCCACGTGGCGCCCTCTGGGCTGCCCACGTGGCCTGCCTCCCCTTTCGCCACCCAACGCTCTACTGGGCCATCAGATCTCCTTCATCTCCGCCGTCCATCGTCGCTTCTCTCCCAGCCCTTAGATCAATCCCTCAGACCAAATCTCTGCTGTTACCCATCGCCTTAACCTCAGCCGCCCAATCTTTATACCATCCAACACCCCTCCTACTGTCACGTCGCCCCTTCTCCATAACCACTCGATCGCTCTTCACCCTACGCTTCTCATCATGACACGTACCCCCCCAGTCCGCACCGTCGGATAAAACACCAGGTCACATCCTAGCCATCGGCTCCCGCCTAACTCCCCACCGCTTAATCAGACCTTAGATCTGATCTGAGCCCTCCTGCAACGGTTCTATCCCAGCCGTTGGATCGCAAGATCCAACGGCTCCCACTCATCGTCCTCCTCCAGTCGCCTCTCTCCCCAGGCGTTACGCCTCGCTGCCACATCTCACCCTTCCTATTTTGGAGCACGCCACATTCACCCCCTCACTCCACGACGTCACCTCCACAAAGCCCTACCCTTTGTCATCATCACGTAACCTCCAACCTTCCTCCTCCATTACTCACTCGCCATCAATCAACCATTCAAGCACCCCCATCACCTCATAATGGCAGAACCCCCCTCCTATAAAATTGCCTCCTCTACCACCATCAGCCATCATCCACCACTCACGGGGGCTTCAGCCCAGCCTCTGGCTCTCCGGTGACAGCGGAAGAGCCGTATTTCGAGGTGACGATGGCCGCAACAACCATTGGTGTGATCCATGGCCTTTCCGGCCATGTTGTAGTGCCACCGTGCTCCGTCGAGCATCGAGGAAGGGTCAACCTCATTGTGCGAAGACGGGGCTCGATTTGAAGCCCAGCCCAGGCCACTACCTTCCCCGGGTTCCCCTCTCCGACGAGGGCCCCTCTCCCCTTCTTTTTCTTTGATTTTCTCCG
Organism: Ottelia alismoides; assembly: GCA_037367405.1. Lineage (NCBI taxonomy): Eukaryota > Viridiplantae > Streptophyta > Magnoliopsida > Alismatales > Hydrocharitaceae > Ottelia > Ottelia alismoides. The sequence continues at coordinate 268,275 of JAZKJV010009558.1, forward strand.
ATTTATACCTCCGCCTGTCATCATCTTCACCTTCGCCTAACCACTCCAGCACTTCCACCATACTTCAGTCATCCTCACCGATCACCCCTCCTTTCTCCCTGACCCTCCCTCGCTTCGACTCCCCTCTTTCTCTGATCTGCCGGAGAAGAAGGCATTGGCCACCGCCTCCCGTCATCCCCACGGCCTCCGTTCATCCCATTTCACTCAAACTTCACACGCACTCGCTTCGGCTACATACTTAACATCTGCCTGTGCTCAAGACTTCAATGGCCGGAGCTAACACATGTGCTCTGATCTGCCCCTCCGCCACGTCAGCAGCTGCATCGCGAGGGCCTGAACTTTCATCTTCGATCATCAGAAGGCCTCGCGAGGCACGATGTTGCTCTATCTAGCCCGTCGGAGTATAACCTTCTCCGGTGGTCTGCGGAGGAGGCAGACATCACAGGCGCCGTCCGATCATCTGGATCGGATGGCTGTGACGACGACACGTTGAGGCCTAAGCCTCAAACCGGACCAACGGCCTCGGGTGACCCGAGCCAAGATCCAAGCCTCCACATGGTGCTGCGTGCCCCGAACCAGAGGCACCCTTCCGAGCCTAGTCCCTCACGTGCTCTGCACGTGGGGATCTAGGAAAATTGCAGGACAAACCCCGAAGTTTTTGATAATTGCATAATGGTCCCCAGGCACGTGCCTCACATTCGTGCTTGAGTATTTTATAGGGAGACCCCTCAAAGCTTCTAGAAATTGCAAAAATGCCCCCGTACATGGAAAAATTACAATGGGGCCCAGGCGGTTTTTGGTATTTACATTTAGGTCCCTCCAGGGACCTAAATGTAATATTTATCATTTATTTTCTTACATTTTTATTACAATTATGACCGTGCATTGTTTTTAGCATAACTTGACCATCGTATGTCCAAATTGCATGATTTTAGTTTCGCTTTGATCTTTGTTTCTTCCTCTACATCTTGGCATGTTTAATTTTCTCATCTACCACTATTTTAAATGGAGTGAATTTTTGTGATAGATGATGACCCTGCTCTTCTTATCCTTGCTCTGATTTGATGGCTGTTCTTCATGTTCTGATTAAAATGATCCTGTTTTCCATTTTTACTATGTTGCTCATATTTTTAGGGTATATTTGTAATCTTTTGTGTAGCATACATGTAAACTTGTGTAATTGTTCATTCATCACTTTATAATTGCATAAAAATCAACTAAAAATTGCATGCATCATATTATTGCATTATAAAATGCATAGTTCATCATGCAGACCTGAAATTGAGAAATAATTCACACAGGTGCTTCATTGATCAGACTCAGCAAATAAATAAGTAGTTGTGTCCTTGTGTTCGACCTTGGTAGATTTGCCAAGTATAAATACTCCACAACATTCAAACGATTGTGGTATTTTGTTGAATCGAATTTGCCTCCTATACTACGACAATTCCTGATTATTAAAGAGGCGGATTTCTCCCTCATCAAATGGCGTCGTTGCTAGGGATACAGCTTAACTTAATTTATTTGTTGAATTTTGATTTTTCTTTGTCGAATATTTTCAAGGTTTACAGGTCCTCATTTCATGCATCATTTTTTGCATCACGTCTGCTGATTAAATTCCTCCGTATTTTTCTAACTTTTTTCTTTTGTGGTAGGGTCAATGAAACTCGAGGACGCTTGATTTTCATGGAGGTGTGAAGTCGGGAGCTTCCGCTAAAGAGGCTGCAACAGAAATTGTGAAGAAATTTTAGGAGCCTTTATCAGTCAGCCTGCATTTTCATAATGTAAAAAAAACTTGCATGTGCATATTTATTTCCAGTTTTTGCATGTTGTAAAAAAAGAATAGATCACGTGATGATCTACACCCCCACACACACACTTGCACATATACACTCACCCCCCTCTGTATATTTTACAATCTCTCTCGCTCTCTCTCCGATCGACCTCGTTTGTAAAACTACCCATACCCTCCACCCTTGTATTGTAGTGTAAATACTTCTCCAAATATAGAACCCCTCCCTAACTCAGAACCTTAGTTAGGCTATTTGTAGCCTAAGTATAGGGGGGACCCATCTGTTAATCTTTCCCTCGCAGTGCCTTCTTATACTTAAGTCAATTTCTGACCTAAGTATAGGGGGATCCTCCTCCTCAGTTCCGCTATATCACACTATATTTGATCGAGCCATGGGTTCATGACACTTGTGCTATGAGGACATAGCAAAATTTAAGTATAGGGGGGTATACCGTATATTACCGTGTATCTACTTTAGCCATAGCTCGTGTTTTTAAAACTTTTTGAAATTTTTGTTTTTGGGCTTGGTTTTGGTAAACCTGTGAACTGAGTTTTGCAAAAAACCTTATAAATTGTTTTCTTAAAAATTGAGGGATTAATCTGTGTAAATACTCCTTTTTCAATAACAAAAAAAAATATTGAAAAATTAAAAACCTTTCTTTGAATTAGACTCTGACTACTAGGCTTAGTAGACACTTTGCGCGAGGGAACTTCGGTCTCCCATAGCAGAGTGGGTGGTTTAGAGGACAGTGCATATGGCTCTGCCCTCAAGTAACACGGGTCCGTCTATCGGCTCGTACTTACACCCATACTGGCTGAGAGTAGATACTTTTATTCATTTTAGCCTGGGCCAGTCATTGTCTCTCCAAAAAAATTGAAAATTAAAATCCATAAAATCTACAAAAGTCAAAAATCACACAAAAATCACTAACTAAGGAGTTAGTGTATTCCTGACACAAACACATTCACTCAAGGCTTGAGGATATTGAGGACACTGGATTTCTGTGATCTTGAGAGTCTGAGTTAACATGCCTTAGTCATTAGGGTTTTTAAACTTAAATATCCACACTTCCCTAGTTTGAAGATTTGTGCGCTATATTGCACTCTTCATCTATACTTTCAAAAGAATATGATCAGCACAAGTCACTTTCACAACTGCATGATTGATGAGATGAGTTGAGATATCACTTGAGGAACTAGGACTAGAGATTTGAGTTTAGATCCGATCTAATGATATTCGAGGATGGGATAAAGTTAATGAAGACTTCAGAAAACCTGAATGCTAGCAAAACCCTAGCCAGTATTTGAACAAGATTCATATGCTATCTCTTTGATATTTACCTATGTGCTAGGGTATGATGAAACTTAATGGAAATTGTTGATCAGTGTGCACCAACTTTTGGTAAAAGCTGTAGAGCTAGCCAACAAAAGAAAAGAAAAAGAAATGTTGAAGAAAAGCTTGATCATCCAAAGTCAAATTCCAAATGAGCTTACACCAATGGCGAGCGCTCCCAAACATTTTCAAAGTGTCCACTTGGACAAAGCGCTAATTAGGACCATGGAGTCGGGCTGACACCACAAAAAGGGCTTTGCATCGTAAGCGATACAAGTCTGGGTGTCGAAGGTATCTTCGACACTCAGAAAAGACACACCCCGGTGTACTCCCAGAAAAACAAGTGCAGATGACTCCAACTCTCTTGACGGACACATTGATCAACAATCTAAAAATTTATACGTGTTGAGTAAAAAGGCACTCAAGAGGCCCCTTGTTCCAATGTGAGCCCTCCATCATCTGGTCGTCCATCTACACTTTCAAGTCTATAAACTAATGAGACGGTTGACTGAAGCAAGAATAGACTTATTCCCTAGTATTGAGGATGAGGTCTAAAGGAGAGTCTTTGGGACTGGAACTTTGAGTGATGCATTGACTCGACTCTCATGAAATACAGTACACCTAGTGCCATATCCTTTTATTATATGTACAAAAAGAGAGTCTGATAATTAGAGAAGTTGGATTCCTTCTGACTAAGGCTTGGATAAACACAAAATTTTAGGATCTCTTAAATTAAGGGTATTCGAAAGATCAAGCCTTGAAATCTTCACTTGCACTATCAGGAATTAATCCGACTCCTTCATTCTTTAGATGCTCAAGGACGAGCATGGTTTAAGAATAGGGGTAAGATGAATCTTGTATTCATCATGCTAAACATCATCTATTAAACCCCTGACTTAACTAATCCAATAAAAATCATCATTAATTCTTTATTCTTATCTTGTAATATATTGTGTATAATTTACCTTAATTAATTATATTTAATTTCCTTATTTTTTGTAATTATTTTATCATAAAAACCCCTAAATATTATATAGAGTAATTGCCTATAATTCACTAACCTTTAAAAAGATTAAAAAATACAAAAAACAACTCAAAATCAAAAAAGTCGGTATTTTTATCCCTTTAAAAATACCCCCAAAATTACTTTTAGTACAAACGACCTCTTTTGGCTTTTTGCCCAACATGAAACTCATAGATCTCATTGAGACAAGAAACATTCATGTTTTGACTTTTTCCTAATTTTACCTCTAATTATTTCTTATGTATTTTTCTTTGTTTTTATATTTTGAATTTTCTAATTGGGCCACGTGGCGCCTTCTGGGTCTGGGCCGCCCATGTGGCCTGCCTCCCCTTCTGCCACCCAATGCTCGCCTGGACCGTCAGATCTCCTCCATATCCACTCTCAACCCTTTTATCAATCCCTCAGACCAAATCTCTGCTGTTATCCATCGCTTTAACCTCAGCCGCCCAATCTTTATACCATCCAACACCCCTCCTACTGCCATGTCGCCCCTTCTCCATAACCACTCGATCGCTCTTCATCCTACGCTTCTCATCATGACACGTACCCCCCCCTAGTCCCCACCGTCGGATCAAACACCAGGTCACATCCTAGCCATCGCCTCCCGCCTAACTCCCCACCGCATGATGACATGGTTCTATCCCAGCCGTTGGATCGCAATATCCAATGGCTCCCACTCATTGTCCTCCTCCAGTCGCCTCTCTCCCCAAGCGTTACGCCTCGCCGCCACATCTCGCCCTTCCTATTTTGGAGCACGCCACGTTTACCCCCATCGCTCCACAATGTCACCTCCACGAAGCCCTACGCTCCGTCATCTTCACGTAACCTCCAACCTTCCTCCTCCATTACTCACCCGCAATCAATCAGCCATTCAAGCACCCCCCACCACCTCATAGTGGCAGAACCCCCCTCCTATAGAATCATCTCCTCTACCACCTTCAACCGTCATTCACCACTCACGGGGGCTTCGACCTAGCCTCTGGCAATCCGGTGATAGCGGAGGAGCCGTATTTCAAGGTGACGATGGCCGCAACCACCCAGGTGTGATACATGGCTATCTGACCATGTCGCGACGCCACCATGCTTTGCCGAGCACCGAGGAAGGGTCAACCTCGTTGTACGAAGACCAGGGCTCCATCTGAAGCCCAACCCATGCCACTACCTTCATCGGGTTCCCCTCTCCGAGGAGGTCCCCTCTCCCCTTTTTTTTCTTTGATTTTCTCCGATTTATACCTCCACCTGTCATCATCTTCACCTTTGCCTAACCACTCTACCACTTCCACCATACTTCAGTCATCCTCGCCGATCACCCCTCCTTTCTCCAGACCCTCCCCCGCTCCGACTCCCCTCTCTCTCTGATCCGCCGGAGAAGAAGGCATTGGCCACCTCCTCTCGTCACCCCCCACAGCCTCCGTTCATCCCATTTCACTCGCACTTCATGTGCACTCGCTTCGGCTACATCCTTAACATCTGCAGATGCTCAAGACTTCAATGCCTGGAGCTAACACATGTGCTCCGATCTGCCCCTCCGCCACCGGTGGCACGCCATCGACCTTCTGATCCAATCGCTACCGGAAGACTGCCACGTCACCAGCTGCTTTGTGAGGGCATGAGCTTTCTTCTCCGATCATCAGAAGGTCTCGCGAGGCATGGTGGTGCTCTAGCTAGCCCGTCGGAGTACAACCTTCTCGGCGGGGCTACGGTAGAGGCAGACACACACAGGTGACGTCCGATCCTCTGGATCGGACGACTGTGACGATGACACGGGGAGCACAAGCCTCAAACCAGACCAACAGCCTCGGGGTGACCCGATCCAAGATCCAAGCCTCTACATGTTGTCGTGTTCCCCGAACCAGAGGCACCCGTCCGAGCCTAGTCCCTCACGTGCTCTGCACGTGGGGTGCTGGGAAAATTGTAGGACAGACCCCGGACTTATTGATAATTGTAGAATGGTCCCCAGGCACGTGCCTCATGTACGTGCCTGGTTATTTTACAAGGAGACCCCTCAAAGCTTCTAGAAATTATAAAAATGCCCCCGCGATTAGAAAAAATACAATGGGGCCCAGGAGGTTTTTGATATTTACTTTTAGGTCCCTCATGGACCTAAATGTAATATTTATCATTTATTTTCTTGCATTTTTATTACAATTATGCCCCTGCATTGTTTTTAGCATAACTTGAGCATCGTAGGTCAAATTGCATGATTTTAGCCGTTTTGATCTTTGTTTCTTCCTCTACATCATGGCATGTTTAATTTTCTCATCTGCCACTATTTTAAATGAAGTGAATTTTTGTGATAGATGATGACCCTGCTCTTCTTATCCTTGCTCTGATTTGATGACTGTTCTTCATGTTGTGGTTAAAAGGATCCTGATTTCCATTTTTATTTTATTGCTCATATATTTAGGGTATATTTATAATATTTTGTGAAGCATACTTGTAAAATTGTGTAATGGTTCATTCATCACTTTAATTGCTTAAAAATCAACTAAAAATTGCATGCATCATATTATTGCATTATAAAATGCATAGTTCATCATGCAAACCTGAAATTGAGAAATAATTCACAAATGCACTTCATTGATCAAACTCAGTAAATAAATAAGTATTGTGTCCTTATGTTCGACCTTGGTAGACTTGCCAAGTATAAATACTCCACAACATTCAAACAATTGTGGTATTTTGCTGAACCGAATTTGCCTCCTATATTACGACAATTCCTGATTATTAAATAGGCAGATTTCGCGCTCATCTGGGTATGTCGGGATGGAGGAAGCGATGATGTAGAAAATGGGGGGTGATCAATGTAATAGAGAATGGTCGAAGCACGACAAAATAGTGGCTAGAGCTGAAGCTCCAGTTAAGTACAATTTGGTATTTTTAGAGAACTAAATAAGAAATCGATCGAAACTAAATCCTACACTAGATTATTTTAGATGCTTGGTTGAGCTAATGAAAACTAAGGTTCTGCCTGAGAAATAGAGAACCGAGGCGGAGCTCTGCCAACTACTCCAGCGAGGCTCAGATCATTGCCACTGTGCCTCTTCCTCTACGCCAATCTATAGGAGGAGATGTTGATGTCACCAACAACCTCTAGAACCAAGAAGCTCAGGGATTTTGAAGTGGGAGCAAGACCAAATTCAAAAGGAGACTGACGAATTTATTTTATACACAGGGACCTTTGACTGAAGCTTCGGACCACTTCAGTGCATGAAAGAGCATCGCTTGAAAGGCAAGAGTGCATAAGAATCGATAAAAAAGAATGCAAGAATAGAGTGCAAAAATCGAAGAAGTTAAGGACCTAGCATTTTGATATGACATACATAGGGAAACTAGGGAGTTGACCGAGGTCTACCCAGGTCGGTCTCTTATTGGTCCATGTAGGATGATAGGAGAAAAAACATAAATAAAATGTTTATTAATTCAAATTAAAATAACAAATGATTTTATTAATTTTAGGTTAAAACATGATACATATTTTTAATTTTATGTAGTATTTTATTATGGTTTATGTTTATATTTACAATTTAATTTATTATAGGTGGCTTTTTACAAGTATAATCGTAGGTATATTCATCTATATAGTGTGTATTTTAATTTTATTTTGCATTTTACATCTTATTATTTTCTATACATAATTTATATAATTATACTTATTTCGATATACATAAATAGATGGTTTGATTTTATTTTAATTATATACATATTTTTGAAATAATATTTACAAAAATTGAAAAACTAAAAAATTATTTTATGCAGGTGCAATGTACAATAGGGGTCGAAAACCTAACTTTTGTATCTTATCTCTAAATTGAATGAAACAACCTTCATTAAATTGCTTATTAAAAATTATATACAATTAAAGTGATTTTGATGAATTTTGAATTCATATGGAGAAGATATGGATCTATGAAGTTTGGATTTTGGATTTTTATTATGACTATAGAGACCACAATATTCATTACTTTGGTGTGAAATAAATTTGTACTTTTTTATATATTTTTATCTTCAACTTTCATGTATAAAGATTATTGATTTGAGGTGTAAAGAATGAAGTTATAAATACAATTGGGCATTTTTATGATGGTCAAATTAGGATTTTATTGTATTTTTACTCTATCTCCCCCCTACTTTATTCCTTATCGACCCAATCAACACGATGCCTAGGTCTCGGGGCTATGGTATATCATTTCTGTTTTTCTTTTCTTTCTTTATTATTTTATTTTAGCTTTAAATACAATATTTTATAAAATATTTGACATAATAAATATATATGCTATTTTATGCAAATTGATGCTATATGCATGTATTTAGATAGGGTTTAAAGGCCAAAATAAAACAGTAATGGTGATGAAATGGAAATTCGTTAGTAGTCTAGGTAGTTCTCCGTCCAATTCTGTATTTAATTCCACAATCAATTTCTATTTAGTAGCATAAATCTGATCTGTCATTTTCAAGCTCTAATCTACAAGATATGAGCTCTCTAATCATCGAACTCACAAGATCGTAGCATAATTGTGAGATTCCCTTTGAGTTGTAGATATTTGACCTCTAGATCCATATTCAGACACCTTTGAGCTTCAAGGAGGTCATCTATCGATAAGGGAGTGCAGCTGGAGCCTATAGCCACTAGTGGGAGGAGATGCAGACGTAGATCGAACGAGATCTGCTCGGTCGAAGTTCCTAACCATCTCCCTTCTTCCGAGTTCTCCTAGTAGTTTCCCGGCCATACGATCAAGAACACGCCTCCAATTCGCATTAGAACCGTCGATCGAGCCTTTATTCCAAACCACATATCATAGTTTCCAAATAAGATCTCATCGTACATACGCACATGTAGCTGAACCATAGGATCAGAATAAAAACAAGATCCAGTCGTCCATTTAGCCATGTGGATCGGTGGTATATTTGGACTCCAGATCCTATTTCTTTTCTATTCTGTAAATAACTCCTCTCCTGGACACAAGTCATTATGTGAATGTTTGGTTGTTTGGACTTTTGCCCTTCCGGAGATTTTAAATTGTATTTTAGTCCAGTTTGATTGTAAAAACATGCTTCCTCGTGCACTTTTGGTAATTTTGCAAACAAGATCTAGATCTTTTCTTATTACTATGTGGTCTGTAGAAATGAAAAATATCCATCGGGGTCCATGCCAGCACGGCTCATGTCAGCTGGCACGCCCCTTCATGGGAAAATTGCTAGTTATATCCTATATTTTCATTGTGTTGTCAGTTTAGTATATAATTAGCTTTTGTTTTCATAAATACCCTTATATGTTAGACTTTAATTTTCGATTGTAAATATTACTTAATAAATAGCTAAACATCATTAAAAATTCCATAAAAAACATTTTATATTCCTGGTAAGTAGTATTATCATCAATATTTTTAATTATGCATTTCATTTAGTTTTGTTATTTATAATAAATAAAAAAAATCCTTTTTTGTTCATGTATACAGAAAATAATTAATTAAAAATAAAAAAATAATATGAAAACTTTTGAATATTATAAGTTTGTTTTGATAATTACTTATAAAACCCCTAAAAATCACAAAACACTAACAACACCTCAAAATTCACGTAAAGTCACAACAAAGTGAAAAAATAAATAAAATACATTTTTGAAAACCTTTAAAATTTGTACCTATTCTATGTATATTTTACATAATTTTGCTCTTATTTCATATTTTAAATTCATAGAAACATCTGTTGTGTTTTCTATTTGTTGTTTTTTATGTTTTTAATTGTTTTCAAAATCTTAAGAAAACCAGAACAATCCTCTAAGAAAAATAATAACTTTAACATATCAAAAACCCAAAAAAGAATTTTATGTGAATTTTTTATACATTTTTATATATTTTAAAAATATAAAAATTAGCCTTTCCTTATTTCTTTTACATTTTCTTTTATTAGTTTTTTGTTTTATTTTATTTAAAATATAAAACATTTACAAAAGTAGAAATCTTTTTTAAAAAGATTAAAATCAGAAAACCAATAAAGATATAAATACTAAAATTTGTAAAAAAAGGGAAAAAAATCCACAAAATCCAATGTAGATTGCTCAGATATTCCTTCTTTTTATTTCATTGCTTGCCTCTGATTTAAATAACCCTCAGAATTATTAAAATGTCCCTGAGTTCGATCCTGAAAGCTATATAGGTAAATAATACAACAATGTTCATTTCTCTTGCTTACATTCATTTCCTTTCTTTGTTTGTGTGCTTGATAATTGAATTAAGAATTATTAATCATTTTTATTTGAGGGAGAATAGGGTTACTTCGACACCTCACCTTATTTTTACATATTTAAATCCTTCATCTCTTGATAAAAACACACTCCGATCGTGCCCCACTTGCCGACTACGTGTATCCATGGGGTATATTATACTTACCTTTTTCTGTGTTTTTTGCATTTCTAACTAGTCTTGAAAATATTTAAATGAGTGTAGTATTTTTTAGTAAAAATTGCAAGCATGACCTTGTACTTTCAATTTATTATATTTAGCTTCTCTCGCTCCATGTGTTGCGCCATGTAAGGCACGACGAAAATTGCATGTATGCCCTTTATTTTTCAAGGCTTGTAATGAAATGCACTTAATGTTTCTTTAAATTACAAATCTGTCCCTATAACTGTAACATATTTTTTTCTTCTACATTTGTCATTAAAAATATTTTTTTACTTCAAAAATCATGGGAAAATTAATGTTAGTACATGTAATATTGCTTGATCACATATATTTATCACATGTTATTTTAACTAATTTTATTATTAATTAAAAAATACCAAAAGACACATTTTCGTCTTATTTAATATAAAACCCAAAGTAATTAAAAAACGTGAATACAAATTCCCAAAATATATGTTATCTATATTTTTATATCTACTACCATATATCCAAAAATCACTTAAAATATAAAACCAAAAAATTGCAAAACCCTAAAAACCTTATAAAAATTAGCAAACAATATTGAAAAATCCAAAAATATAACTTTATATTTGGGAATTTATATATTATATATAATATATAGTAAAATATTTTTAGGTTAAACCTATAATGATCTCGGATAATTATTCTTTTTATTATTTTAGTATATTCAATACTTTAAATGTATATAAAAATGGTAAAAATTCTATATTTCCATATTTTAATGTATTTTGATATATTTAAAAATATATTATCCTGTAAATACTATATATCTTATATATTACTTATATTATCAATAATAACATTATTATTTTATATAATGATATATTTTATTTTAAAAAATCGAAAATAAAATAAACAATTGAAAAACTAAAAATAAAAAATAAAAATACTATAAAAAAATTAAAAATCCAAAAAATTAAATATAATTAAAAACCTACATAAAATTAAGAAAATATAGAAAATAACAAATATATATATTAATTAGAAAAAAATATTTTTAGCAATAATAGCTTTCTATCATTTCATCACTGAGTTTGACCTCTAATGTGCTTACACCAATACACATACATTATTGAGTTATAATAAATTTTGATTCACACTTTGCATTGATTAATTTATTTATCATAGTGTGGGTTGATTGTTGCTTAATTGATAGTTGGTCGTTGCAGTGATTGCTAGGCTAGCTTGATAGCTTAGTAGATGATGAATCCATGATTCATTAACTTTTCTGTCGTATTTTGTCTTAAAACCCTTAACAAATGCATGTAAATATTCATTAATTTCCATCTTTTAATAAATCCTCATTCATGAATAAAAAAGTCACTTTTAATCATAAAAATCATGTAAATAAATAAAGAATAAGAAAAAGAATAAAAGGCAGATTGAATATATGTATATATGTACAATATGACTTAAAAATATAAATATAACTGTAAGGATATTTATAGCCTAACCCCTGAAACCAAGTCAGCATGGATTGGTCGATAAACCAATAAGTAGGGGCAGATAAGGAAAGAAAATCTAAAAAAAAATAATATACAAACCATGTACATCTCACTATTTATAAAATAAATACAAAACTTCAAAGAATTTTAACTAATTCATATATACATATTTTCACCAAAATCTTTTCCTAAGTATTATTATAAATGTATATAAAAATATAAAAATAAGTTAAAAATATTACCATGTATATATGCCAAGAAACCCAGCCTATAAATTGTCAAAATCTCAACTTCCGAACATCATAACTTCCTCATACGAACTCCAATTTCACTCTACTCACTTAAAATTCATAAAATAATATTCTCTAATTAATAGAGGTGCTTTCATCGAATTCGGAGTCTGTTTGCAAAAAGTCGGTTTTGGGACCAAAAGACAACGGGGTTTCTGGGCTATTTATTTTATGTAAAACACATTATTTATAGTTTTCTTAATTTTATAATTTGTAAATATTTTCATGATCTTGTAGTTTAACCCTAATTTATTTCAGAATTTTTAGAGTTTATTTATTATTTTAATAAAATTTAAAACACTAAATTACAGGTAAAAATGAACTGTATAACTTATACATGTATTTATTAATATATGTAAACTATTTTATTAAAATCCACAAAAATTCACACCAACCTTATTTATTGTTCTAATAAATAAGAAAATATAAAATTAATTTTTAATTATTTATTTATTAAATTAAAAATCCAAAACCTATTTATATAAACATATTTATTAATATACTATTTATAGTTTGAATAATATTCATTATTTATAAAAAGTAATTATTCCATAAATTAGATAAATAATTTGTTTACATTTCTTGTATTTATACCTATTTAAAATAACATTAAATACTATTTAATATTGATTTTAGAAGTATTTTACAATAACTGTACAACCAGGTGCTGACACTTGTTAGCACCTGGCTCATCTTCCTCAAGAAGTTGTTCTGCCAGACTGTTCTGAACCGGCCTCTTTCACCCATTTATTCCGCGCATGTTTTCACTCCTTCTGGCGATTTAAACCCTCGATCTGATGCTCCTAACAACCCTCTCCATCGCCAGCCCTTCGATTTTACTTGGAGCTCATGCCATTGTCTTATAACAACCCCTAAAGTCTGCCATTTTCAACTAACTCTCCAACCACCTGTAGCTCCAGCTCCAACTGCCCGACCCCCATCCTTCCAAGCTTTGCTCCGCCTGACGTGGAGGTGACAGATCCGATCAAGCGAGCTCTCGTGGAGGAGGGAACATCGGAGGAGGTTCCAAGGCTCTTCTCAGCCTTGCATCGCCACCATCGTGCGCGTCATGCTCCGTCCAAGGTCGCCCGTCGAGCACTCTTTCGAGGTACTACACCTTGATCTTCCCAGACCTACTCATTCAATTTCTCAGATTCTTTCTCGATCGCCGTGCCATGATTAGCATGGCTAATTCTTGTGATTAGATCGCCTAATCTCCTATCTTACACGCCCAATCGAATTCCAACCCACAGCGTTTCAAATTCACTTCGAATCGCATCTCATTTCATCGCCATTCTCACGCACCTCGCATATTTCTTCTGGAAACCAATGTTTTGATCTTGCAAATCTCTAAATTTGTGGCCGATTCTTTGTGAATCGAGCATATATATCTGTCATTTGCAGGTTCTTCTTCGATAAGGAGCGAAATCTACACATCTGGAGTCCTTGATTTGCATTGAAATTGCGATCTAAAAAGAGCTCAACAAACTTTCATCAATAGAGCAGAGCAGTCCGACATCTTCATCGGGCGAGCCGAGGGTTAGATCCTCTAACTCTCTGGCCCCGCTGGAGAGCCAAAGACGATGCCGTTCGTCGGAGGAAAATTGGGGAAGACATAAGTCTCGTCAAAGTGCTCAACAACCCGAAGAACAGGAAGAACAGCCGAAGCACAGGCTACCGATACGTGGAAGGCGCGGAAGCATCAAATCGCATCATCAACTTTTAATCTCAGCCCTCCAACGCGAAGCGGTGGGAATTTTGCATAAAGAACCCAACCAGCTTCCTGAATTATTCTCGGCTCCTGAAGTTTTCAATAATTACACTTAGGTCCTTCCATAGGGACCTAAATGTAAAACACTTTTTTTACAGAACAGTCCTTGTGAGGACATAATTGCATAACAATTTTGATACTTTTCTTGCGCTTACACCCCTGGGCTGTAGGGGATTTTGGGACCTATTTTTGACCTCATTTTTCGTCGATTTCTTTAGGGTAGTTACGCAACTACCCCAGCAAGTTGTTATTAAGTTTTCGTGTCTTTTTCTCCTAGTTTTATCATGTTTTGACACTTCGCAATTCGACTTCGTTTTATTTTAATTTTGTGTGCTTGTTCGAGCCCATTGCTCGACCCGTCCACCTACTATATTGTATCATCTACCTATATTTCACCTATTAAATAATAAATAAATCTTTTGAAAAATAACCCTTTGAAAATTAAATAAAAATTAAAAAAATTAAAATCAACTAAAAAATTAAAAATAAAAATTCAAATAAAAATTGTCATGTTTCTTTGATTGCTTTCAAAAGAGATAAAATAAAATCGCAAAATTATTTTCTCCTAAAAAATCAGAGCCCTCTATTCAACCTCCTTGAGTTCAACCCAAGCACACTCACCTGGTAAAATAAATAGTGTAGGTTTTCTTTAGAAAACCGAATTTGTTTGATTCGAATTAAGATCCTTTTCGCGGCTTTTCTACATCGACACCGTTATTTTCTAAAAAACCCACTATCTGATTTTTAACACGTTATCAAAATGGCGTCGTTGCTGGGAAGGCATTAGAGTATTTTGATCTTTTTCGAATTTTTGTGATTTTATTTTTTTCTCTTATTTTTGTTTGGTTTTTCGTAGCTTTTCGTATGGTTTTTCATACGGCTTTTTCTCGATCGACTTCTTTTTGTTTTCATAGTTTTCTTTCGGATTTTCTTATGATTTTCTCGACTCTTTTCTCGATTGATTTCGTATGGCTTTTCGTATAGCTAATCAAGTTTTGCAGGGCCTGCAGGATTAGCCGGCTTTTTAGGAAGCCGAAACAGTTGAAAGAGCAAAGGTCGACTTCTTCTTCACGAGTCGGCTGCAGAGGGCAGACATAGTTAGTATAATTTTGTAAAAGAGAGAGAAAGGGAGAGAAACTGTAAAAGAGAATAAACAACCCTCACATTTTTTCCGGGTTCTGATGCACCGGATACCGTGTATTCGGGGGATCAAGGCACCCACCGTGGTTTTTTTAGATGTTTGTTTAGGTTTTTCTTTCTATCTAATTGTGCCTACGTAGCTAGTTTCAGGACTCGTAACCTAGGTGCATGATTTTAGGAATTTTATAAAAATAAAAAAAATCGGTAGACGTTTGTTTAAAAAAACCAAAAAAATTACAAAACCATAAAATAAAATCGGGACTGCTAAACATATCTGACCTAAAAAAACCATAACAGTCCATCTGTTTTGGGAGAGTAATCCCCACACATCTTCTCAGAGTGCACGAGCGAGAGCCGACCCATAAGGTTAGAGCCCAAAACCTTGTATTTCCCGTGAAATACTACTTAGTCCATACACCTGATCACTGTTCCTCAGTGGATACTCTCGGGTAGCCGGAAACGGTCCGGGTGTACTTAGCAGAGTGGGAGGTTTAGAGGACACTGCGCAAGGCTCCGTCCTCAAGTAACACGAGTAGCAGGAAATGATCTGTACTTACTCCCATATTGGCTAAGTGCGAGTGATCTTCTGAAAGGACTCAGGCCAGTGTTTCGGAGAAACCATCGGGCACCTATTAGCTCGCTCAGCCCACGATAATCGAAACTTGTTTGCCAATTACAACCCTAAAACCGACAAGATAAAAGACCGAACTCTTACGGTCTTCATCGGGTTGAGTTGGTGAATACGGGGTTTGCTTTGTGTTTGCTTGCGTGGCGTGAGTTTCCGTGGCTTTCGCATTTTTCCATCTCCTTTGAATCGTAAATCGTGCTCTCCTGATCAAAACTCTTGACATCGAGGATGACGTCTCGACGGCTTTTCTGCTCAGACTCCGTGAGCTTTCAACCGTACACCGTCGAGCATACATCTTCACAGGCTCGGGATGACCCTCTTCCCGAGCTGGTCCCATCTGATCTTGAGGAGAGTCAGACCCAGACTCCCTCGCCTCCTGTCAAGAATATTGAGGGAAACCCTTGCCTCAATACATCTAGATCTCCAGCCGATTATTCGCTGAGTTCTTACGAGAGCTTCTCTTTCACAGACAATCAGATGGCTCGCGGCAAAGGACCAGCGGCAGACGAGAGGCCACCAGCTGGGGAGAATTACGAAGTAAGACCAGATCCAGCTACAGATGTTACTACTGGGATACTCGATACGCTTCAACAGATAAATCGATAGATTCGAGAACAATTTCGAGTTCAAACTGAATTGTGGGATGAAATAGCTGCGCTGCGAGCAGGGGCCAGGAACCAATTACCGCCTGCGGTTCCCGCTACTTTACGGGTTGAGTATGACCCATGCACCAGAATGTTCCATCATTGGATTCCACTACCGTCGAATCAAGGGCCATACGAGCTGAGACCGTCCTTTATTTCACTGCTTCCCAAGTACTATGGGAGTGCCACAGAGGAGCCGTTTACCTTATTACAACAATTCGAGATGATTTGCGGTAAGGCTTGCTATCCAGGAGTTACGCAGGAGGCAGTACTCCTCAAGGCCTTCCCCTTTGCCTTAGCTGATAAGGCTCTTTACTGGCTGAGTCATCTGGGAAGGGAAATCTCTACATGGGATGATCTGAAGTCCACTTTCCTGCGTAAATATTTTCCTCTAGGAAGGACGAACATGATGAGGAGCCAGATCTCCAACTTCATACAACTTCCGCACGAATCTTTCCATGAGGCATGGGATAGATTCAAGGACCTTACGAGAGATGCCCGCATCATGAGATCCCGATGAAGGTGCTAGTACAGAATTACTTCGGAGGACTCCAGTCAGATATCCAGGGGCTCGTTAGTGCTGCATGTGGCAGCAGCTACTTGAACAAGATGCCGAGTTAGTCTGGGCCATCTTTGAAGGGATGGCCGAGAACTTGAGAGTCGTGGACTCTACTCGGGCATTTCAGAAAGCCCCGCAACCACCACATCTTCGTGATCACCATAAGGTGGCTAACATCTCAGATTCCGAATCCAACACCAACATGGGATACATTAGCGAGAAGCTAACGTTGGTGAATGTGATTCAAAAGCAAGTCCAAGACTTACATCCGCTGCGAGAGTTGGAGAAACTCTCATCTCTAGCTCAGCAGCTGAGTGATCTTTCGAAGAAGGTGTCTGAGCTCCAACTTCAGTATCAGCAGAGCCAGTCTTCTTCGACCGCACAACAAGCACGGAGGATCGCACCCACTCCACCCACCCGTTAGATCCACTACGTTTAGAGCGAGTCCGAGATTCTGCAGATCTATTGGCATGAGGATCAGTCTCATGCCAATCCTCGCCAGATCACCAGCACTACAGAGACGGAGGTGGAGTCGCAATCCACTCTCGAAATTAACGGGATTTGGTATACTCCGATTCAACAACCGAGTATATTGAATCAACAGCAGCCGCCGTACGATCATCCGCAGCATAGACGGTCGCATTTCCAGCACCGTCAGAGCTTCACGCCGTAGCAGTCTCACCCGAATGTCTATCATCAGAGACCACAATCATATCATCATCTTGCTCACTATTCACAGAATTATCCTTATCAGCAGCCACAACAGTCTTCCTCCACACCACAACGATACTCTCAGCCTTCCACTTCTCAGCAATACACGCCAAGGCAGGAGAGAGGAGCAAGCCAGGGCCACCACACCGAGCCAGAGATGTCTTCACAGGCCCAGGCACTCAACCAGATCATGTATATGCCGAGTACGCTCTAGATTGCACATAAGAGTGAGATGGAGTAGGTTAACCGTCGTCTGGACGAGTTAACCGCACCAAAGACCACTCTTCCAGCCTAGCCTCAGATGAACCCGAATAATAAGAGGAGGCATCCAAATCAGGTAGACACTACAGGTAAGATTTCGTTTCCTGAATTTTTATCTAACTTCATTCTTCTCAGGAGCGATAGATCACCACGAGCACCTGCTGGAGTAGAAGAGTGGGCACTTGACGACGAGCACGAGCAAATCCATGAACCACATGATTCTGAAGCTGAGGAGGAGAACCAGCAAGATGATGAGGACCACCCTGCAGACTCGAGAGATGAGAGCGATGCTGACTCAGTAGATATGGACACTGGCGAATCAGACGATGATATCACGCTAGATAAGGCAGAGAATCCCAAGAAAAAACATTTCTTCCCCAATCTTAAAGAGTTTTGTACATAATTCTGAAACTCTCGATGTACAAGTTGATTCAAGAATCAATAAAAATTCTGATTTTCTGACTACTAACTTTGTTCCTTTTTTGATGCTTTGTTTGGAAAAGGAAAGAATAAAAAGAATGTTATTTCTCCAGAGAGAACAATTACTTAAAGATCACATCTTTTTGAAGATCCCGCTTCACGATGCCTTAGATCATTTTCCTATGCTTAAGAATCAATAAAAAAGCGATGCACCACGCGTAGGAAAAAGAGATCCCTAACAGAGAAACATGTCTTGACTAAGGCTACATCTTGTGCGATACGGAATAAGTTACCAAGGAAGAAGAAGGACTCAGGTGCGCATTATGTCAGATGCGAGATTGCAAAAGCAGAATTCGATCGCACTCTATTAGATAACGGTTCCTCGATCAATCTGATACCCTCTTCCTTACTCGATAAGCTTGAGTTAAATCCTCTTTACAAATCCCGTGCGATCCTTCAATTTGCTAATAGATCCGTAAAGAGACATAAGAGTATACATAGGAATGTTATTGTAACCGTGCAGGGTCTGCAATTCCCAGTGGACTTTACGGTCCTGGACATGGATTGCCCTACACAGGTACACCTTACCCCAATCATTCTCGGGAGGCCTTTCTTAGAGACCGCAAAGGCTATCTTCGATTATGATACATGGAAGGTATCTTTTCACGCCGAGGGCGAGAAGGTACATATAGAGATGGCGAGAGAATCGAACACAACCAGTTTGCATCTTCTGATTTTCTGAGTTCTTTAGCCTCCTGCGATTACATGGATGAGGTTCGTCTTGACGACCTCAAAAGATATCAGGTAGAGACCCAAGAATGTTTCACAGAGGACGGGTCCGAGACCAAAGGGGGTGATTCTTCAGATGGAACTTTATATTTTAGTCTGGATGATGAGAAGCAAAAGGATCAGACTTCTGATGAATTTAATACAGATCTTTCATATTCAGAGACTTTACACGAGTCCTTCTCAGATGATCTAGAGATAGAGTTTCATTTAGCTGAGTTATTTTCCTCTGATCATTCTGAGGAGTCAGATGATGTCTTGAACATCTTCTGTAGTCCGACTCTAGAGCACATTGAGATGGTGAATAACCAAATCACAGACACATCCACAACCGATACAGATCCTCAAACACATACAGAGGATGTTTCAGCAGATCCAGATTCTATCTTACCAGAGTTAAAAACTTTGCCACCAAACATGAAATATGCTTTCCTTGCAGGTCCACATCAACGGTTTCCGGTCATTATCAGTTCATCTTTGACCGACGATAAAAAATCTCGTCTGATGGAGATTCTAGAAAGAAACTGCAAGGCTATTGGGTGGACTGTATCCGATCTCCGCGGGATTAATCCTGCTTTGTGTTCGCATCATAACTTTCGCGATCATGACAGCAAACCCTCTAGAGCGTTTCAACGTAGGCTGAATCCGGTGTTACGAGAAGTTGTCAAGAAAGAGATTACGAAATGGTGTGACGCATGGTTCATTTATCCCATCTCCAACTCTGAATGGGTTAGCCCATTACATGTTGTCCCGAAGAAGTCGGGAATTCAAATGGTTAAAAATGAGAGTGGAGAGGAGATTCCAAAGAGAGTTACCACGTCGTGGCGAGTATGTGTTGATTACAAAAATTTGAACACCGCGACGAAGAAGGACCACTTCCCTTTGCCTTTTATAGACCGGGTTATAGAAAGGTTGGCAGGGAAGGAGTATTTCTGTTTCCTTGACGGTTACTCTAGATACAACCAAGTATCAATTGCTCCTGAAGACCAGGAGAAAACCACCTTCACATGTCCGTTCGGCACGTATGCCTTTAGACAGATGCCCTTTGGATTGTGCAATGCTCCTTCTACTTTCTAGAGGTGCATGCTTGCTATTTTTGCGGACATGGTCGGTGATTTTCTAGAGGTTTTTATGGATGAATTTTCGGTCTATGGTGAGTCCTTTGACGATTGTTTAGCGCACCTAGACCAGGTTCTGAAAAAGTGTTGTGAGGTAGTGATGAATCCACGTTTCATCATCTTTATTCTATCATTTTGGCCTTAAAAACCCTAGTAAATGCGTGTAAATAGACTTAATATAGGCATTTTAGCATTCATGCATATGTGTATAAATATTGTATAAAATGCGGTTTTTAAAGCCAAAATAATAGAATGAAGAAAAGAAAAGAAAAAGAATAAAATATTGTAAATATTTTATGACCCGAAACCCCGAGACCTAGGCATCTTGATGAATAGGTCGACAAGGAATAAAGTAGGGGGAGATAAGGGCCAAAATACAGATAAAATACCTATACATTTTATTCTTTCTTTATTCATTTTGGGACCTATTTTTGGTTCCACTTTTTGTGCATCAAATAAAGAAACTTTGTACATGAAAGTTGTAGATAATAAAATAAATAAAAATACAAAATTGATTTCACAGAAAAATAATGTACAGATAAAAAGTTATGGTCTGAATAAAAATCCAGAATCCCAACTTCCCAGACCCGTATCTCACAAACGACAACTCCAAATGCATCAAACACACCTTTAATTGTATATAGAAGAAAATAAGCTAATTAATGGCGGTGGTTTCGCATTTGGTGGAGCTACGGTTTGAAAGTTGAGTTTTGGACCCTCACTGTATATACTTGTACATATTAAAATATTCAATTTATTATTTATTTATTATTTTTATACTTTTATATTTTTATAATGTTGTAAATAATACTTATAATAATTATGTATATTAAAATCAGAATAAAAACATCATTAAAATACAAATAAAAATACTTGTATATATAGGTATAATACAGGTAGCGATACCTATACAAATAACACTTTCATTTTATTAAGTGTATAAAATATATCAGAAAATTAAAATAAAATTATATTTGAGTATATAAAAGTATTTTATAATTTTAGAAAATAAAAACCAAAATAAAATAAATTAAAAATACCTAAATAAAAATAGAACACTTAAATACATAGATATAGATACCTATAAGGGTATAAATGCAAACTTGTAAAAATATGTCTCACAAAAATAAATAAAAATCATAATAAAATAATTTATAAAATAATAAACATTTTTTATTTTATAATCAAAAATTAATAAAATCGTTTACTATTTTTAAATGATTTTAGAATCATTTTTTCCAGGCTTTTTCCTGGTTGGTCCACGTGGACCAACCAGGAGGGCTGGAGAGTTGACCTGGGTCAACTCTCTGACCCATTGCCTGTTGTTGTCAGAATGCATTTTTTCCCGACTTCGAGGATTTTTGGAGGCCGTTCCTTTCACCGAATCAGGTCGGTCTCTTCACGGGATATGTTCCCCTACCATCCAGCTACCACGCCCCATCTTTTTCTTGGGCCGAGCATCATCACAGCGCCCGTGATACCTCCTCGAAGACCGCCCCTCGGCCAAGTTTCAAAAACCCCCCAAAGCACCCATGAGCTTTTGAACCCCTTTGACCCAAGTTTGAACCTCCAGGCGTTACGCTCCGGACCGGGAGGGTGACAGGCTCCCTCCAGCCGACGAAGGAGGCTTAGGCGAGGGCCGAGGCGGCCGTTCCACCTATCTCCGGCCATCTTGGCCGTGAGGTGCATATCTCGCGGTGCACAGCCGCTCGAGGTGTTTTTGCTCCATTTCCTATTAATCTAAGCTGCTGCTCTAGTTTTCTTTGATATTTTCTTGTCAGTAACCTATAATCTCGTCGCACTTCGCTCATCTCAGTTCGCCGGAGCCCCGCTCCGGCGAACTCTAAAACCCGACGCATCCTTTGATCCACCGCCACCTACCTGAGTCCCCAGGACCTTTATTTTATTATTTGTGTTTACTGGCAGGACCTGGAGGCCAAGACCCCCTCCTGGGGTCGATTTTTGTGGAAGCTGGAGCTCCTCGGAGCTGCTCTTGGTCGTCCACGCCGCGGCGGCGCAGCGGCTGTTCCCCAGCCATTTTGAAGCCACCGACCTCTCAAGGAGCATCCCAGAAGTTGTTCTGTGCTGATTGAAGCGAAGAAGGCCGGCGGGGAGGGAAATAACGCCAAATCGAAACCCGCCGTGGACCTGTTTATGCCCTGTTCTTCGCTTATCATCGCGAGCCGACGATCGCGGCCTGTTCTTGCGGGGGTACAGGAATCGTCGGATCAGAGATGCCCCATGTCGTTTGATCACCGACGAAGCTCTAATCGTGACCATTGATTTGAAGGGGTATCGCGGGCTGTGGCTCTGCCACGTGTATTAGTGAAGCGGCTGCGCACCGTTGGATCATCCCCTGGTCTGGGTAAATTGCAGTAATCGCCCATCCATTTTTGTATTTCTTAGCCTCTTCTAAAACTTTCATATGAGGCTTTATAAGTTTTGTAATATTTATTGAAATACCCCTGGACTATCTGATATTACACTCGCGCCCTTGCCAGCGAGGCGCACGTGCGTGAGCACGTGCGCTTGGGTATTTTGCATCCAAGGGCCCTTGGTTTTTAGTATTTCTATTTGGTCCTGAAAAGTGTCTGTTCAGTTATAATATTAGTGAGAATTTGCGCTAAAGCCCCTTGACTTTCTGAATATTACACATACACCCTTGTCAGGCTTTGCATTGTTGAGCACTTCTTGTATTTTTTGCATATGCCTATAAAACCCTAAAAAATCTACAAAAATTAACTTAAGTCTCTGTTGCATAGTATTTCATCACCATATTTTTATTTTTCGTAATTATTGCATTTTTATATTTATTAAAAATAAAAAACATCTATTTTCAGCACTGTTTGCATTCTAAAATCCCTAAAAAATATAAAAACACTCCAGAAAATTCCCAAAAAATATATTTTGTTCCTTTTAGTATGTTTTAATTTCAGACCAAAAATCATTAAAAAATATAAAACCAAACTCCTAAAAATTGCAAAACTCTAAAAACCTTCATAAAAATTTATAAAATTCATAAAAAATCCAAAAAGAGTGCTTTCTTTTCCTGAATTTTCTTTGTTTTATTATCTTTAAGTGAAAATTAATTTGGAGAATTTTTGTTACTGATTGCTATTTTATTTCTCCATTTTAAGTTTCAGCCTTGCATTTTATTCACTGTTTGCTTTATTTAGCCAATTAAAAATACTAAAAACATTCTAAAAATTACCCAAAAATCACAAAAACAGTAAAAAAGCATAAAAAGACTAAAAAGACTTTATTTCCTAATTTTTGGATATTTTTATCTATTTTTATAAATATCCCTTTCTTGCTTTTTACTACATTGCCCTTATTTTCCAATATTGAAAAAGAATACAAAAAAATATAAAATATAAAAAGAAAATATAAAATCAGTAAATTAAAAATCAAAATACAAAAATATAAAATTAAAAATTAAAAAAAATATAAAATTAAAAACCCACAAAAAAACAGCATCATAGACATTCGATCACTTTCACACATTTTTGAGCACTTGTTCCCCGATCTACCTGTCTGCTCCCTGTGTTCGACCTCTACAATACTTGCACCTATACACATTTTGTTGTAGAGTTATAATAAATTTTAACTCCGCACACTTATTTTCATTGCTTGATTTATTTGTCGTGGGTTAATTGTTGCTTTAATCCGGATTTTCGAGCGGTCACCGCATCGACTGTTGATCCGCCTTGTGGATCAATACGACCGCTTGACTTTTTGGGTTAAACAAATGGCGCCGTTGCCGGGGAGCAACAGCGCGTAGTTCGGGCCTTGTTTGTGTTTGCGATTTATTGTCTATTTCGCGGTTTTTATTTTTTCGCTATCTTATTTTCTTTATTTTTGATATATCTCTTGAGCTGTCTAACCTTCTCTTTGGTTGACTTTGTGCGAGGAACCGCAGATCGAGGGAGGCGCTCCACCCTAGGCGCCTACGCACCCACGTGAAGCCGGCATCTGCCCGCTTAGCACCGAGGAGACAAGGAGAGATTTTTGAAGACCTAGCTCCGCCTTAGTTGTTTCATTTATTTCCTCGCCTTTATTTTTGTAATTTGTAGTGAGAGAGAGACTATTATTTGTAATAATACAGGTACCCCCGAATTTGGACATTCGAGCCTAATTTCCAAGTGATTGTTCACTTGGGGGCTCTCGCGGTTTTTACGGCTTTTCATCGCATTTTTTTTACTTTGTTTTTCGATTTTCGATTTTTTTTATTTTGTGTGATTGAGCCCCTAGTTCTAGGATTGCTTGCAATAGACTAAGGCCAAACACCTAATACCTTGCATGCTCCTATAGTATTGTTTGGACTTAGTCAAATTTTAAACAGTTGATCATCACCTTCAATCCATCGCGCCGCGAGCTCTCCCCGCAAAGCGCTTTCTCCTACCCTCAATTTGTTGAGCAGAGGAGGGGTGAGCCTAGACCGGACTCTAGGGTTGAGGATTGACGGTCAACTTGTGGTTCTTCCCGCTAATAGCAATTTTTGAACTTAGGGCGATTTCATCGGCTTTGCATTTGCATATATATAGGTTTCAATTCTGCTGAGCATCCTTGCATGTAGAGTGTTGGAGGCAAGGTGAGCATTTACGCTTTAGCATCCATCATTATTTGCCGCTTGCATTGCTTTTCCGACTCTACCTCTGATTTTGCCAACCTAGGATCTTAAAGGAATTGAATCCCCGATAGGCTCGTGCATTTTTTATTAAAAATCCAAAAAAAAGTGATAACCAAATAAAATTGGGACTGCTAACATTACTTGACCCTAAAATTCACCAAAAAGAAAAATCTTGTATTGGGGCGAGTAATCCCCTCATTGTCTTCGTTTTACATTGCTCGCGCACACGCTAAGGATTAGTGCCCAAATCCCATCAAGCCCCTAAGTGTGTGTGCAATTCTTTGACTTCTCACCTAACTCTAAAACAGACAAGATAAAAAGACCGCTCTTTGCGGTCTCTACCGAGTTGAGTAGGTGAATTGAGGGTTGTCTTATTTTCATTTTTGTTTGTGATTGTTTTGAGTGTGTCCTAGATCATCCCCGCGCATTTGCGCCTTCTTCTCCACTCTCTAGACTTGACCGCCGTGCTCTCCCGATCATTTTTCTTTTGTTTTCGAGATGGCTGACTGGAGCGTATTCTATCCGGACTTTGCGGATCACTCGTTCACTCCAGCCGGTCCATCTCCCTTTTATCAGGAGGATCCTCCTCCTATTTTTTCTGATTTTTGTACATACCCACCTCAGCCATAGTATCAGACTTCGGACTTCTACCCACATCCACCCCCGCCTGTATATTATCCATCTCCACATTCACATCCACCCGAGACTGAGCTGATGGAGTCACCTTTCATGGAGTCCACCCTTGAGCACTTGACCCAGATGATGGATCATATGAGACAGAGGATTGACCACCTCACTAGTACCAATAAGAGCGACCATGATATTCCACCATTTGATGATATGGGTTCATTCGAGGATTTCCATGAGAGCTTGCAATCGCCCAAAATACAAAAAAATGAGAAAATTTTAAAAACACAAAAAGATTTTGGGAGACACACGATCGAGTCGGACTGTGAGGAGAGCGCCCACTTGCCAGACTTTTTGACCACACATGCATTCACACCCGGTCCCACCTTTGACCCCGAGGATGCCGCTGTACAGACTGCTCTGGGCATGCCTCGTGTATATGATGATTCCGACTTCCTCCCTTGTATGGAGGAGGTCCAAAAATTCAAAAAAAATGCTGACTGAACCAGAAGTGGTGGCCACCATTCATGAGATCATCCGTGCCCCACTTCAGCAGGCCATGACCGATTCATCTGCTCCTCTTCCCAAGAAGAGAAAGCGGAGGAGCAGATCTGAGCGTCATATCTTGACCATGGCCACTGCCCACGCCATCACACATCGTCCCATTCCTCGGAAGAGGAACACTGCCACACCATTCATTAGCTGCACCATCTCTGACCACACATGTGATCACACTCTCCTAGACGACAGTGCTTCGATCAGCATCATACCCTTCTCGCTGGTACAGTCTCTTCACTTAGGGCCTCTCAAGAAGACCAGGATGATCGTACAGTTTGCTGATGGATCAATAAAGAGGCCGAAGGGTATCCTTGAAAACGCCGTCATATCGATTCAGGGCATGAGCTACACCGTTGATTTTGTCGTCTTGCCCATGGAGACCTCCACAGGGGAGCATTCTCCAATCATCCTGGGACGACCATTCCTCGCCTCCGCGAGGGTCGTTATTGATTACGGATCAGGAGAGATTCGCTTTCGCTCTACTGACGAGAGCGAAGCATTGATCACCGCACCCACTGCCGACCAGAGACCTGCACCTGATGTGACCACACCTATCTTGGCTGACCCCGAGGACTATGATCTATATGAGGATATCAGAGAGACTTTCTTCATGACCGATGATGAGACCCGAGAATTCCTCTCCAAGGAGGAAAGCTCGGAAAGCATAGACCTTGGTGTTTCCGCTTCCTGTGATTGGCGATGTGTTGATGACATCCGCGGGATCTACACGATTGACACCATTGAGCGGAGGGCAGATTTAGAGACTATACAGGATGGACATGCTCAGACTACTTCCACTGATGAGTCTGCTCCTGTCCACGTAGATACTGATGAGACTAAGGCCTAATTTGATTTAGTTGCTTTTCTTCGAAAATTCGGGCCTTTTGATGAAAAAGATGATCCAGTTGAGATTATAGAGGACGAACAGAGTTCAACTACTTCCACTGATGAGTTCGTTCCTTTTAGTTTTGACCTGGACGAGACCTCGCAGGATGACTCTTATTACACTACTTCCGATGATGAGGAGTTTGTCCCTTTTCACTTTGATATCAGCGAGACTTCCAAGGCCGGACCTAGCCGTACTTCTTCCACTACCCCGTCTGTGCCTTCGCACCCTAGGGCCACTGAGGATTTACACCCCATCGACCCTGATCGGATTCCGTCCACTGTGGACCCCGATGTCGACCTGCACCATACCAGATCTATTCCTCAGCGGTCCCGCAAGAAGGTTCGCTTTCAACCTTCTTGATCATGTGTACATCCACCTCTGTTGTACATCCTCTTATGTTCATCTTCATCCTTCTCCCGTATTGCTCGTCCACCCATTCTCGTGTTTGCCTTGCTTAGGACGTACTTTGTCCTAAGTATAGGGGGGTGGACGAGCCGAGTGCTCTTTTGTCGTTCAGTGTCATCACTCCTGTTGTTGCCTATACTCAGGGCTTCTTTTACCCTAAGTATAGGGGGAGTGATGTGTACATCCTCATGATCTCTTCTTCCATCTTCATCTCTTTTCTTCTTTTCTTCTTTTCTTCTTTTCCTCTTATATCTTCTTCATCTACCGAAAAGGTGCCGTCCTTGTAGACAGTTTTCCATACTTAGGACGTACTTTGTCCTAAGTATAGGGGGGTGTGCACCCCGAGTTTTTCTATTCCTCTCGATCCTCTCCATTGTCTCCTCTTCTTGTCTATACTTAGGGATATCTTACCCTAAGTATAGGGGGAGACAATCTGAGTACGATCTGTTCATTCCCACCCTTGACCCTCCCTGCTTTGTGTACAGTCTCCTATACTTAGGATTATTTGATCCTAAGTATAGGGGGGACGGTCAACTTCTCATTGATTCATTCATTTATTCTTTAGATTTTCCTATACTCAGTACGAGTTATGTCTTCTCTTTTCTCTCCGATCTATGAGGACATAGCTCAAGCTAAGTATAGGGGGGTCGTATATACTGCGTATATACTTTAGCCATAACTCGTACTTTCGTATTGTCCTAATAATATGGCTAATAATTCTTTTAAAATTCATTTAAAATTCTTAACAAAAAGATGTGGTTATTCCTCAAATTCTTTTTGTATTTACTGATTAATAAATCAGGTGAAAATGTTTTTTGCAAAATGTTTGAAAAATAGTTTGAAAATCTTTGTGAACATCTATTGAAAACTATTTTTAAAATATTTTGTTACACATTTTCAACCTTTGTAAAAATATGTGGATTGTAAAATTTCTTTTCTTTGTGTGAAATCTAAATGTTTGAAAAATGATTTGCGAAATGGTTTGAAAAATGGTTGCAAAAATGATTTGAAAAACCTATATATACTATTTTGAAAGCCTTTGCAAAATGATTTTCAAATGTGTGTAAAATGTTTGTAAAAAACTATTTTGGACTATAGTTTTCAAAAATTGTGTGAAAAGCTTGTGTCAAATAAGTTTGAGGAATATACACATCACACCAAAATCCACTACCTGTATATATGTATAAAATTGACCACTTACCCTGTAAATTCTTAAAATCCACTTCTTGTATATATAAGAAGCACTCCCGTGTACATATTTTCACCTAGTTTTTAGCCAAAACTTTTTGTTTTCAAAAATTCCCAAAAACATTTGCAAAATTAAAATCCAAAAACATTTGAAAAATCTTTTTGAAAAATACAAAAAAAATTGCATATGCATCATCATCATCTTTTCAAAAATCCATAAAAAGTTCAAAATCCTTGAAAATTGCATCACAAAAATATTTTCTGCATTGCATTGCATAGCATTCGCATTTTTCGGATTGAGTTTGATAGTTGAACAATTCTAAATAAAATCCGGAGATTGGAGCTTGATTGGACCTTATAATCTACCTAATAACAGGAACCTTATAGGAACTGGGTTTGAGGTACTTCAGGTCTAGTTGACTTAATTCTTTGAGGATCACGAGACTTGGTTCAATGGATTCTTGACTGCCTAAGTAGAGTATTTCGGAGCACACGCACGACTCTTGTTCATAATGACCTAACTTGGACACTTGCACCTTTCACATGGCTCAACTCAGTTGGAGTGGTGAGGGGATTGGATTTGCCGGTATGAGACGCACACAAGTGGAAACACTTGTCCTCCTCTAGGGAAGGAAGTGCACCCCAACCCGTCCAGTGATTAGGAAGTCTAAAGACAGGAGGCTGTGGGTTGCGATAAAGCTTCAAAAGAGGGATAGTCTACTGGCTCAAGAGGAAAAACTCCTTATGTAAATGCTGCTGTGAATAGTATTTCAAAAAAAAAAAAGAGTTCAGGCATGTACAAAATTAAAAGCCTGCAAAGTATGTACATATGTTGTAAAGTCAATAAGCAAGCTTGAGTTCCAAAGTCATATCATGTGAGCCTGCAGCAGGATGACTTGACTACACTGGTCTTGCATCCCGGGATAGGTAGCTACACTGGCTACCGTCCATTCTTCTCTTCACCTCCTCCTCTTGAGTTGGTTGCCACTTGAACTTAGAAGGGAATACCCCGCTCCTCGAGGATGGAGTCATTGGATTGGGGAATCATTGGGTTGTTGTACTGGAGAAGTCAGTTTCTTTGCCATTCTAGTTGGGGAGAGCCACCATCACTTACACTATACAAGTCAGATTCATAGTCGTAAGGGTTTGCGTATGAATTGAGGTATTTCTGACCTGGCTATTGAGGAGACTTGGACAGAGTTTTGGGATTCTCAAGGACTGTTGGATTTCAAATTCGGTTCTCATTAAGGTTCCGCCTGCACTAAAATTCCAAAGGTCCGACTTAAGCTCCAAACTTTGATTTTGTGAAGACAAGTTTGACAATTAAATTTAGTCCATCTTTCTTCTTTTTCTTTTCTTTATTTTTCTTTTTCTGCACTTATTGCATAAGTGTTTGCTAGGGACTAGCAAAGGCAAGTATAGGGGGATGATGAATCCACGTTTCATCATCTTTATTCTATCATTTTGGCCTTAAAAACCCTAGTAAATGCGTGTAAATAGACTTAATATAGGCATTTTAGCATTCATGCATATGTGTATAAATATTGTATAAAATGCGGTTTTTAAAGCCAAAATAATAGAATAAAGAAAAGAAAAGAAAAAGAATAAAATATTGTAAATATTTTATGACCCGAAACCCCGAGACCTAGGCATCTTGATGAATAGGTCGACAAGGAATAAAGTAGGGGGAGATAAGAGCCAAAATACAGATAAAATACCTATACATTTTATTCTTTCTTTATTCATTTTGGGACCTATTTTTGGTTCCACTTTTTGTTCATCAAATAAAGAAACTTTGTACATGAAATTGTAGATAATAAAATAAATAAAAATACAAAATTGATTTCACAGAAAAATAATGTACAGATAAAAAGTTATGGTGTGAATAAAAATCCAGAATCCCAACTTCCCAGACCCGTATCTCACAAACGACAACTCCAAATGCATCAAACTCACCTTTAATTGTATATAGAAGAAAATAAGCTAATTAATGGCGGTGGTTTCGCATTTGGTGGAGCTACGGTTTGAAAGTTGAGTTTTGGACCCTCACTGTATATACTTGTACATATTAAAATATTCAATTTATTATTTATTTATTATTTTTATACTTTTATATTTTTATAATGTTGTAAATAATACTTATAATAATTATGTATATTAAAATCAGAATAAAAACATCATTAAAATACAAATAAAAATACTTGTATATATAGGTATAATACAGGTAGCGATACCTATACAAATAACACTTTCATTTTATTAAGTGTATAAAATATATCAGAAAATTAAAATAAAATTATATTTGCGTATATAAAAGTATTTTATAATTTTAGAAAATAAAAACCAAAATAAAATAAATTAAAAATACCTAAATAAAAATAGAACACTTAAATACATAGATATAGATACCTATAAGGGTATAAATGCAAACTTGTAAAAATATGTCTCACAAAAATAAATAAAAATCATAATAAAATGATTTATAAAATAATAAACATTTTTTATTTTATAATCAAAAATTAATAAAATCGTTTACTATTTTTAAATGATTTTAGAATCATTTTTTCCAGGCTTTTTCCTGGTTGGTCCACGTGGACCAACCAGGAGGGCTGGAGAGTTGACCTGGGTCAACTCTCTGACCCATTGCCTGTTGTTGTCAGAATGCATTTTTTCCCGACTTCGAGGATTTTTGGAGGCCGTTCCTTTCACCGAATCAGGTCGGTCTCTTCACGGGATATGTTCCCCTACCATCCAGCTACCACGCCCCATCTTTTTCTTGGGCCGAGCATCATCACAGCGCCCGTGATACCTCCTCGAAGACCGCCCCTCGGCCAAGTTTCAAAAACCCCCCAAAGCACCCATGAGCTTTTGAACCCCTTTGACCCAAGTTTGAACCTCCAGGCGTTACGCTCCGGACCGGGAGGGTGACAGGCTCCCTCCAGCCGACGAAGGAGGCTTAGGCGAGGGCCGAGGCGGCCGTTCCACCTATCTCTGGCCATCTTGGTCGTGAGGTGCATATCTCGCGGTGCACAGCCGCTCGAGGTGTTTTTGCTCCATTTCCTATTAATCTAAGCTGCTGCACTAGTTTTCTTTGATATTTCCTTGTCAGTAACCTATAATCTTGTCGCACTTCGCTCATCTCAGTTCGCCGGAGCCCCGCTCCGGCGAACTCTAAAACCCGACGCATCCTTTGATCCACCGCCACCTACCTGAGTCCCCAGGACCTTTATTTTATTATTTGTGTTTACTGGCAGGACCTGGAGGCTAAGACCCCCTCCTGGGGTCGATTTTTGTGGAAGCTGGAGCTCCTCGGAGCTTCTCTTGGTCGTCCACGCCGCGGCGGCGCAGTGGCTGTTCCCCAGACATTTTGAAGCCACCGACCTCTCAAGGAGCATCCCAGAAGTTGTTCTGTGCTGATTGAAGCGAAGAAGGCCGGCGGGGAGGGAAATAACGCCAAATCGAAACCCGTTGTGGACCTGTTCATGCCCTGTTCTTCGCTTATCATCGCGAGCCGTCGATCGCGGCCTGTTCTTGCGGGGGTACAGGAATCGTCGGATCAGAGATGCCCCATGCCGTTTGATCGCCGACGAAGCTCTAATCGTGACCATTGATTTGAAGGGGTATCGCGGGCTGTGGCTCTGCCACGTGTATTAGTGAAGCGGCTGCGCACCGTTGGATCATCCCCTGGTCGGGGTAAATTGCAGTAATCGCGCATCCATTTTTGTATTTCTTAGCTGCTTCTAAAACTTTCATATGAGGCTTTATAAGTTTTGTAATTTTTATTGAAATACCCCTGGACTATCTGATATTACACTCGCGCCCTTGCCAGCGAGGCGCACGTGCGTGAGCACGTGCGCTTGGGTATTTTGCATCCAAGGGCCCTTGGTTTTTAGTATTTCTATTTGGTCCTGAAAAGTGTCTGTTCAGTTATAATATTAGTGAGAATTTGCGCTAAAGCCCCTTGACTTTCTGAATATTACACATACACCCTTGTCAGGCTTTGCATTGTTGAGCACTTCTTGTATTTTTTGCATATGCCTATAAAACCCTAAAAAATCTACAAAAATTAACTTAAGTCTCTGTTGCATAGTAGTTCATCACCATATTTTTATTTTTCGTAATTATTGCATTTTTATATGTATTAAAAATAAAAAACATCTATTTTCAGCACTGTTTGCATTATAAAATCCCTAAAAAATATAAAAACACTCCAGAAAATTCCCAAAAAAATATATTTTGTTCCTTTTAGTATGTTTTAATTTCAGACCAAAAATCATTAAAAAATTATAAAACCAAACTCCTAAAAATTGCAAAACTCTAAAAACCTTCATAAAAATTTATAAAATTCATAAAAAATCCAAAAAGAGTGCTTTATTTTCCTGAATTTTCTTTGTTTTATTATCTTTAAGTGAAAATTAATTTGGAGAATTTTTGTTACTGATTGCTATTTTATTTCTCCATTTTAAGTTTCAGCCTTGCATTTTATTCACTGTTTGCTTTATTTAGCCAATTAAAAATACTAAAAACATTCTAAAAATTACCCAAAAATCACAAAAACAGTAAAAAAGCATAAAAAGACTAAAAAGACTTTATTTCCTAATTTTTGGATATTTTTATCTATTTTTATAAATATCCCTTTCTTGCTTTTTACTACATTGCCCTTATTTTCCAATATTGAAAAAGAATATAAAAAAATATAAAATATAAAAAGAAAATATAAAATCAGTAAATTAAAAATCAAAATACAAAAATATAAAATTAAAAATTAAAAAAAATATAAAATTAAAAACCCACAAAAAAATAGCATCATAGACATTCGATCACTTTCACACATTTTTGAGCACTTGTTCCCCGATCTACCTGTCTGCTCCCTGTGTTCGACCTCTACAATACTTGCACCTATACACATTTTGTTGTAGAGTTATAATAAATTTTAACTCCGCACACTTATTTTCATTGCTTGATTTATTTCTCGTGGGTTAATTGTTGTTTTAATCCGGATTTTCGAGCGGTCACCGCATCGACTGTTGATCCGCCTTGTGGATCAATACGACCGCTTGACTTTTTGGGTTAAACAGGTAGATCTCGTTCTGTCCTGGGAAAAGAGCCATTTTATGGTTACTCACGGGATCGTGTTGGGGCACGTCATCTCCCAGCGAGGCATGGAGGTTGACCCTGCCAAGGTGGATGTCATAAAGAATCTCGAACCACCATCTAACATCAAATAGTTACAGTCATTTCTGGGGCATGTCGGCTTTTACCGACAGTTTATCCAAGACTTCTCTAAGATTGCCCGACCGTTAACTGAGTTATTAGGCAAAGACATCGAGATCGTGTTAAATGATAAATGCCTTAATACCTTCCTCACGCTGAAAGATAAGATTATCAGTGCTCCTATCCTACAGCCGCCTGATTGGTCTCTACCTTCGAGATCATGACGTATGCTTCAGATTTTGCGGTCGGGGCTGTATTAGGACAGAGGAGGAATGAACTTCTCATTGCCATTCACTATGCCAACAGAACCTTAGACAAGGCTCAGAGAAATTATATAGTGATAGAAAAGGAGATGTTGGCAGTAGTGTTTGCTCTAGATAAGTTCCGATCATATCTTCTTGGCTTGAAAATCACAGTATACACTAATCATTCAACTATCCGGTTTCTAATGGAAAAGAAGGATGCTAAGGCACACCTTCTTAGATGGATTCTATTACTTCAGGAATTTGATTTGGATATCACAGATAAACCTGGGGTAAAGAATGTGGTAGCTGATCACCTCTCCCGATTACAGTCAGATCAGCCTTCACATGAGTACACGCCAGAGATCGCAGAGAGATTTCCTGACGAAAGCATCTTTGCGGTTACCAAACTTCTGTGGTATGCTGATATAGTGAACTTTCTGGTCACACAGAAAAGTCCTCAGGGTTGGCCTAATAACCATGTCGATAAACTAGTTTCTGAGGCACGGAACTACCATTGGGACGATCTGATTCTTTTTCGCGAAGGACCGGATTGTGTTTACAGGCGTTGTATTCCTCATGAGGAATATAATAGTGTCCTGACTTTACGCCATTCTTTAGAGTTAGGAGGACATCACTCATGGTAGAGGATAGTGCAAAAGGTACTACAGAACGGATTATGGTGGCCGACTCTTACTAGAGATGCCTGCACATTCGTGAAGAGTTGCCCGGATTGTCAGAAAGCTGTAGGGACAGTCAGTGCCAGAGATGCAATGCCGATGCGACCCGTCATTATTTGCGAGATCTTTGATGCATGGGGCATAGATTTCACGAGACCGTTCCCTTCTAGGAACGGCTTTCAGTACATTCTTCTCGCTGTAGACTATGTTAGTAGATGGGTGGAGGCTATACCCGCACGAACCGCAGACAGTAAGACCATTTGCAAGTTCCTAAGGAAACATATTATTTCGCGGTTCGGGATCCCATGTATTCTCATTTCTGATGGGGTAGCCATTTCATTAATAAGGAAGTGAAAAAGCTAGTGAAGCAATGCGACATTGATCACAGAGTAGCTTCTCCATACCACCCACAGACGAACGGCATGGCTGAAGTTTCAAATAGGGAGGTGAAATCAATTCTCCAGAAACTAGTACGACCGGATAGGAAGAACTGGTCACTGCTTCTAGATCAGGTTCTATGGGCATATCATACTGCATACAAAACTCCCCTAGGTACTTCACCATTCAGACTGGTTTATGGAAAGTCGTGCCATTTGCCCGTAGAGATCATGCACAAATATGAATGGGCAATTCGAGAAATCTTACTGGATGTACAGAAAGCAGGAGCCAAGAGAAAGATAGATCTGAATGAGCTGGTAGAGATTCGAAATCAAGCATACGAGAACACACTCATCTATAAGGACAAAGTGAAAAATGGCATGACAGACATATTCGACACAAGACCTTTGTCCCAGCGTAGAAACTCTGGTTGTTCAATACGAGATTGAGAATTTTTCCTAGCAAATTAAAAAGCAAGTGGGAAGGACCATACATAGTCAGAACGGTGCACGACAATGGCAGTATAGCAATATCAGATGTGTCACCTGCTGCAGAGCCGTTCGTGGTTAACGGGCAGATGCTGAAGCACTTCGTCGAGACTACTGATCATCTGGCCTGTACTGAAGTGATCTATTTTGTACAGGAATCGTGATCATTCTTTCACTTCATC
This sequence comes from Ottelia alismoides, assembly GCA_037367405.1. Classification (NCBI taxonomy): domain Eukaryota; kingdom Viridiplantae; phylum Streptophyta; class Magnoliopsida; order Alismatales; family Hydrocharitaceae; genus Ottelia; species Ottelia alismoides. Next base: position 304,106 of record JAZKJV010009558.1, read on the forward strand.
TCATCTTGTACAAATTCTTTTGAGCCATTCGATTCTGGAGATCCACAACACTTGTACATTCTTCGTAGACCACAATCGTCCCCATTTTTGCTCGTCTTCTAAGCTTAGAATACCAGATCCTAAGTATAGGGGGGACCGATTGTTCGCTGATTCACGTTTTATATTTTGTTCTGATTCTTTTTGTAAAGCCTTTCTTTTTCACTAATCACTGGTCTCCGATTTTTGGCTACACTCTTTTCTATACTTAGGATGCGTTATCCTAAGTATAGGGGGGACCGAGTGATTTCGATGATTTCGTATTATTTTCCTTTTGAACTTTCGTTATTTATTCTTTTTCATTCAGTCATCCCGTTTTTGCTCTCCCGTTATACTTACGATGACCTGATCGTAAATATAGGGGGTTGACTGATTTGTACCCTTTATTCTTTTTCACTCACTTTTACTTAGCACGAGTTATGTCCTCCTTTTTCTCTTTTGACGCTATGAGGACATTGCACAAGCTATGTATAGGGGGGTGCGTATATACTATATATATACTTTTGTCCATAACTCATACTTTTATGTATTTTCTATATCTTTAAAATCCATAAAAAGTGGGTAAGGGTTAATTTAAAATCCACTTATATATTTATATATTATTTATAAAATCCTTGTAAATAAGTAAAATATGTTTAAAACATGTATTTAAAACTTGTAATTAAAATATGTATTTAAAAATGTGTATTTAAAATTTGTATTTAAAATCCTATTTATTAAAATATGTGTAAAAATCATTCAATCCTTGTAAAATCCCTTGCAGATAAAATCCGTAAAATACATTAGATACTTAACTCGAATAAAATATATCTTGTAAAATTCATGGATTAAAACTTGTTTATAAAAACCAGAAAATTCATAAAAATTACAAAGTCCTAAAATTCATAAAAAATACAAAATCATTAAAATCCATAAAAATGAGTAAAATTCAGAAAATATACTTCACAAAAATGTGGTTGCATCTGCATTCACACTTCTCAGAATAAGATTGATTTCTGGAACTAAGGACTGAGTCTAGTCTAAAGGATAGATCTTGATTACAACCTTTAACTTTCGTTGTAAGGAGCCTGGTTAGGATCTGGAATTTAGACTCTTCAGGTCTTTTGACTTAAAATCTTTGGGTTCCATAAGACCATATTCGGGAAATCAAATCATATGTGCTTAAGTAGACCATTTGGTGTCATCCGTACAACTCTACACCAGTGAACCAATCTTGAACACATGCACTATGCACTTAGCTCAACTCACATGGAGTTATGAAGGGCAATACATCAGGGTAGTGTGTTTCTATCCTTATCTTTGTGTCATTGATGTCTAAAGACGGGAGAGATTGGGGTTGCGATAGTTGCTTCGGATGAGGGAAGGATCTGCTGACACAATTTTTCTAAGACCTCAAAAAAGGGACAGAATAAAAAGATGCTATATCCGTCGAGGCACAAAAAGATGAATGCAATGCAAGCTAATTACTAAGTCAAAGCAAAGCAGAAGCCACCAAATAAGACCACAATGGTCCAAGCTTCCACCGAAAATTCCTGCACATCTTAGTGGAGACTCAGCTACACCGGTTGAGCTTCACAAGGAGATGCATCTACACTGGTCGTACTCCACTTATTTTCTCATTCTTCTACTTTCTCTCTATATTCGATTGTGGACATAGCAAAACTGAACTCAGAAGGGAATACCTCCCTCCCCGAGGAAAGAGTAGAGAGATGAGGAAGCCATGGGATGGACGATTTCTTCATTTCTCTAAGCAGGAAGAGCTAAATCAATTCACACACTGTACAAGTTGACTTCAAGGATGATTGAGTTTGCAAATAAGTGAGTCTGAACTAGCCGATGAAGTGATATTGAATAAGGATTTTTGGAATTTGAGGACTGTTGAGGATAAAATCCTAATCCTAGTTAAGGCTCCGACAAAATGCTTGTTTCAGGCCCGATCGAGATATGTCCTTTGTTTGTTCTCATGAATTGGTTTAGGAAAAAAATTCATTCTAACTTTCTTTCTTTTTTCACTTACTTTTCAAATAAGTGTTTCCTAAGGGACTAGCAAAGTTTAAGTGTAGGGGGTTGATGAATCCATGATTCATTAAATTTCTGTCGCATTTTGTCTTAAAACCCTTAACAATTGCATGTAAATATTCATTAATTTCCATCTTTTAATAGATCCTCATTCATGAATAAAAAGTCACTTTTAATCATAAAAATCATGTAAATAAATAAAGAACAAGAAAAAGAACAAAAGGCAGATTGAATATATGTATATATGTACAATATGACTTAAAAATATAAATATAACTGTAAGGTATATTTATAGCCTAACCCCCGAGACCAAGTGAGCATGGATTGGTCGACAAACTAATAAGTAGGGGAGATAAGGAAAGAAAATCTAAAAAATAAACTAATATACACATCATGTACATCTCACTATTTATAAAATAAATACAAAAATTCAAAGAATTTTGAATTAATTCATATATACATATTTTCACCAAAATCTTTTCCTAAGTATTACTAAAAATGTATATAAAATATAAAAATAAGTTAAAAATATTACCTTGTATATATGCCAAGAAACCCAGCCAATATATTGTCAAAATCTCAACTTCCGAACATTATAACTTCCTCATACGAACTCCAATTTCACTCTACTCACCTTTAAAGTTCATAAAATAATATTCTTTAATTAATAAAGGTGGTTTCATCGAATTCGGAGTTAGTCAAAAAGTCGGTTTTGGGACCAAAAGTCAACGGGGTTTCTAGGCTATTTATTTTATGTAGAACACATTATTTTGTTGTTTTCTTAATTTTATAATTTGTAAATATTTTCATGATATTGTAGTTTAACCCTAATTTATTTCAGAATTTTTGGAGTTTATTTATTATTTTCATAATATTAAAAACACTAAATTACAGGTAAAAAGGAACTATATAACTTATACATGTATTTATTAATATATGTAAACTATTTTATTAAAATCCATAAAAATTCACACCAACCTTATTTATTGTTCTAATAATTTAAAAAATATAAAATTAATTTTAAATTATTTATTTATTAAATTAAAAATCCAAAACCTATTTATATAAACATATTTATTAGTATAATATTTATATTTTGAATAATATTTATTATTTATAAAAAGTAATTATTCCATAAATTAGATAAATAATTTATTTACATTTCTTGTATTTATACCTATTTAACATAACATTAAATACTATTTAATCTTGATTTTAGAAGTATTTTACAATAATTGGCCAACCAGGTGCTGACACTTGTCAGCACATGGCTCATCTTCCTCAAGTAGCTGTTCTGCCAGACTGTTCTGAACCGGCCTCTTTCACCCATTTATTCCGCGCATGTTTTCACTCCTTCAGGTGATTTAAACCCTCGATCCGATGCTCCTAACAACCCTCTCCATCACCATCCCTTCGATTTTACTCGGAGCTCACACCATTGTCATATAAAAACCCCTAAAGTCCACCATTTTCAACTAACTCTCCAACCGCATGTAGCTCCAGCTCCAACTACCTGACCCCCATCCTTCCAAGCTTCGCTCCGCCTGACGTGGAGGTGACAGATCCGATCAAGCGAGCTCGCGTGGAGGTGGGAACATCGGTGGAGGTTCCAAGGCTCTTCTCCGCCTTGCATCGCAACCATCGTGCGCGTCACGCTCCGTCTAAGGTCGCCTGTCGAGCACTCTTTAGAGGTACTACACCTTGATCTTCCCAGACCTACTCATTCACTTTCTCAGATTCTTTCTCGATCGTCGTGCCATGATTAGCATGGCTAATTCATGTGATTAGATCGCCTAATCTCCTATCTTACACGCCCAATCGAATTCCAACCCACAGCGTTTCAAATTCACTTCGAATCGCATCTCATTTCATCGCCATTCTCACGCACCTCGCATATTTCTTCTGGAAACCATTGTTTTGATCTTGCAAATCTCTAAATTTGTGGCTGATTCTTCGTGAATCGAGCATATATATCTGTCATTTGCAGGTTCTTCTTCGATCAGGAGCGAAATCTACACATCTGGAATCCTTGATTTACATTGAAATTGTGATCCAAAAAGAGCTCAACAAACTTTCATCAGAATAGAGCAGAGCAGTCCGACATGTTCATTTTCTTACCACCGCCGATCGAAGCTACCTCCGCCAGCCACCTACCGCAGGCGAGCTCGAGGGTTAGATCCTCTAACTCTCTGGCCCCGCTGGAGAGCCAAAGACGCTGCCGTTCGCCGGAGGAAAATTGGGGAAGACGCGAGCCTCGTCAAAGTGCTCAACAACCTGAAGAACAGGAAGAACAACCAGAGCATAGGCTACCGACACGTGGAAGGTGCAGAAGCATCAGATCGCATCATCAGCTTCTAATCTCAGCCCTTCAACGCGAAGCGGTGGGAATTTTGCATAAAGAACCCAACCAGCTTCCCGAATTAATCTCCGCTCCTGAAGTTTTCAATAATTACATTTAGGTCCTTCCGTAGGGACCTAAATGTAAAATACTTTATTTTTTTACATAACAGTCCCTGTGAGGACATAATTGCAGAATAATTTCGATACTTTTCTTGCGCTTACACTCATGGGTTGTAGGGGATTTTTGGACCTATTTTTGACCTCATTTTTCATCGATTTCTTTAGGGTAGTTACGCAACTACCCCAACAAGTTGTTATTATGCTTTCGTGTCTTTTTCTCGTAGTTTTATCATGTTTTGACACTTTGCAATTCGACTTCGTTTTGTTTTAATTTCGTGTGCTTGTTCGAGCCCGTTGCTCGACCCGTCCACCTACTATATTGTATCATCTGCCTATAATTCACCTATTATATAATTAATAAATCTTTTGAAAAATAACCCTTTGAAAATTAAATAAAAATTGAAAAAAATTAAAATCAAATAAAAAAATTAAAAATAAAAATTCAAATAAAAATTGTCATGTTTCTTTGATTACTTTCAGAAGAGATAAATAAAATCGCCTCCTAAAAAATCAAAGCCCTCTATTCTGCCTCCTTGAGTTCGACCCAGGCATACTCACCTGGTAAAATAAATAGTGTAGGTTTTCTTTAGAAAACCGAATTTGTTTGATTCGAGTTAAGATCCTTTTCACGGCTTTTCTACATCGACAACGTTATTTTCTAAAAAAAAAGTCATGATCTGATTTTTAACACGTTATCAGTAGACCAGCTCTGTGTTAAACAATTGGTGTCGTTGTCAGGGAGCAACACATAGTTTGTACATAGTTATTTATTTTATTTTCTATCCTATTTGTTTTTGATAAATAATTATTTATTTATTCTAAACTTTGTCTTTTGTTGACTTTGTTGCGAGGGCCTGTAGAGCAACGACATCTTTCTAAGGAGAGCCGGATCACTCGAGTGGCGTGTAGATCTTCTCCTTCTTCATAGCAATAGGAGACAACATCGAAGCCGGTGTGAGACTAAGAGGAGCAGAAGCAATGTAGTGTAGAAATAATATAAGATTTTATTTTTACTTTTTGTATATGAGAGAGAGACTATGTTATTGTAATAATACATGATAAAGACTCTCAGGACATTCAGACATGAGTTTTTTACGAAGTGATTGTTCATTTTGGGGCCCGTGCAGTTTTACATGTTTTATTCAACTTCTTCACTCTTGTTTTCCTTATTTTCCATGTATTATATTTGTTTTTCGTGATCTGTGTTTTCCACCTTTTTCTATTTTACGTCTTGTGTGAATGAGCCTTTAGATACTTAGGATTTTCTTGCTCCGTACATAGGTCCATAGCCCTAATATCTACATGTTCCTATAGACTATTGCACTTGGACTTAGTCAAAATAATTTTTGCTTCATGATAATAACATTTCCTATACCTAGGGAGATTTCATCGTTGCATGCACATATAGATTAGTTTTAGATTTATACATGAATACTTTTGCATGTAGAGTGTTTGATCAAGGTGCACATTTCTAACCTTGCATGCATTCATTGATTTGTGTGCATTGACTTTTCCAGCTTGTCCCTCTTGGACTTAAGTTAATCGAGAATTAGAAATTCTTTAGTGAATATTATTGAAAAATTCTCAAAAAAGTGAAAATCCAAAAGTTAAACAAGTGGGCTGCTACATAAATTTTGACCCTAATTAAAATCTATAATGGACTTCATTTTATAGGGTTCATAAAGCCCACATTGTTGTCAGGTATTTTCCAGAAAGATCGAGGCATGAACCTATGAAATAAAGCCAAAATCCCAGTCTAGGTATTGTATTGTCTATTGACAGGATTCACGAAGTATTAGAGCTTATATCTGTGGATGGGCGAGTAGGGGCAAGTCTGCTTGCTGACATAGTCTGAGGTACTGAGCATAGGGGAACTGTGATAGTGGGTCCCGATCTCACCATACCACGTCCGAGTACCCTACAAGGAGGGAGTATCGATTTCACCTATTTGTGTCCTCCTTTATTCTTTGGCTGAGTAATAAATCTTGACCTAATAATAAGGATATTTAAAAAATACGTGCTACATGTTACAAATGATACGTGACACTTGTTCGGTAAACCTCACTCTCCTATATGGTTAGCCAATAAGGATTTGCTATAAGATTGCCTAAATAACAAATAATAAAAAGTACCGATATAACAATCGAACTCTAACAGCTTCACCTGTGTTGTGCTGAACTCCATTTCTTTGGTGTCTTGCTTGGATCTAGATTAAAGTAAAAGATCACAGTCCCATGACTTGTGCCTTTTCTTTTTATTTCTTGTATCATTCCTTTTATTTTGCTCGTCTGAGCCTTTAGTTTAATTATTGAAAGGAAGAATTTAAGGGATTTTGTCTTTTTATTAACAAGTGAAGGTGTCGAAGTAACCCTAATATCCCATAAAAAAATTATTAAATAAGCTCTCAAGAAAATCTAATAAGGCAAACAAATGTGAGCAAAATATCTATTTCCAATTTATTTACATGTATAGCGTACAAGATCGAACTTACGGAGCCTACAAATCTCGATGGTTATTTACATCAAAGAAAAATCGATGAAAATAAACGGGATTCTTTTCATTGAACTATTCTTGATCTTTTTATGAGATCTTAGTCTTTTTTATTTTATGGAATTTTAAATTTTTATGTTTTCTCATTTTGTATTTTTATATGATTTTAAGTTTTGCGTGATTTTTATATTTTTATTTTTAAAACAAAATAGAAATGAAAAGTATAAGATAAAAGGTAAAGGAAATATTGTTATTTAATTTTTAAAATAAGGTAAAATTTACAGAAAAACAAATAAAAATATTTTTTTGTTTTTGATATTTTTTACTGTTTTTATAAATTTTGATGATTTTTTCGATTTAAAGGATTTTTAAAATATTTAAAAATAAGAAAAATTACAAATAAAAAAATACAGATGTTTTAAGGTTTTAAAACTAGAAAATAATATAAAAATTTAGAGACATATATACAATTAGAAATGTTTTTTTCGACTTTTCCAGAAATGTATTTTATGAAAATTTAGTGATTTTGTTTGAATTTCTATGGACTTTTAGTGTTTTTGGTGTTTTGTTTTTTTAGTTCTTATAAAGCATTTAAAAATGGAATTTATATATAAATGAAAACCAAAAAACAAACAACAACAAATTTTTGTAGAATTTTTCAAAAGGTTTTTATAAATTTTTTTTATTAAAAATGACAAATGTGGAAAAATTTGGGTGTTTTTGATTTATTAAAAATAATAAAACGCAATAAAATACAAAACAAAAATTACTAGAGATAAAGGGTATAAGTAAGAACTAAATGTAAATTTTAGAGGATTTATTAAGGTGATTAGCTAATTAACAAATGCATCTAACAAATAAAATAAAAAATTACATCACAAGGACTGATATGGAAGACAAGTTATTTATTACAATAAACAAACGACAAAATAATAAAATAAAAGGGCAAAGGTGCAATTTTCACAAGATATAGTGCATGCTAGCACACATGAGTCTTGCGAGCAAGGACTATTTTCTGAATATAATATTTCAGAGGGGCAAACAATAACACATAAAGCACATGGTTTATTGCAAATAATCCAAGAAATCATGTGCAATGCACGTTTATAGAAGTCAAACAAGACTAAAGTGCAAATAAGCTAAATAGCAGAGATACTTATGCAAATTATTCAAATGGCATTAAACTGACATGTGTCCCTAGGGGGACTTATTTACAAAAACAAAAGAAGTACTAGGGAAACAAGTGTAAATCTTAACCTTATAGGTGTTGATTACGATGTGGATGATGCAGATCTAATCCAGAGTTTAGATCTACGATATGGAATTGTGGTGGCTTGTACGATGTGGATGCAATCTGGAGCGGGATGTTCTTAATCTGACAGAGCAGAGGATGTCTAGAAAAACACCGATGAAGGGGACGTCTGATGACTTTAAATCAGCCATAGATCAACCAATTTAGATCGCGGGCACCTCCCGATGGTTTGTACAGCTTCCTACGGTGCTCCTCTATTGATTTGATGGATCAATAAAGAGTGAAGGCAACTGATCTCTAAGCTAGAGAGATGGATTGTTGTTGGTGCAAAATCAGTCTCCGTATTCTTCATCGAAGCCCCAATTAGCTCCCAGAAACCCACATTGTATTTGCTCTTGCTCAGAGATGGATCTCGACGAGGTTATTAGCTTAAAATAAACAAATAAATAAAGGGAATGGGGATCTCTAGCGTAAGGCAGCTAGGAAGGAGATGACATCCATATGTTGGACATATATGGTGGTGTCATGTCATGACAGGAAGGTAGAGAAGATTTTGGAGAATTTGATGTGATGATCGGATGTGGAAACGAAGGATTAGAGAGATTCAATCGCGCAAATCGGAACTCATGTGAAGTATGACCGGAATTACACTAAAATGGGAATAAAATATGAAATTAAAATGTTAAATAAAAGAAAACCTACCTAAATTACCTACAGATGGATAGAGTGAGTGATCGCCTCAATGTGATGCGAAAATTGGAGAAGCCTGAACGTCCTCTAGAGATATTCGGTGACGTATAGATCTCAAGATTCCTGCACCTCCTCGCGCTCCCAGATGAAGGAGCTGAATCCCTATCACATCCTCAACGATTAGGAACCACCCACGAGCGAAAAAAATTAGGGAAACACGGATCGAAAAGTAAATGAGATCTGGAGGAAGCTTTTAAGCGTGAATCGAGGTGAGATTGGTGAAAAAATTATTCGGGTGACAGTATTTGGTAATCGGACAAACAAAATTTTGAAGGAAACAAGAGTGATTGGTGCTCAGACCAATAGGGAAAAATGGGGAAGAAGGTTCGACGAGGATTGTTATTCGGGTAGCCGGGCGAGGAGGAGGTTGACCCGGGTCAAAAGACATGGGTCCACCAATGGGAGCGCACCCAACTACAAGACAAAATATGAATACGGAAAAAACAGCAAGAAAAATTATATATAAAAAACTAATAAATGATTTTAAATAAATAAAAAATAAATAAAAATATTAGTAATTAAATAATCTTATTTTAGGGGATTTTTAATAAATTAAATAATTAGGTTAAAATAAATATTAACACTTATTCATAATTATTTTTACCTATATATACAAAACAATGATTTTTAATAATTTATTAAAAAAATAAATACATAACTCAATATTTTATTTATTTACATCATTTTCGACAAATTTAATGATATTTTTATTTTATTTTATGAAATAGTTTATTAGGTTAAATAAATAGGTAGATTTACAATATATATAGTGGTATATATATAATATATACAATGAATTTATTTTTGGTGATTTTGATACTTGTAATTTTATTTGCATTTTTCTTGGATAAAATACACTATTTCATATTATTTAAAAATACAATATGTGCATTAATAAGCATAAAATAACTAAAAATAAATATTTCCCACAATGAACAATAAAGGCAAAATATACAATACACTCCAAAAGCCATTTTTTACATCTTAACACCGATTTTCATGAAACCAATATCATTTTGAAGCTTATTATATTTAGAATACAATAAAAGTTTGCTTTATTTTGAGGTTTTATGGAGAATATATGGATCTGATAAGTTTGACTTTACGAACTTTTCAAAGTGTCGTTATTTACACTATATACAACGAATCTTTTTGAAATTATTTTTAATATTTACAACTTATTTTTTTGTACAAGTTTCTAAAAGAAAATTTTGTTATTTGAGATGAGTTGGATAATAAATAAAGTAGAGTAAGGAATATATACATTATAATGTACGTGCAATTTGTACAAGTTGATTGGTGATGAAGGATAATTTTATTTAATTTCTACAAGTAGTTCTACCTCCCATTACTTTATTTCTTGTTGATCAGGACAATTCTTGACCATCTCTCGGGGTCAGAGTCAACCTGTATTTATTACATATATATATACGGTCTTTATTTTATTTATTTTTACTTTATTTATTTATTTTAGGTTAAAAGCAATGATATTTATACAATATTTATACAAGAATAAAGAATAATAAAAATATGGATTTATTACTATTTGTAGGTGTTTAAGAAGGGATTTTAAGCAAAAATAAATGAATAAAGATTATGAAATGTAGATAATCACTTTATCTTGTATTTCTATGTGAATCACTATACTCCTTATCTAACTTCCTTTTGTCTTTCAAGATGTTGCATCCAGGATGGTTTAGTTTGGACTCCGCAGACACCCACATCAATTCTCCGATGCTGACATCTTCAATAATTCAGGGCGATTCTAGATAGACCTGTTCGGACTTTTCAAACCACTCTCAAGACTCCCCGCCTCTTCTTCCTTAAATAAATCGAGATCACTCTTGTCTCGAATACACTCCCTTTTGGATGGAGATTGACCTATCTTCATAAAATTCCCCCACCCTCATTTAATTCAGAATTCACCTTATTCTTGAACAATCCCTTTCATCTGGTGCATATTTTCAGTCTGATTGAGGTCTCTTTCCTTTTATACTTGAAAGACCCGATCTAGAACTACTGTCAGATTTAAACTTATAGATGGCTCCTTAGAAATGAAAGAGCCAACAAACTGAGCAAAATGAAGTCAATAATCAACTGCTCGCTTCTATCGAGGTCATTCAATAGTAGTTGACCGATCAAGCTCTCGCCCATGTCACTTTATAAGACATGCTTAATGACTTGAGGAGGGACTGAGATAACTGTGGAGGAGGAGGAGAAACACAACATGGAGGAGATGATTGCCAAGCAGTTGGATACCATGAAGGGTTGATGAGGTGATAGAGCGACCCAAGCCTACTCTAAAAGAAACATACAATCCGAGAGCCACGCATTTAACTGAGTGAATCCATATTCCTCATATCCATGGTCACTTTGAGCTGAAACCTCAACTACTCTCACTTCTATCCATTTTCCATGGGAACATGAATGAAAAACCTTACATTCATATGCAATAGTTCAATATAATTTGTGGAACCATGCACTACCCGACATTTTGTTGAAGGTAGTCACGATGACCGCCTTACCCTTTACCCTTCAAAATAATACTCTCTATTGGATTAATCAATTGGGGAAGGCCATGATGACCTGGGAAACATTAAAGTTTGTATTTTTACACATATACCATCCCCTTGGTTGCTTGAACTAGATGCGAGCATTTATCTCAAACTTCTCATAGTTGTTCCATGAGTCTATCCATGAGGCATGGAGAAGATATAAAGATCTCCAAGAGAAGTGCCCCTATCATTACATTTCGAAGACAAGTTTGGTCCAGAACTTTTTCAAGGGCTTGAACCATGAAAGTCAGAAATTGGTAGATTAAGCTAGTTGGGAATACATTGCAATAAAGATGAAGATGTTGTATGGCGAATCTTTGAGGAGATGGCCGAAGGCGCGACTGTCTTGTCATCGTCATGTGCCTTCCAAAAGAATCATCATATCCCTCCAAAACCTATTCATATGGCAACATCATATGTAAAATAGAGATATGAGAGTACTTGTCACCTGAAAAACAATCACAATACCTAAAAAATCATTGGTTACCTTCAGCCTGAAAAATTCATTGGGAACCATCTCTCAAAGGTCAATATCATTGAAAAACAATCACGATACCTGAAAAAATTAATGTGATCGAACAAAGGACCAAACATTTTGACAATCTTGACCAAATCACCAAGCAGTTGGAGATCTTAGTCAACACAATCAACTCATGTCAGTCTGCGAGTTCATCTACCGAGCCCAAGGAAGCCCAACCATCATAGAATCCAGGGAAATCCTAATCGGTCCACGTATTGGCATTCGACCAGCACTATCATAGTATCAATAAACACTGGTGGTAGTGCATCATCCAAAACCCAAGTCATTTGTTGAGACGTTCTTTCATCCACCTCCATTGATCGAAGAACTGAACGGTGTCTAGAGTAACAATCAGTATGGACAACCACATGGTTAATCACTGGCTATGCACCCGTTCGACCAATAGCAAGGTGGAAGACCTTGCCAACGGTCTCCAAAGAATGCGTACAATAGGAGTTCGAATTTGCAGCAGTCAACCTATCACCAAACTTCATACCATAAACATAAACCAATTACTCAGTATCAGCAGCAATACCCTCCTCCTTAGCACTATCAGCAACAATCCCCTCATAACTATCAGAGCTATCAGTACCAATCTTTGAACCAGTATCAGAGTCAACGAGCACTACCTGTTGAGCAGAGTGAGACAACCCTAGTAAATCCAACAATTGATTACTTACCACAACCGGTGAAAAGCTTAAATGAAATGACACAGAAGCTAGAAGATCTAACCACCATGAAAACCATCATTCTAGCACTAGTCGAAGGTAGCCCGATATAAATTCTGACATAATGAGTAGGTAGAAAGTAGTGTCCCATCAAGTCTTGAGTCATGTATGAATGAACCATTTGTGTTATCTAATATTGTTACTCTCAAGAGCGGAATGACTCTATAACCATCTACCTCTGCGAAAGGGAAGAATAAAGCTTTACAAAGAGAATCATCACCAATAGTGCCCATGTAAAGCTTTTAGGAGGAGAGGAAAAAAGAAAACACTAGATGAAGAAAAGATAAAAAATGACGAAAACCAAATATCAAACACTATCAATAATAGCTAAGGTTGAGCTGATGTAGCCAAGGAGACGTCAACACCAACAACAGATCCCGTGCGAGCCGACGAAGATGAATTTTCTATTTTCATTTTTCCTATTGTTTTGAATGATTGTATCCCTTCTAGCCATTCAGATGTAAATAAGAACCATGCCTTTGATTCTATAAATATTATGTTTCATGATGCTTTGAAAAATGCTAAAAAATAGAAAATTGAAAACTCCTTTATATGATCCTAGTATTGTGATGACATTACACAATATTATGCTTGAAATGCCTTCATTAAAAACCATGGATTACATTCTAAATGTGATGAAAGGATCGAAAGAGAGATGACCTCAAAGCATCAACCACGAATGAATAGATGCGGGCATGTAGAGAAACACACTCTAACCATGGCTACTACGAATGCCATAAGTGACCTCCCAAAAAAAGGAAGATAAGGGAGCTCCTCTCATTAGATGCAAAATTTTCAATCGAGAACTTGAGCGCACCCTGCTTAACAGTCAATCATCTATCAATTTGTTTCCATCATCACTACTCAAAGAATTTGGATTAGTCCTCTCAAGCCAACAAGTATGATTCTACACATTGCAGACTAATTAGTTAAGCGTTCGAGGGGCCTGTTAGAGCATGTGATAGTTACAGTCAAAGGGATGCTTATTCATGTTGATTTAATGGTCCTGGACATGGACACCTCAACACCACTTTTGCATACCTCGATCATACTAGGATGATTTTACTTCGAACAATTAAAGCAGTAGTGGATTGAAGCGTTGGAGAAATCACCTTTCGCTCCAGCAACGATAGGGTTCCGATTGAGACGATCCAAGTACCAAAGTCAGTAGAATCTGTATCAGATGAGAGTGAGCCTAAGCAGAATGAAACAAATGACTATGATTTTCTAGTACATATCAAAGACACTACACTATTTTTGGATGATGTTGAGACAATGGAATCCTTCTCCTAGGACGAAGGCCAAGAAAGCACAACAGAGTTTTCCCCTATCTCCGAGAATGAGTAGTTTGCTGATGAGATAACTAAGTTATTCATGATTCTTCCATCCTCGTCAGAACAAGAGGAATTCATTGTCGATCTTTGTGATATTTTGTACTCAGAGCCAGAGCTAACAATGATAGACATTATACAGTTGACAGATCTGTCATGGCCACATTTATAGAGGGTACCGCCGAACTGACTAAGACCACTCTAGCGCTGAAACAACTGCCATCATCGTTGAAGTATGTCTTCCTTGTGGGAGAGCCAAAAATGTTCCTAATCATAACCCATTCTCAGCTGATCAATGATCAAGAATATTGCCTGCTCAAGGTTCTAGAAATAAACTGCAAGGCCATAGGCTAGAAAATTACTAATCTCCATGGGATAAACCCATCATTGTGCTAACACCATATCTACTTGTATGAAGACAACAAGTCATCATGTTATTTCCAGTGTCTTCTTAATACTAACATCCGAGAGGTTGTGATGAAGGAAATCACAATCTGGTGTGATGCAAGTTTCATCTACCTCATCTCTGATTCAAAATGGGTCAGTCTATTACATGTGGTTCTAAAGAAATACAGAATCCCAATTTTAGTGAACAAAAAAGGTGAGGAGATTCCAACTAGAGTACCTACAACAAGGCGCATCTATGTAGATTACCGATACCTTGAGATTTTTATGGATGATTTTCTCAGTCTATGGAGATAGCTTTGATACATTTTTAACATATCTAGACTGAGTACTTCAATTTTGTTGCAAAAATATTAGTGCTAGTGTGGGAGAAGAGTCACTTCATAGTGACTGAAGGAATTGTGTTGGGCCACATTATCTCTAAGCGAGGCATCGAGGTTGTCCTGACCAATGTGGAAGTGATCTCTTAGCTTGAGACACCTACCAATCTGAAGCACGTCAGGTCTTTTCAGGGGCATGTTAGTTTCTATAGAAGATTCATTAAAGACTTGAGAAAGATCTCCCAACCTTTGACCAAGCTGCTAGGTAAGGAGACTGATTTTATTGTTAACGATAGAGTCCTCCATGCCTTCAATCATTTGAAAGATCTGATTACCACAAGATTCTATCCTATTGTCGTCGGATTTGTCTCTCCAATTCGAGATCATGATGAATACTTCTGCTTATGATATTGGGGTAATTTTGGGTAGGGATGGGTTGGACTATCATTTCTAATACATTATACTATCAGAACAATGGATGAGGTAAAGAAAAATTACACAGTTACATATAAAGAACTACCAGCAGTCGTATTTACACTAGAGAAGTTCATATCTCTTCTACTTAGATCGAAGGTCATTGTTTACACTGATCATTCTGCCATCCGATACATACAGAGAAAGAAGTATTTTAAGTCACGATTACTTTGGTGGATCCTTCTACTCCAGGAGTTTGATTAAGAAATATGTGTTATGTATGGAGTCAAAAATTTTATGGCAAATCATCTTTCAAGAATAATTGAATCAGATAATCCTGAGCAGGCCATTACACTGATTATTGAAACTTTCCCAAATGAGGCAATCATGTTTGTCACCGCACTCCCATGGCATACCAATATTATCATTTTCATTTCCTCTAAGCAAGTTCCGCAAAATAATCTGAAATAAAAAGTTGATAAAATCTTGTTTGACATCCATTTTTACCAATGGGAGGAGCCATACTTATTTTTTGTGGGTGCAAATTGCATATGGAGAAGGTACATTCCTGAGTACACAAGTGTCCTAGAGCATTGTGACAAGTTAGAATCTAGAGGACACCATTTTGGAAAGTGTACAACAACCAAAGTTCTTTACTGCAGCTTTTGGTGGCTGACTCTTTTAAAGGATGCTACAAAGTATGTATAAGGTTGTACTAGCTGCCAAAAGATAGGCAACACCATCAGTTCAAGGGATATCAAGCCTCTAAAGTTTAATCAAATATTAGATGTCTTTGATTCATCGTGTATTGACTTCATGAGCCCATTTCCGAACAACCATGGTTTCAAGTACATCTTGCTTATCATCAATTATGTCAGTTGATGGGTGGAGGCTATCACCCCTCAAGCCATTGACAATCACACCGTATGTCATTTTCTCAATGATAATATAATTTTACAGTTCGGGATTGTAAAAGTTCTCATATCAGATGGGGGAAGTCATTTTATCAACAAAGAAGTAAAGAGGTTTACAAAGGAGTATGACATTGAATATCGTGTCACATCTCCTTATCACCCGCACACTAATGGCTTCGTCGAATGTTCAAATAGGGAGATCAATATGATTTTATAGAAACTTATGCATCATGATAGGATGAACTGGTCACAATTTCTCAACTCAGTTCTATGGGTTTTCGTATTGCATACAAGTCACCAATGGGTTTGTCTCCCTACCACTTGGTATATGGTAATCATGCCAATTGCCCATGGAACTCATCCACAAATTTCTATGGGAAATCAATGTTTGTAACTTGGATTTAGAGAAAGCATGTTGAAATCAAAAAATTGATATGAATAGACTATTAGAACTCAGTGACCATGCATGCGACAACAACCTGGTGTACAAGGAGGAAGTCAAGAGATGGCATGACAAGCATATCTACAAGAAGACTTTCAAGCATGTCTAGAAGACCTAGTTATTTGATGCAAAGTTGAAATTATTTCCATGAAATTGAAGAGCAAGTGTACATGGTTGTTTTTAGTTAGAAAACGATAATGGCTAGGAGGATTTTCATGGCATTACGATTTCCAAGGCGGACCCCACTACTCCTCGTATTTGGTTTGGTATTGCTACCGCGCATGACATCGAGAGTCTATTATTGAGGAACATCTTTATCAGAACATTTTTGCTTCCGCAATAATCTTTCTGTGGACGTCTGGAAACCTCTTTCATGTAGCGTAATTTAGAGTCGTGGGTACATGACCCCTTACACGTCAGACCCATTGCTCATGCTATTTGGCCATTTTGGCTATAGAAGCCTTGACTCGAGAGGGTGCTCTTGGACCGGTGAATATTGCTTATTCCGGTGTTTATCAGTGGTGGGATTACGCACCAATGAGGATCAAATCCCTTCGCTTCTTCCTTGGAGAAAGACGAGGACCATAATCTTCGTTAGAGCTACCATAACAGGGTTGTCATCTAACACACAAACATTTGTGGTCAACAAAGAGTTGCTGAAACGTACTTGGAACATGACACATTCATATCTATTTTTGATTCAAAACTAGTGGCATTTCATGATGAGCAACCAGAGGTAGAAGGATCAGACAAACAAGCTCCAAAAACATCTTAGTTTTCTTCTTTTCTTCATTTTTTATTTTAATTTCTTTTTCATTTCTTTCCATCTTCCTTTCTATTCATTCATCCCACTCATCATTTCTATACTTGGGATGTGCTTCATCCTATGTATGGGGGAATGAATGTATTTTGGTAGATCATCATTTATTCTCACAGTTATCTCTCAACTTGTTGATAATTCTTTTCTACACTTAGGGATATTTCACCCTAAGAATAGGGAGGACAAGCTGAGTCGTTGATTATTTCATACATTATATTCCCCTATCATCCTTACTTTTTGTATAGTATGCTCTACTTAGGATAAGTTGATCCTAAGTATAGGGTGGACGATCGACTTTTAATTCTATGAATTATTGTAGTATACACTTTTCTACAATTAGAATATGTTATGTCTTCATCTTTGCTCTTTAATCACTATGATAAAATAGTTCGAGTGAAGTATAGAGGGGAAGTATATATGTATATATTTGTTATCCATAACACGTACGTATTTTCAATAATATGGATATTATATTATAGTGGGTAAGGGTACATAATAAATCATCTGTAAAGAATAAACCCATGTTAATATGCATAATTATTTTTTGAAGAATCTTTTGTAAACATTGGTCTGAAACTATTTTGCAAAATGATTTGGAAAATGGTTGAAAAAAATCTTTTAAAAACCTTTCAAAAATCTTTGTAAAATATTTTCAAACCATTTGAAAAAATTTTTTTTGTAACTTTTTGTAAAAGTCTATAAAATTGTTTGTAAAAATATTTTTGAAAAATTCTTTGTAAAATTATTTGGAAAATAAATTTTGAAAATGATTGACAAATATTTCTAAAAATATTATCAAAATTTTTTTAAATACTTGTAAGTAATACCCTTGCAAAAATTCTTCAAAGAAAACAAGTATATAGCTTGCACAAAATTCATCGCAAATATGTATAGAATTCTTGTGAACCTATGAATATATATATATATATATATATATTTCACTAACTCATTTTGTTCTTTAAAAATTCTATAAAATTTTGGAAAATTCCAAAAATCCTAAAAAATTGAAAAGTGTTTTTAGCTCTATCAAAATTTGCAAAACATTAAAAAAAACTCTGTAAAAAGTTCAAAATTATAAAACCTATGTTCAGCATTCTTCTGAATAATTTTAACAATTGAACAAGTCTAAGTAAAATATGAAGATTGGAGCTTGGTCTACACATTAAAATCCACCTAATTTCATAGGAACCATATAGGAACTAGAATTAAGGCATTTCAGATCAATGAGACGTAATTATTTGAGTCCACACGACTATTTTCACACATCATCTTGATTAGCCTAAGTAGAGTATTTCAAGTGCACACACGCCTCTTACTGATAATGATTGATGAATCACCAATTCACTGTCTTTATTCGTCTATTCTGTCTTAACATTCCATATAAAACACTTGCAATATCATTAATTTTCACTCCTTAATAATCTAATCTCATATGGTAATATTATATTTTTTTAATATTTTAACCTAAAATTAATAAATAATGAAATCAAGTAAAAAGTAAGAAAAAAGAGGAATATATATATATGAAATAAATACAAGATGATCCTGACCCTAAGAGTAGGTCAAGACTTGACCTAAATGACAAGGCGTAAAGTAGGGGGGGATAAGGTCATTAATGGACAAAATTCTAGGAAATAAATCTCACATGTATATATTCATCACCAATTTTATGTATATATTATGTACTATTTTGTTTATCACTAATTCAATCTCAAATAGAAATGATTTATTCTTGAAACTTATACATAAAAAGGTGTTTTAAATAATAAAAATAATTGCAAAAAGAAATCATGTACATAATAAAAGGGACAACACTTTGAAAAAGCCGTAAAGCTAAAACTGAAAGATAAATGTCTACTATATACATATTCAAAATAAACTAACTCACTTTCATTGTGTTCAAAATAAAATAAGCCTCAAAATGAAGGTATGTTTCATAAAAATTGGAGTTAAGATGTGAAGGATTTTTTGAATGTTATTTTACCTATATGTCAATATTATACATATCTATTTTTTATTAAAATTTTTGCATGTATTGTATTTTTATTATTTTGTACATATTATATACTATTTATAGAAAATATATATGAAAATAACAAAAGTGAAAATAATCAAAAAATAATTGTATTTATACAATAGGTATAATGTACCTATATTTACATATGGATATTTACTTATTCTATTAAATAAAAATAATAAAATAAAAATAGAAATATAATAAAAATCCCCTAAATATTAAATAAATAAATAAAATATAAAATAATGTGTATATGTGTAAAAATATTTAAATAAAATTATGTATATTGCATATATAGGTATTTTATACATATGAATAAGGGTTTTTATTTATTTTAACCTCATAAATTAATTTATTTAAATGATTAACAATCATTGAAAATTTAAGTTGTTAATTTATAAACATCATTTATTTCGAAAACTCTTAAATTTAAACAATTTTCTATGTATTTTATAAATATTTCTATTTAATTTCCTTGTTTTTATCATTTTCTGCTTGGACTTATTTAGAATAACGTTTGATTGATCGAACCCATGTCTGTTGACCCGGGTCAAATGGCCCATTTACCTCACATCCCAAATAAACTTGCTTAACAAACCTTATTCTCCAATTTTTCTTGCGTGTTTCCTTGATCTTTTCCTATATGATACTACACCCAAATACACTTTACACATCAAACACCAATTTTCGAATAATTTTTCACCCAAAACCACCTCGATTCATGTACATTCTAAGTTTGAATTTCACCCCTTCCTTGCTCTATAAATAATAGATCCTGGCCCACATTTCCAACTGATCCACTTTGAGTGACCCTACCCCGAGCTTAGGCATCTAAGAGAGAAAGTCTAGTGGTATGAGCACATCCTCAACAAGCGAGAGAGTAATTGGGAACCTGAATCGCAAGATCCAGCTGTTGGCCGGAGCTCCTCCATGTAGAGGCTTCTTTCAGAGAAATCGAGGCAAGAACATGTACATCTCCTTCACATTTCCATCGTAGGTAACCTTAGTTTATTTTCTAGTCATCTCCCTTTCATTTAACTGCTTTTTGAATCAAGCTTTAGATGTATTCGATCAATCTCGGATCTGCTTGATAGGAGGTAAATTTCTCCTTATTTCATCGCAAATCTATCATATTCATCTTCTACTCTCTATGTAGAATCACTTCTTCATTATTTTAACACAATCTGATCACCAGATCCGTTCAAGATCTGATTTTGATCTCATTCATCCATACGATCAGAGATTGTCCATTCAAAAGTCATTTTATTTTGATTTTTCTTAATAAGCATGGCCAAATCTTCGCCTTTGAGCCTCACATAAATTATACGGGACATGAGAACTATCTGGAGAGGGATCTAATACCTGGAGGTTAGCTTTCACCTGCATTGGAGCTTGAGCTCCAGGTTAATGATCAACAGGATCTGAACTTGATTACTACCTTAGCTCAATGTAGAATTTGATCTGGAGCATACTGAACCCATCAACAGTCTGATCGAAGTAGGATTGAGGGAGAACGAGGTGATCAAAAGTCGTTAGCTCAAGCCTTCATCCATGTTCTTCTAGATGCATTGATTTCTAACTGATTAAGAACGAGAATCCCCAGATTGCATCCAAGACGTACATTCATGCCTAAATACAATATGTCAGATCAAACAAGCAATACCCAATTAGAGCCACACATCACGCACGTGCTTCACATGATTTTGTGGTGATTTTTCTCTACCACCTCTACATTCTTTTAATTTTAAATAAATACAATTGCTATAGGTATCAAGTCACTTTGGTTTGAATAATTTCACTTATGTTCATGATGCCTTTATAATTTGCATTTAAGTTCTTCTATTGTGGATTTACGTGCGTAGTCACGTGCACTATGGTTATTTGCAATAAGAGCCTTGAAGTTTTGTGTTATTGTTTGATATGATATTTTGCCATAATTTCTAATTGGTCACTATTCACATGAAGCACATTTTTCAACACGTGAATTGTTACACTTTAGGTCCTATAGCTCTATTGCTTGTCAATAATTAGTCCCTAAGTTTCTGGTAATTACATTGGAGTCCATTTTCCTCTAATTTAATTTTCTTCATTAAGTTCTTTTATTAAATAACAAGATAACTCCACAAAATCCCTAAAAATTAGATAAAATGTTGTTTATTTATTTTATTTCTCGTAACTTTTGTTTTGAAAATTCTTTTATTTTTATTTTTAAAAATTCAAAAACATTTTTATTTTCTCTATTATCTTTGGAAATTCATAAATATTGAAAATTGTTTTAAAAGATTATAAAAAATTACAGTTGCTTGCTTTTATTACATTTTATAACTATTAGAATTTCACATAAAAATACTTTCAAAAACTATAAAATTTGAAAATACTGAAAATATTATAATACTATTGTAAATTCAAAGAAAAAACATAAAAATACATAATTTGGTTTGTTTTACAGCTTAATAAAAAGCTTCCACTTAAAATTAGTTTCCAACTTATTTTCTCTGATTTTCTATTTTTCAAATATCGAAAGTAGTATCTTATTTTACTTAATTCACTGTTTTCTTTTTTAATTCGCTATAAAATCCATAAAAGTTATAAAAATTCCATAAATATCACTAAAAATAGTACAACTCTATAAAACACAAAAAAAGTTTATTTCTGCATTTTTTTAGTATTTATATTTTTTTGAAAAATATCTCCAGATCCGGTATTGATGAGCACATTAAACTATCCATGTGGCTGAGATCCCTCACAGCCAGGCACAACGACACAATTATCAGGGGCGCGCTCTACCAGTGAGCTAATAGCCCATCGTACGGGCTTCCCCTAACCACAATTAATTCCTCAATCATCAACATCGTCCTTTATAATATGATAATCAAATAGGAACCGAGTCCTAAGCCCTCTAAAAGCTTCATTTTCTCTTATATATATATATCTTATAAATTATTTTCAAAAATTAGAAATATAAAGACTTGCAAATTATAATATCATTGAAAATTATTTAAAATAGTAAAACATTAAAAATAAAACATTAAAAATCTAAAAAAAATACTAAGGCATTAAAAAGACATAAAAATACAAAAAGGAAAGAAAATAAAAATCCTATTTTATTAGCAATAATTAAAATGCCCATGGTTTTTGTAGCCTCCCCAAGCTAGATCCTGTAGTTATAACGGGTTAAATAAATAATACTTGTTGCCTCTTTTGGTTGAATATGAAATTAATAATTATTGATTTGGGAATTTGCGGGTTACATCAACATTTCATATCTTTCATTTCATTCATACACATCTTTTACTTGATAGTTTAATTTTCTTAAAACCCATTGAATTCTTCTAATAATAAATTGGCACTGTTGCCCAGGAGGTACATCGAGGGTAGTTATTTTTATTTCATTTTCTTCTACTTGTTTGCTATTTTCCTACTTGTTTGCTTCATTTCATTCATTATCTCTCTTTTATTTCCATCTATTATTTTTCAAAACTTGTTATAACACACAAATTTGTTCCGCCTTTGTTGTGAGGCCCTGACAAGCGAGGGAGGTGATCTTAGGAGAGCCAACACACCCGAGCAATGTAGAGGCCAGTCCTTCTACACCAATCGATAGGAGAGAGCAACCGAAGAGGAGTGGGAGTTGCTGAAGACCTATAACATTTTCTTTCTTGTTTTATTCTTCTTTTATTCATTTTAATACTGTAATAATTTCTAATAATTTGTTTGCAATTGTACCTTTTTGTTTTCTATAAATACATTAACTTATTTGTGGTTGCTTAGGGTTTGTTTCACCAAGTGCTAGTGCACTTGGGGGACCCCATTGCAGTTTTGTTTTAATCCATTTCTCATTTTATTCCTCCCTATTTTAATGTTTTTTCTAATCGATTTATGTGATTTGAGTTTTCTAACTTTATTTTTATTTATTTTTTGTGCTTGAGCCCTTATATTTAGGGTTCTATATCTGATTGAGCCCTGTAACTCATAGGTCAAAACACTAATATGAATTCATGTTCCAATAGTTGATTCGATTTTGACAGTCAAAATAATTGGTTCTTCCCATTAACAGAAATTCCTACTAGGATGGTTCTCGATTTTGCATTAATATAGGGTATATTTACATTATATGTGCGATCGATTTCTATGTACATTATTGGCGCAAGGTACACATTCTAACCCGTGCAAGCATCATTGATTTAACACACATTGACTTTTCTAACTTCCTCCCATGATTTTCTAGGCATAGGAATAAAGGACTTGGAAAAATGATTAGGCTTCTAGTTTTTGAAAAATATCCAAAAAAGTGATAACAAAATAAAATTGGGAGTACTAATTTCATTCGACACCTTAAGTAAATGTAAAAATTCATTTTTTTATTAGGGAGAGTAACCCTCTCATTGATCACATGTACTTACCTCCAGATAGAGCCAGTAAGGACATAGCCCAAAGGATAGAGCCAAAAATTTCTGGACTTGTTCCTATGCTCATGTTCGTCACTCTTCGGTACACAAACACAGCTTCAAGCACTAGCCTCCGACCATAGAAATTCATTTTAGTGTTCTCCGTCTCACTTTTCCCTTTGATCCTGATATAACTCAGTAGCCCAGGCAGATGGTTATATTGTTTGGGGAGGTGTGAGGATGTACACTGGTGACATGATGACACTACATGTGGGTTTGAGTTAATCAATTGTGTGAATCACAAAACTCTAAATTTGAAAAGATAAAAGACCGAACTTTCATGGTCTATATTTATGTTGAGTTGGTGAATTTGAGGGTTTGGTTTGTGTTTATTTGCTGGAATAAAGATACTTCTGCACGTTTTGTGCCTTTCTTTACTTTCTTCTTGAATTGACCATTGTGTTCCCGCATCTTCTGCTTATATCAAAGATATAAGATTGGAGTTCTTTTTGTTCGAACTTCACGAACTTATCTCTCTACTCTCTAGTTTGATCGTCTTCACTTCGTGTTGACTCTCCTCTTGCATTCTCTTCATTTTCTTTTACCTCATATCTTTTGCCAATAAATCCTTTATTTTAGACGTACTCCCAACTTGAGCTTTATTTTAAGACTCCTTCATTTTTTATGATTGATAGAGCGCCTTTCACATTTTTAGAGATTGGTTCAGTGTTAGAGGACTCAATAGAACATAAAAGAGAGGGACCCATGACTAAGCAGTCTGTGATCAACAATATGATGATGGCTTCCAGACAAGCCATTCAGGACCAATTGACAGAGCATGACAACTCTTAGGATGCGTTGAGAGACATGATCTTAGAGATGAGGAATGGTAGAGAGAGAGGAGAGAGGAGGATGAGCAGAGAGGAGGTGTGAACAGGGAGAAAAATGAGAAGAACATAGGACATCTAGAGAAAAACCGAGTTGAGGCCAAGCTAACTCTTAGAGAGTCCTATAACCTAAGAACATGACAGACAGTGAATTGGATTCAGATTCTTGTGATTCATGGGCATTTCAAGCTGAAGCCCCAACTTCTTTTACTTCTCCCCACATTCCATGAACATACTAGTCACGAACCTTACATACGCCTCCTGCAATTTGACTGCATATGTAGCATAATGCATTACCCTAGCATCCCTTTAGAGGTAGTGACGATGAAAACGTTCCCCTTCAACCTTATGAATAAGGCGCTTTACTGGATTAATCATTTAGGAAGGGTGGTGGCTCCTGAGAAGAGCTGAGATCAACTTTCCTGAACAAGTATTATCCCTTAGGATGATTTAATTAAATGTGGTCATTGATAGTGAACTTCTCCCAGATGTCCCATGAGCCTATTAATGAGGTACGAGAATGCTTCAAAGACTGGACAAAAATGTGCCCCCATCATGATAATCTAAAGACAAGCCATGTACAGAACTACTTTGGCGGTTTGATCTTAGAAAATCAGAAACTTGTAGATGCCGCTTGCAGGGGTTCATACTTCAATAAGGAAGGGAACATTCTACGACAAATATTTGAGGAAATGTTGGAGAGTTCAGAAGCTTTATCATATTCCCATGCATTTCAGAAGCATCCTTCATTTAATCACCACAAGACCGTCAACATGACGATATATCATGATGTAGATAGGGTCGACAGTTCAGTTTCAAGCATATTTGGAAATCACTTGTCGAAAGTGGATATAATTGAAAAATGATCACTAGAACTTGAGAAACCTAATGTGATCGAACATAGGATGAAGCAGTTGGATAAGCTGGACGAGATCACAATGAACATGGAGATGCTTGTTAGTATTATTCATTCATGTCAAAGTACTAGTGTTGCACCTGAGAGTCTTGCATCTAAGCAGAACTCTTCCACTTCAGTTCAACAGAGTTCCAGAGTACCACATGTCGTTCATCACGTGTACTACGTGCAGACTCCGAACCAAGGACTGCAACAGTAGACTCCCTCATACATGCTTATGTATTATCCGTAGTCTCCATATTTTTCAGAACCATAATTTCAACGTCCACCTCAGATTCATGAGGTGAATGGTATTTGGAGTGGTCAGGAGCGCTTCCAGACCCATCCGTAAGGTTGTCTTAGTTGGTTTCTTAGGCCAACCCTGGTCTCGTTCACTAGTTCCATGGGGGTAGACAGTACCAACACCAACCATAATCTTAGTTTCCGTCTCCACTACACTTTCAGACATGGAGACATCGTTGTCAACAGATGCAACCTACCCATTCATAATCTGTCTTATCACCAGCTACCTACATAATATACATATCAATCTTGTCCTCATTATCAGTATCATTATTCTTTGTACGAGCAGTAACAACTTCAGACAGACTTCTAGCCTCAGTGACCACCATTTGTTGAACAAAAGGCGCCTTTAGTGAACCCAATGCATGACTATCTTTCCAAATTGATGTAGAACATGAATGACATTAATCAAAGTCTTGATGACCTGATCACGACCAAGACTATCATTCCATCTAAGGTAGAAGCCAATCCCAATAATCTCCACCGTAAAAAGAAGTAGGTATCATGTCATGATCCATCCACTCTCGAAACAAGTATGATTTGTATTTTTTCATGTTTATCTAATGTCTTCACTCTAATGAGCGGTAGGAGAATGCATCAACCAACACTAGTAGGATTGGCTAATAAAGTCTTTGATCGAGCTTGATCTTCACAATTTTCATTAAGTGAGCAGATATCAAGCATTGTTGTCGATGGAGGAGCATACACTTCATAAAAATACAAAAAAATGAAGAAAATCCAATAGCCCAAAAAAAAAAGGGATGTACAACTGGGTCAGCAGTGGAGAACACATCCATTATGGATTCATCTTCTTCACTAGCAGACGGAGCATCCTGTTCTTTTTCTTTTCCTTCCATGGATGACTTTGTATAGTCCGAGTCTTGTTGTCCATATGTTTATGTTTATTCTGATGTGAATAAAAATATTGATTATGATTTTATTTCATTTCTTAATTCCTTGAATAAAAGGAAAAATATCAAAAATTAAAAACAACAATATCTAATCCTGGAGTGGTAGATATACTACAGAACATCTTTCTTAAGATGCCACTCTTGAAACCAAAGAAGTATATGCTTGCTGTGAAGAAGGAATGAAAGAAGCTTGTACCCCTAAAAGTCCATCAAAGAAGAGAGGACATAGCAGGACAGAACATCACATTTTAACCATAGCTACTGCAAATGCCATAAACCATCAACTTCCAAACAAAAAGAGAGATAAGGGAGCACCCTTTTTTAGATGCTAGATTTTAGATCTACATTGTGATCGCACTCTTTTGGACAACAATTTATTAATTAACATAATGCCTTCCTCGTTACTTAAGCATCTCAAGCTTGGACCTCTTTACCAAAGCAGAATGATCATTCAATTTGTAGATCTATCTATAGAGAGGCCGAAGGGTATACTTGAAAATGTTGTCATGATGATACATGACATGAGATTTCCCTTAGACTTTGTTGTTATTGTTATGGAATTTACAATATCGTTAAATCACACCCTAATTATTATTGGACAACCCATGAGTCCGAGAAACCCTTAGTTAATTTGGAATTAAATGTGCGAAAATAATCATTGTCGTTTGTTTCGTTGTAGGAAAGTAATCAGAATCAATCATCAATAACCACATAATTAATTAAATAAATTATTAATCGAGCAGGTTTATGTTTATTTAGCCTGAGCAAGCCTCACGTAGAACTCAAGGAGGCAAAGGAACAGCCTAGGTTAATATCTATCAAAGTTCGTGCATGGTTTTCAAGGCGGAATATTTTTGGTATTTTTTTAATGCAAAATGTTTGAAATGCAAATGAAATGCAGGCCAATTTTAAATTCAAGAAAATTAATTCAGTTAAACAATGTCCAGAAATTACAAAACTTGGTCGAGATGTGAGTAATGATGACATATATGCATTCTAATTTTTTTGGAATTTTCTGATGCAATATGAACATTTATTGAATTAATGAATGCAAATAATGTGAATTGCAATAATTAATTATAATAAATACTAAATCTTTATATTTTTAGGAAATAAAATTATGCAATATAGATCAATAATTGAACTATTCTCGAAAAATTCTAAATCCTAAAAATGTTGAGTCTACACCTATTAAAAATTAATTACTAAAATGCACAAAATAATGTATATGATAAAATATGCATGCAAATTGAATTCTTTTTAAGCACAATATGAAATAAAATAAATTCTATTATCAATGAATTTTCAGCAATTTTTGAGTGATGGTTAATTATCTATGAATTTCTAAGGACAAGTTGGGTAAAATATGTAATTTCTCACAAGACTAATAATTATTAATCAACGACAGAGAACAAAAATATAAAGCATGTGCCCAAATGTAGATAATTAATTGTAGAACAAAATGTAATTTTTGGATAATAAAATGATGCAAGAATGAGGTTAAAAATTATAGGAGTCAAGGTTCTATTTATAAATAATAATTAATAAAATAAAATAAAAAGATGCAGTGCAGGGGTCTAATAGAAGTTACCTAAACCCAAGAGAGGGGTCTTCAAAATTTCCAAGGGACACATATGTAGGGAACGTGCCTCCCATAAGGATGGTTGGATCTTGAATTTGGCAAATAGGCGAGGGCTTCCTTGCAATTGTTTACACCCTAACGTGCAGATCACGTGGGCAGTATGTCCTTTCACTTTGTGCCTCGACAGAAGGAGGGGCTGGAGGAGCGGAGCACAACAACGTTGGAGGGGCTCCTTGAGGGGGCCCCTGTTGAGGACAAAGGTTGAACGCTCCTCTGGTGTCGATGAAGGCCTTAGAGGCTTGGACTGGCGGTGAAGGCGCAGCAGCTTCGAGCATGGAGGGCTTTGGCTGAGTGGAGCTCCCAGTGGAGTAGCGAAGTAGACAAGGCCCCTCCTGGAAGGTGTTGAATTTGGAGCCTTGTACTCCAGGTGCTGGCGATGGCTCCAAGCGAGGCCTCGAAGTTCTAGAGTTGGACCCTCATATAGATGGGGTGAGGGTACCTCCAGCTGATACTGGAGGTACGAGGCTCGAAGGTTGTGTGATCGCAGCTAAGAAGATGCGGTGGCACTGCAATGAGGTGACGATGTACCTCAGATCGCATTGAGCCTTAGGAAGGTCGTCGGAGATGAGGAGACATCGGAGCTGTCACCTCTGAGCTACCTTAAATTTCTTCCTTCGCTGATGTAACAGTGGATGAAGCTCAACAGGGGAGGGAGTTGTGGCCTTTATAGGATACAAGAGAGGATCGATGGAGATGGCAGGCGATCTGATTGGGTTTGGCGATTGGAGTGCGAGACGGGAGTGGCGGGGGAATAGGAAGGTGGTCGGTGATGAGAGTGCGGCAGTCGGCGAGATCCACAGGAGGAGAATGATTGATGGTGGTTGCTACAAATATGGAAAGGGGAGATCAGGGATGAGGCAGCGGCCGCGAGATTTGCGGAGGAGGGTGGTGCCCCAGAAGAGGAAAGGGGCGAAATTGATTGGAGCTGGAAGATGATCTCGACTATCCTAACTGTCGAGTTTTAGCATCCTAGACCATGCCACATGGTAGTATTTTATTTATTTTATTTTTTCATTTTTTTAATAAAGAAACAAATAAAATGAAAAAATGAGTGACATGTGGCATCTCCAGGAACTGCCACGCGTCAACAACAAAAAAATCGAAAATAAATAGAAAAGAAAAGTAAAAAAGAAATAGCAAATGACTTTGGATCGAAACATTTTCTTCATGAAAGTTACTCGTCTCAATGAGAGCTACAATTTTCATGAGAAGACCAAAACCATAATAGATAATTCGCATAAAGAGATATTTTTGAATCACTCTATGTACATAGAATGCCCTGATTTTGGGTTTCGTCATTTTTACTCATTTTTAATTAAGATAGAAATCAATCAAATATGATAAAATAATAGATAAAAATGTATACGTTACTTTATTATTTGGATTTTTATAAATTATGAAAATGATAATTTATAATAAAGAACAAAAAAGAGGACTTTTGTACATATTTTTATTGAACACATAGACTTAGTCAATTTCTTTGAATTTGGTTTTATTTTGGATAGAAATTTTTATACATTTTAATAAAACTTTTGTAAAAAGAAAAATAAATAAAAAATAAATAAAATAAAAAAAATAATTATGTTCATAAAATATAGGTCAAAATTGGGTAAAAACCACGATGTACAAAAGAGGCCCAAA
Source organism: Ottelia alismoides (assembly GCA_037367405.1). Lineage (NCBI taxonomy): Eukaryota > Viridiplantae > Streptophyta > Magnoliopsida > Alismatales > Hydrocharitaceae > Ottelia > Ottelia alismoides. Next base: position 334,246 of record JAZKJV010009558.1, read on the forward strand.
ATCAAACTTTCGTATATGAGCTTTGATTCAGTTGAATGGTCTTTTTTTGAAGGTAATTGAGTGTACATTAGTTCAGAAGTGAGTAGGATCAAATCAGACATCGTACAAGGAAGATATCAGTGTTTTAGTATTATAGATATGAAATTAAGGTTTGAGTTTCTCAAATATTCCACCTATTGATTTTTTTTGTATTTTTCATTTATTCTTGTTAGTAATATGTACACAATGGAGGTCATTTTTGGTGATTTGGAGTTAGCATGAATTAATAAAAAAAAAGTTATCTTATTTTATAGGTCAATTAGGCTGGGATTTTACTTCCTTTTTTATGCAATTATGAGTCATAAAATGCGATTATTATGTATATACGCATGAATGTTAATTACGAAAGATAATGGATGAAAGGAAGATGAATTTTGGGTAACTGAGCTTAATTAATCACTTTTAAAGTGATTAATCTGAGAATTATCAACCCCGTAAACATAAACCAAGCTCATTCCCGAGTATCTAGAGAACGAAATGAGGTGAAATGAGATTGGGTTCCATACCAAGACCATGAACAGAAGGTGAAAATAGAGCTAGACCTGGCCTTTGGATTATTAGTTTAGCGGAACTCCTATGAGAATTAGGGTTTTTAAATCAACAACCTCCAAGTTCTTCACATCATTGTCATAGTTTTGGCTCAGAAGTCATCTAGATCAATCCTATTCCCAGAGCATACCCCATGAACATTGAAGAATTGACTCATGTGTGTTAAAGGTTTTAGCTCTTCCCATCAAGAATTTCGGACTACTATGCAAACCTTTCCTCCAATAACTCATCCTCGCGGAGTCAGGTATTTCCTTCTAAGGTCTATCGTGTTGTGTTCACAATCGAAAATGGGGATAAATTAGAAGAAGGGGAAAAGAACTGGAGGGTGAACAATGTAGTCACCTCTCCTTGCGAAGTCAGGACCAGTTTAGCCAAGTCTCCACCAAGATCTGCAGGTTGTCTTGAAGCTTGGACCTTTTTGGTCAAATATAGATTTGGTAGTTGATTTCCTTATGTTTGTATTATTGGTAGCTTTGCGTGGATCTTGTTGTGCTCCTACGGATATGGAATCTTTTTTTGGAGTACATGTTTTGGGTTCTTAGAAAAAATTATTCCCAGCCATCCATCCCTTTTTTGAAGCTTTATTTCAACCTGTACTCCGGTCTTTAGATGTCCATGCTACAAGAAAAGAGACTCACATTGTATTCTAGCACCCTATCTGGGTTGAGCTAAGTGTATAGTGTGAGAGTACAAATTAATTCCATATTCAAGAGTCGTACTCAAAATAGGTGACCAGGTTAGACACTAAGAGTTAAATTCTGCACAAAACTCAGTTCTCGGTGAATTAAGTCCACGACCAGAAGCTTCTAAAATCCTATTTCTCGGTGAAGTTCCTCTGAAAATTATTTGGATTAAGGTCATGTCCTAACCACTCTCAGTTTCTGCTCATAACTCAGTTCAGAACCCAAGGGTTTTTTCACCAATGCATATGCATGTAATGTTGTATGAAGTGCATATGTATGGAATACATACAATTTATTTCTATTCTCTTTTTTATGTTCTTCTCTAATTTTATTTTTTGAGATTTTTTTGCAAGTTTTTTTAAAAACAAGAAGCCATTTTTTCAAAACTTTTGTTACAGGCGTAAGGCTAGTTGCAAAATATAAAGTTTGTTTTTTTTAGATTTTACAAGTAAGTTACCCATATCGTAAATAACAATATAGATTTAAGTGAAAGTACAAGCTATGGGTAAAATATATACATAGTATTACACACACACCCCTATACATAGTGAGTGCTATGTCCTTAGAGCACAAGAAGCGTAGAAAAGACATAGCTCGGACGAAGCGTAGGAGAATAAAAAAGAAAAATAGAAAGTCGACCCGCCCCCTATACATAGGCCGAGGACAGTCAATATGTAGAAGAAGAGCGAAACTAAGGCGGTTGAGAGAAGAAGTGAATGTGGAGAATGGTATATACAGATGGCATCGGTCCTCCCTATACTTAGTCCTTGGCCTAAGTAGAGGAAAAAGATGTACAAGGGAACCAACGGGGTTGGGAGGGGAGGGTGCCGATGATTAAGGAGGTTTTCAGCAGGTCTTTTTGTTATCCTATGGTGGGAGGTTATAATGATTAAAAGAGATGAAGCGACGAGTCTCAACTATCATCAATGCTATCCTCAGAAGAATCATGTTGGAGAGTGTTTTGATAGGAACAAGATGAAGCATATGAATCAGATGATTCACAGTCGTCGTCGGAGTTATCCTCAGAAGAATAATACTTGAAGGTAAAGGAACTCCAAATAATTCTTATTTTTAAGCTGCTTTATCAAAATGTGCTTAGTCATGTGGTCAATTTCCTTATCATCGGATGATGAATATTCTGAAGCACCAGTCTCAGTATGGTCATAAGAGATTATTCAGCTATATTTAATGAGACCAGGAGAGTCGGCTCTCAAGGAATAATAGTGAGTGGAAGGAGGTGTCTAACGGGGGTCGATATTCTGCTGCTTGCTTAGATAGGGTGTTAGAGCTGCCGAACTAAGCTCACTCATAAAGATCACCTTACCTAGACCTGATGAGGAATCAATAGAAGATTCCTTTTCTGTTAAGTCAAAGGTGACTTTCTTAGTCAGTTTACCAGATAACTGACTAGATGAAGGAGCGGCCAAAATTGGCACTTTGTTCTGCATTTTCTATGAAGGTGCAAGTCCTTGGAGTGAGGTGCTAACAATCGGGTCTTCAGATGAATAACCATTTAAATAGTCCTCCGTAGTCAGTGGACGTCCCGCATATTTGTTCTCGATTGACTTGACATTGGTGTGTTCTTGTGTCCGGTCAATTTGATCATGGTTGTTAGAGGAGGTTTTGTCACACAAGGCTAGCCCATGCTTGTGTGACCTCATCATAAGCACCATAAAATGCATGCATTAGGTGCTCTTCTGTAGGATTTGTCATGGTAGTGATTGAGGTCCATGCCGTGAAAAATGGAAGGGTGAGGTGAGTCTGTGAACTAATGGCCTGCTCAATTTTCATTATCTCATGTGTAACAACGAGATAGGTATCTTCTACCACTTGGTAGTTACTACTGTTGATGGCTTTATGGGTTGCCTTAGAACATTATGTTTCCTCAAAGACTGTACGCGATCAAAGTGCTCCTAATGTGGTAAAATTGATTTCGCGAGTCTCACACTCTATAATTGCCATAGCTAAGGCTAGGAATAACTTTCTGAAAATGCTTAGAGATTGGATGAACTCTCCTTGATGCTCAATATCAAAGATCGTGAAGTACACCTTGAGCAGAGCACCTTGGAATGTAATGATGACTAAAATTGTTCCTCTCAACGTTTTTATAGATGGATCAGCCAGCTGAACAATCTCTCTTGATTTCCTTATTGGTTCGACTTTGAGCTTGTCAAACCCAGAGGTCAGGAGGATGTTGATTGGTGAGTCCTCATCCATTCGAGAATGGGTGAATATTGTGTCATTGATTCCACAGCCAAATCAAGGCAAACGCTTCACTCTACAGCTCTTGGTCTTTCTTCTCATTGCTAAAGAGGTGTCCATTGATAATATATGTCTTTCGATCCTTGTTCTCTTCTTACCTGATTTTTTCGGCATTAGTTTACTCTTTAAAATTTTTCAAGGCCGGGGAAGTGTTCAACAACCTATATCAAGGGAAGTTCAAAAATCGACCTTTTATCAAGTGCTTCTCTCAAAAAGGATCCAAAATTTTCAAATCCTCTCCACTTTCGATTTTTATGGGAATTTCTATTTTTTCAATTTTTTGGGTGTTTTTGAATTTTTCGATTTTTTTGTTCTTTTCGGAGTGGTATGTAGATATGTTGATTTCCATAGCAGAGGAGGGGTTTGATATGTAGAGTCAGAGTCATCCTTGAGGGAGCAATATGCAGATGTGTCAATGTCAGAGTCATCCCTAGGGTTTACAAGGTTTGTGGGTTTCTGAGTATTATCAGGATTTTTAACATGAGCCAATCATTTCATCTTCCATTTTCATGTATTAACTAGGAGAAGATCCTCTCCTAATATCTAGTATATGATTGTTATTTTCTGAAATTTTCTCGTGAAAAATCATGGAAGGAGTTTGCTTAGTTGGTTAAATCTATAGGTCTCATACTCAACATTCTGTGGCTCATCCATGTATTGTTGGGTTGAGTAGAGCCTCTTTTTGTGATTTTTGATCGGTCCCTCATATGGTGAAGTCGTCATTCAGGGTGTATGTGTGTTGATATCATCAGTCCATTTCACTGTATGAGTGTCATTTTTGAAAATGGAATTGTCACGATTGGTCCAAGATGGAAGATCATCTGGTTTGGGCCAATCTATTTTGTTTGTTTCGGGTTTCGATATTATTCCCGGAGGTCAAATCAGAATGTGGATTTGTGAGGTGTCGACTTATTACAACTATATTGTGAGGATAAAATGAAGTCAGTTAGAATTGGTGTCTTGGATGGTCATCAATCTTAAAAGTGGTTTTATCTTCATGATCAGAATATAAAGAATTATATCCACGGTTGAAGTTAGTTAGAGTTGATGTCTCAAGAAGTGGAAAATATGAAGGAGTGGAGACTTTGGTCAGATGATTGAATAAAGGATTGTCATATGAAGAAGTGGAGACCTTGGTTGGTTGAATGTATGTATGATCTGAATATAATGGATTGTCTTTCATGGTGTAGATCGGATTCGTAGAGTGGACCAAATTCATTCGTTGTTAAGAGTCTCCCAGGAATGTTGGAGGATGCCAGGCAGAAGAGGGTTTAAAGGATTTGGGATTGATAGAAAAGAAATAATCTGGTGTGTTCAAAGACCAATGTCCCATCAATTTCAAGGGAGGAGGATTAGTTGACATAATGTGTCTTGGTTAAAAGTGTTAAAGTACACAAGATACTCACAAGAAGAAATCTTAATTTTTTTATAGATCAAGAAGGGAGAGTGATGGCATAAGTGTGCAGTTTTTGGAATTCGAACTTGGTTTACGCACACTAATGCAAACACAATTCAAACCCTATGTTCACCAACTCACACAGTCATGGTCGTAAGAGTTCTACCAATTATTCTTATCAGTTTTAATTGGTGATAAATCAATCTTGGAGAAGAATTAGTGAGTTGTTAGGTGCCGAAAATTTTCCTAAAGACTGGTTCAAATTTATACGGCTAGTTGCATATACTTTCATCCAGTATGGGTGTAAGTACGGACCGTAAAACGGCTACCCATGTTACTTAAGTACGGTGCCAATCACGTTGTCCTTTAACACCCCACTCTCCTAAGGGAGACCATAGTTCCCTCACTGAGAAGTAAATAGTCGTTCTTAGAATCAACAGTCTGAATGAAGATTCTGGAGCTTGGCTTTATCCTGATGTGCATCTCTCACCCACTTAGAAAAATAAATGAATCCAAGGATGGGGTTATTCTCCCGCAATAATTCTTGATTTTATGATTTATTTTAAAGTCAACCTTGTTTAGCAGTCCCAATTTTAATTTGGGTGATCACTGAAAAATTAAGTGTGCAAAAATACATGTCTATCGTCCAGTCCCAATTTCCTTAAAATCTTAAGTGTCAAAACAGGAGGGAGAAAATTCGGGAAAAGTTGATGCCCGTGAAGTATGCTTAGTCAGAAAACATTCAGTGATTCCTCACGATCTCCATGTGGAATGCAATACATGAATTGATAATTTCTTCTATATGGAATGCAAACCAAAAAAATCTCACAAAGCAGATAGTTCTATTAGTCGGGAAGAAAAGAGTTAAATTTTTAACTAAGTTAAACGACCTAATGTGTGTCTCAATTAAAGTGACATGTGGTCCAAGGTTCTATGAGCACAATCAAAAAAATCCTAGAAGCTCTAATAGCCGTAATGCAGGTCTGACCTACGAACCACTCAAGTCAGGACCCACCCTCACTGGAGAGTGAAACAGATCTGACACACAACAAAGAAAAAGTTCGAGTCTTGTTACACGCACGAGAATCCAAACGAACACTGTTGTAAATGAGCAATTAATTACAAATAATAAAAAATGCAGAAATTAAAATCCTAGACTCTATGCTCTGTCATGACTCGACTCGATATTAATTTTAATGTGACTTTTCGGACGATCAGTGAAGATGTGTCGATTTCATGAAAACCCTTTACATATGTCAGGTACCTCGCATGAAAAATAAGAAAGAGAATTGTAAGAGAGTGACACAAGAAGAATAAAAAATAAAATAAGAAAATAAATGTCTATATAATAAAAATAAAACAAATGCAGGAAAAAATTAAATTAAATTAAATAAAAAAATGGAAAATATACAGTGATGAGTTTTGAGGGTTAGACTACCTGAATATGTGGGGAAAACCTAACATAAATTTCTAGATGAAAAAACTAGGATGTTTTTTCTCTCGAAAACAACGACATCTGACGAGTCTGAGAAACCCTTAGTTAATTTGGAAATTAAATGTTCAAAAATAATCGTGTGACATTTATTTTGTTGTAGGCGAGTAATCAGAATTAATCATGAATAACTACTTAATTAATTAATTCAATTTTTATTTGAGCAGTTTTATGTTTATTTTGCCTGGGCAAGCCCCAGGGTTGAACATGAGGAAGCAAAGGAACAACCTAGGTTAATTTCTATCAAAGTTCATGCATAGTTTTCAAGGCAGGATACTTTTGGTATTTTTTAATGCAATGTACGAAATGCATATTGTATAAGAAAATTCCAAAAAGATTACAGTGCATACATTTCATCATTAGTCACATCTTAGCCAAGTTTTGTATTTTTTGACATCGTTTCACTGACATTAATTTTCTTTTCCTTAAAATTGGCCTGCATTTCATTTTTTCAGAGTTTCTTTTGATATTTTTTGCAATTTTTTATCTAGAATGATAAAATAAGCTAATAAATAGTAGGTAATTTTCTTGGAATTTTTAGAAACGATTTTATATTTTTTTAGTTTTTAAGGTAAATAAGGAATAAAATAGCTCTTTTTGATTTTTAATAAATGGTAAATGCATGAAAAAATGTAAGTAAAATTTATGGTAGGAACAAGCAATCAATCATGCACTTATACCTATTTTGCAATTATTTTGAGCACATGAGCTATTTTTGAGAATATAAATGCAAAAATAAAAATAAATCAAGCTAGCAGGGGCATATTTGCTTATAAAATATTGTCCAAGGGGGCACTTATAAAATAACCACAAACTTTGAATTGCAACTGGATTTTTAAGGATTATACAGTAAATACAAAACCTAGAGGGGGTTAAATGCAAAATGTCCTATCACATAGGGTCCACGTGAGGTGACATGGCATTGGACTGAGCATCAAAATTAAACAGTTCTGAGTGCATACATGCAAATTATCTCATAAGTTTTGAACTTAATTAAATAATTATAGAATCTTTTACTAAATACAAAAAGGCGGAGGGCGTAGTTGTAATTTTTACAACTTAAATGCTTTTGATTGAGCCATTGATGATGCGCCACATGTATGATTCGACGACCCTGGTTGAGTACCCCTTCGAAATGAATGAACGACCTAGATTAGATCTTGGTTGTGTTCTTGATCTAACGGTCGGGAGGGGCATTGGAAGAACTACTAAAGAACACTTGCCCGATGAGGTTTGTTCGAGCTTTACTCCATGCTATAGCAACATATCACTCCTCCGACATGCCGACAGCTTATTGGGGCTTCTCCATATGCAATGGTCTTCTCAGATGGTCCAAGGATCTGGGGAGTGATGAACCGCAAATTCAGCCTCTTAAGAATGTCATTTTGGTGCGCTGTAGTCGGCTGAATCGGATGCGTTAAGGACCGCTTAATTAATATTATCATTTAAAATCAAACGGTCGATTTTTCTTTTACATGGGCAAGCCCAAGGTTGAATTCATTGACACGAGCCTCTTAAGCTATTATCTAGACTCTTATTACTTAGATTAAGTGTTCAAATTGAAATCCATAGGCCATAATGCACATGGACAGACAATGCATATTCATGAAATAGATACTTTTTGTTTGATTTTTAATATGCAGCAAAATGCAGGATTACAATGATGCAACTATGCCCTAATTAGACAGAATATCTGAGCCATTTAAATAGTAGTCAATTTCGGGTTCTCATCATGAAGCAAGTCCCATTAATGAAGTGATACAAGGCATGAAAAGCATTATATGGGAGACACATAGATTGAATTAAAGCATAAAAAATCAGAGTATCAAAATAGAAATTAAACTATGCCATTAGAAAGATAATTAAGTTAGCTTAAAAAATCAAAAATCAACTCAAACGGAGCTCGGATGCTCAAGATATGAATAAAAACATCCAAGGTCATAAATGCAAAGAAAATGTAAAATTAAATAGGGAAAATACGGCAAACAGGTCCCTAAGAGGGACTAAAATGTAATTAGACATAGTCGCAAGGCGTTCCTGTAAATTACCCACACACACGAGGGCATAATTGCAATTATTGAAACCCTCAGGGGTCAGATGCAATTTACCCAAGTCGCGCGTGGTTTCCACGTGCTATCTGGACCTGGTTATAATTTAAAGAAGTCTTTGGGGCCTCCCTGCAAAATTCCCCATCCCTCATGTGACTGGAATGTGGAAGATAGGCTCAATGTTCGATGGAGGCTTGGGCTTGGCTTGGAGGAGGCTCGGGCATCGACGCTGGCTCGGAGGAGATTCAGAGATGGCTCGGGGGTTCCGAGCCTGGAGATCGGGTGCTGCCTCCCATCGCCGACAGGTGGCTGAGTATGGACCGCCCGATCATCGAGATCGGATGGTGGCTGTACGAAGGCGAGGAGGCAACGTGGCTATCTAAGGGCCATCAGATCTTTCCAATTGGACGGTTGTTGCTCCTCCATCGGTGATGTCGACATGGCCCAAGGGAGACCGTCCGATCTGGAAATTCGGATGGTAGTTGTACTCCCAATTCATCGACTTCATCGCCTCCTTCGGCGAAGTTGGTTGCGCTCCAGTGATGCTACTGACGCTCTGTCTGTCTTTCTCGAGCTCAACGAAGCTCCATTGAGCATCCTGGATGTTCGTCGATGAAGCTGGAAGCTCAAGCGAAGCACCGGTTGACCTAGAAGGGACTAACGATGTCCGGTCGCCGAACGGAAGCTCACGCGTTCATCTCTAGTGAGGCTTCGGCCAATGAACATTTAGGTACCTACATTTTTAGTGACTAGCCGAAGCACGAAGCCTGGAGTGACATGAGTGGAATGGATTTCCATGTGAGCAAAGGATGAGAGTAACCAGAGCTCCGCCTTCAGCATAGCGAAGGGGAGGTGGGTCGGAGTTGTTTTGGCCCTGTAGAAGGGGAGAAGGCGTGCGGGATGTGTGGCGAAGGTGATCATGGAGGTATGAAGCGAAGTAGATGATCGATGATGGGTGACAATGCAGGAGGCATCCTACATAATTAAGAGAAATTAAAATAAAATAGACAGTATGATCAGAGGAGGCTTACTTGGGCTATGGCGTAGTGGAGGCCTGTGTTCGAGATCCTTGGAGAAGCCCTGGTCGTCGCTGGACCCCCGTGGCGACTGGGGGCAGCTCGGCGGTGGTGGAGCACTACAAAACTGGCCTACCATGGCCAGGGGTTGACACCGGAGGCTCTGCCATCATTGCACCATCAATCTGACCTCCCCCTATCACGGGGAGGTGGAGTGGTGCTGGGCGGAGCCCCTCCTACAAGTGGACCGTAAATATGGTGGCCGGAGATGGAGTATTTGAAGGGGAAGATTGGGGGATCCGATGGTTGGCGACGGGTTTTACAGGGATGATACTGAGCTGGTTAGAGGGGGTAGTGGGGTGAGTTGGTACCCGTGAGAAATAGGGATGATAGGACTTCATCGTAGGGTAGTCGGAGAGTGATGAGAGTGGCTGAGAAGGAAGGGAAATGGAAAGGGGGAAGCAGTCGCGCAAGGTGAGCGACATGGGTGAGAAGGAAGCTGGAGGAAGACGATGGGTCCTCAGCCCTTGGATCTCATGATCCAACAGTTGAGAAATGGATGCGAGTGAAGGGTCCTGATCGCATCAATGGGAGAACGATTAATGGATGAGAGCGCAACATGTGCGTGAGGAGATGCAGGGAGGGGCAGATGGTGAAGATGCAATCTGGAGGGCGATCGTAACGTTGTGGTTGAGGCGTACTCAATGGTGATGATTGAAGCTGATGGAAGAGATTGGGAGGTGATGGAGATGGACACGTGGCGAGTGGATGACGAGGCACGGGCGGACGGTCTAGATAGCATCTGGAGATGGATTGGATGGCTAGAAGAAGATGCGGGAGTAGATGGTGATGATCAAAGGGATAGAAGGTGATCTAACGGTGGAAAAATGAGGGCGGGTGGCGCACAAAGGAGCGGGCCATGTGGCACAACCAGAAAGCGCCACGTGGCCCAATCAGGTTATTCAGATATAAAACCTTGCAAAAGAGGGAGAAAATCGCCGAAATTGGAAAAACTCAAAACATGAAAGTTGTAGATCTCGATGAGATCAACAAGTTTTATGTTGACTAAAAACGAAAACGAGGTCAAACAAAGGGAGAAATATTTTTGTGAGCATTTTTAAGTGTATAAAAACACTACAATTTTAGTTTTGTTATTTTTTTGTATTTTTTAATTTATTCTAATACTCAGAAATATACAGTGTTTTATTTGGTTTTTATTGGCACTAGTTTAAGCAAGGGGGTTAATATCTGTGAATTAAAACTGTGCAACAGAGTTTCATCACCCCCCTATACTTAAACTATGCTCGTCCCTGAGCATCTAAAAAATGAATGAGATGGATTGATGCCCTTGTGCAAGTGCGTACAGGATCTGATCCATTAAAGAACTCCCAATTTCAGAGTCCAAAATCGTAGAGCTCAACATAGCCTTAATCAAGAGGTATCCAATTTCTCTAATTTTTCCAGACTGTTTCTTTGATACATATAAACTAAGGATATTAATTTAAGTGTTGACCGCAATTACTAGAGTAGAGTCACAACGTCAGCTAAGGTCCAAGTCCAAGAAGTTCTCCTAAGGACCCAATCCTTAACCCTAGGGAATAAATAAAATATTGCATCCAATCCACCGTCTCTTTAGTTCTCAGACTTAGAGTGTAGGTGGCAGGCCAGTTGATGGAGGGTTTTAGGATTGTGTCATTTCTTGTTTCCCGCTCATTGGAACAAGGATCCGCTCGAGTGCCTTATTACTCAACGCATATTTTTGATGTCGATCAGTGCGCCCGTCAAAAGAAGTTGGAGCCATCTGCACTTGTTTTCCTGGGAGTACACTGGGGTGTGCCTTTTTTGAGTACCTATCGTACCTTCTAGACCCAAATTTGCAGCATTTACGATGCAGAGCCCTTTTTTGGTGCTAGCCCGACTCCTAGTCCTAATAGCGGTGGTCCAAGTGGTCACTTTGAAATGGTTGGGAGCGCTCGTCTTTTGTGGAATCACTTTTGATAATTGTCTTTGTGGAATGAGATCCTTTCTTTCGACATTGATATTTCTTTGCTTTATTTTTTGGTAGCTCCATTGCTTTTAACAAGAGTTGGTGCACACTGATCAACATTTTTATTTTATTCACACCCTGGCAATAATGCATATGTCAAGAGATTAGTACATGAACCAAGTTCTTATACTGGCTAAAGATGATGACACTAAGGTTTCATGAAGCCTTCAATGATTTTATCCCATCCTCGAGCATCATTAAATTAAGTCCAGACTTAAATCCTTCATCCCAGTTCCTCAAGTGAAATTTCAACTCATCTCATCATGACCGCAGTCGTGCATTTTTTTTAAACCTGGTTTTTGCAGCCCAGGTAGCTGCATATATTTCACCAAAACGTATTAGAACAAGAGGGGCCCTTCATGGGGAAATACAAAATAAAGGCCATCAAAAACAGAAAATAGGACATGATAGAAGAAAAAATGCTATCTGTTCCTTCTTCAGACATCAACTCAGCAACTGGCCTTGAACTTTTTGGGTTTTGACCAGCCACCATATCTTCAGCAGATATTTGACTTTTTCTAATTCTCTTGCATGTGCCATTTCCATAAGAGCTTCTTCAAGAAAAGAGATAAGAGATGTATACACCCAATCTTCATTCTGTAGAGAAAAGATACGCCAATTCATGCACCAGTTCCACAGATGAGAGCAGCTCCACCTCCAATCTTAATGTTGTAGAAAGAAGGAGATGCAAAAAAGAACCTCTTCATGACCTTTTTATATGTCAAAGCAACCAAAAAGATTAAGCTCTTTTCAAAACTCTATCAGAAATTAGATATAACAAAATTGTAAATTGGGTACTTAGCTTCTGTGCACCCATCCAAATGGATGCGTGCACTTCCTTAAATCCTCACCAAGGAATATTCCAGGCTTTAAGCACCCTAATATCAAAGTAGCTCATAAGGAATTCTTTCTTTTAAAGTTCCACAACAGTGAAGCAGCACATTAATGCTCTTGCATGCGCCAGTTCCAGAAGAGCTTCTTCATGAAAAGAGATGTATACACCCAATCTTCATGCCTTAGAGAAAAGAAATGCGCCAGTTCATGCGCCAATTCCACAGATAAGAGCTCCACCTCCAATCTTAATGATGTAAAGAAAAGGAGATGTAGGAAAGAATTTCTTCATAGCCTTTTCTTATGTCAAAAAGAAAACAACCAAAAGGATTAAGATCTTCTCAAAACTCTATCAGAAATTAGATATAACAAAATTGTAAATTGGGTACTTAGATTCTGTGCACCCATCCAATGGATGCGTGCACTTCCTTAATTCCTTGCCAAGGAATGTATCCAGGCTTTAAGCACCCCAATAGTAAAGCAGCTCATAAGGTTCTCTTTCTTTTAAGACCCCTCTTCAGTAACCTTTTATTTTCCAACCATTCATATATCCAACTCTGACTCTTCAAGCATCGGATCCAGTTAACTTGTAGTATCTAACCTAAAGTATAGCTCCTGATGATAACTTTTCCTTCTGCATCCAAGAAATTATTCTGAAGGAATAACAATGCTTCAAATAATTCTTCCAAAATTCTTTTTGCATCTTCTAATCTCCATTCCAGCAAGTTCCTCTCAGTTATATTACACAGAAAAGATTCGATGCTCTTTTGACAGGGAATACCCTTAATAGAAAAATAGAAATTCTCATAATTCTTCAGTTTATCCAATTCTGGCGAAACAACCCCTTCCTTCACCGAAGTATAAATTGTTTCCCTCAAGAGAGAGCATTTTAACAAATCATATAAATCAGGAGTCAAAAGATGCTGAATATAATTGTTATTACTCCTAATATCAAATTCAACCAAGAGCTCCCAATAAAACTAATAGATGTAAATAGAGGTCATAAGACCTACATCTGCATTATATACTTCATACCAATACTCCGATAAGTCCAGGTACGCACTACCAACATTTAAATATATACCCCAAGCAGACTTAGTTTGATCGACCAACAACGAGATAGTCCTGCTCATGAGCTCAAAAAACTGATATGTAATAGAGGATATGCTTTCATCTCTGTTAAAATTTTAAATCCAGTAGTCAACCCTTGCTTCCATCAATGTAACAGAAACTCTGCTCAAGATCAAGAGAGCATTCAAGAAATCCCTCTTACTAATAAAGCTCTTTCTATATCTAGAAGCCAGTAGTTCAAAGGGGTAGATAATATCGAAGAACCTGGACTCAGCTTCCAAAAGTTTCTTGGATAAAAACATAAAATCATTTTCTTCTTTCTCCAGTTCATCCAAAGCCAAAGCTAGAAAGGAATCTGAGGAATCAAGGAGGAAAAATAGAGCTTCAGTTTTTAGAACCTGTCGATGGAATATCGCCCCCTCCAATTGTCGCCCAAACAGTATTGAACACGCCATTCTAGAGATAGTGATTGAAGAGAAAAGGATCTTCATTTGTATATATATAGAATTGACATCATGATTTCCTATCTCGAGAAAGATCAAAAAGGTACCATCATCTGCTCAAAATCCTACTCAAGCAGTGGAAGTACCAAAGCCATCATTACTCCAACTTTTCCTTACCCAATCAGCAATCAGAGTGAACGAAACCTGATGTTTTGAAAAGACATGTAAATTTCTTCAGCAAATCATCTGTTAGGCACATAATCGATCTAGATCATCGATATAAAGCAAATCAGTTCATCATTTGAATCTAGCATAATTAAGTTGTTCTTTATCCAGTGTAATACACCCTTTAACTTTCAATGGTAATTGACTATTATTATAAAAGATCTGATCTTGTCTTTGTCTGATTGCAAGGTTAGCCAAAGCATCTGCAGCCACATTAGCCTCTCTGTACACATGGGAGACTCTCACTATGAGATGTTTGCTAGAAATAAGCTCATCCCACCAATTACTAAGATTGGGAATTCTGCAAACACCATCTTCCACCATCTTAACTAACACCTCAGAATCAAGTTCCAGCCAAATTTTATTGAAATTGTGCCTCTTGCAGATGATCAGTCCCTCTACAGCAGCCCTAAGCTCAGCCTACATATTCGTAGCAATTCCCAAGAAACAAGAGAAAGAGAGTACCATCTCCCCTTTATGGTTCCTAATAATACCTCCTCCCCCTGCAATTCCTGGGTTACCCTTTGAAGCTCCATCCGAATTGAGTTTTAAAATCCCATTTTCCGGTTTTTTCCAGCAGAAGATTTTCCAAATCCTTTCCTTTTGTTTAGATTCAAACCCCATCTTTTGCAAGAAATCTTCCTCAGCTTTATTTACCACAAGATTCGAACATACCAAAGGGATTATTATCTTAGTATCTAGCTGCACCTTCTTTACCAAGAAATAAATAGAAGAATGATCATCATCAAATCTTCTTTTATTCCTTTCAGTCCAGATGTTCCAGAGGAGCTAGGTTAAGAAAATCCTCCTGGCTTTTCTAAAAAGGGTCTCTTTCGACCTCCCTTTAAAGATGTATTTCATCCAACCAAAGAAATCCCTCATGTTTCTATAAAGCTTAAAGGTATCAAAAAACCAGTTGCAAAGGGCCACCGCAACCTTCCCATAGAAGAAAACATGTTCAGGGTCCTCAGTACTCGAATTATCACAACAGTTACATCTTGAAGCCAGACTGAAGCCCATTTTAATCACATTATCATCAAAAGGTAGTTTCTTGTGAAATAATCTCCAAAGCATAATTGAAATCTTCAATGGGATTCCTGGATCCCATATAGCCCTTCCCCATTGCTGGAATCTTCCTTTTTTCCTGATACTTTGCCATGCACTATTCAATGTAGGAATACCCTGATTATTCAATATCCAAAACCTTTCCGGATCCTCATCCTTGAGTTTTATCTTCTTAGCCAAGATCTCATACCGCAGTCGTGCATGTGAAGTGTTGATCATATTCTTAAGGTTGGAGACTAAGCATGCAATATAACACGTAAATCCAGCAAACTAGGGAAATGTGGATAATTAAGTCGAAGACCCTGATGACTAAGGCTTGTTAACCTAAAATCTCAAGACCTCTTTAACCAGGCTTCTTGAACATTTCTTATCCTGTGTGGAAGTGAAAATGTAGGGGATTTAATCCAACACCTTCATCCAAGTTTTGAGAATTTTTTTTTAAATTTTTATGAAGACTTTAAAAGACCTAATGACTGCCTAAACTCAAATGAGTAGATGTATCTGCATTTAGCCGGTATAGGTGTAATTACAGGCCGTAGAACGGTACCTGTTGCTTGAGGACGGAGCCTTACGCGATGTCCTCTAAGCCTCCTACTCTACTAAGGGAGACCCTCATTGAACACGGCTTTTTACTTGGGTTTAGTAGTCAATTTGACTTTTAAAGGATTTTTTTATTTTTTCCTGATTTTTATGGATTTTTGAATAAAGTTAGACTCATCTTCCTTTGAAATCAAGTCTCGAAAATATTTTCCAAACCATGTCACATTTATATAGATTTTTACAAAAAATTTTCAAATGATTTTTCAAAATACGTAAAACATATTTTTCAAAATATTTTTTTTTCAAAAATAGTGTAACATAGTATAGGAAGATTTTCAAAAAACCTTGAAAACATTTTTGTCCACTTAGTTCAAAAGATCATACTATAGCCCAAAAAGTTTAAATTTTTTCAAAATTTTTCAAAATATAGCAAAAGTGCATATACTGCATATACGGTATACACCCATATTCTTAATCTTTGCAATGTCCTCATAGCACAAGGTGATACAAAGCCATAATTCTATTTAAGTATAGAAAAATATACAAGAACTGAGACGGATGCCCCCTATACGTAGGTTAGGAATAACCTAAGTATTAACGAAAGGAAAGAGGTGTAAGAAAAATCACTGGAACTCAGGTTCCCCCTATACTTAGGTTAAGAGTAGCCTAAGTAAAGAGATGAAAAAATAAAGATGGGGAGACCTGAGGGGAACGAAGAAGTTGGGATGGATGTACACAAGAGCGAGTAAATCTTCGGAGATGAATGGAGTACCTAAGTCTAAGGGAGGGTGTCGGAGCAATCAAGGCTCAATCAAGCATGCAATACTGTATGAATTCACCAACTCACACGTGAAATCAACAAGTGTTGGTCAATTATCTTGTCATTTTTATTTGTGATTAAAACATTCTAATTTACGCAAGCATAAAAAAATGTCAAATAAAACCATCCTACATAGATAAGGGTGTTGTTCTTTCAAAACATGATTTTACTCCATTTTAGGTCAACTTGCAATTAACAGTCCAAATTATTTGCTTAAGGCTATCATTGTTTAAATGTGAGCACAAATCAATCAATCGTCTACCGCTCATTCCCAATTTTTATTAACCTAGGTGTTCAAGACAGGAAGGATGGTCGCGAAAAAGCCATGCAGTTAATAAAATCATGAACTATGCTAAAATAAAACTCGTAGTGTGATGAATCTGTGATTCATCACTCTTAAAGTTGAAAATAGAGCCTTGTTCCCGGGTATTTAGCTTCATATTTCCATTTATCTTGCATAAATAGCGTTCATGCATCAATCTACAAAATATGCATATTAGCATTCATCTTTGCATTTAAATAAGAAGCCATTTTCTTCTGTAAATATCACTGTAAAATATCCACCTATTCATTTGTATTTTGTCCCCTCTAAAATAAAATAACACCTTCCTTATAGCCAATAAAGCCCTAAACCCCATGGACCTTAGAATGCTCATATCTCTCTCTTACCAACTCCAAATTAGGTCTACTCACCTTCTTAATAATATACATTCAGAGACCTTCAAAATGAGACTAATTTCATTCAATTTGGAGCTCGTAGGCAAAAGTTGGGTTTTTGGGCCTCCTTGTATACTATACATATGTATATTTGTATTCTTCTATTTTAGTATCACATTTGACCTCATCTCTATTTTTGGTCAAATGAAACTTGTAGATCTCATCAAGATCTACAACTTTCATGTTTTGAGTTTTTCCAAATTCGGCTTCCTTCTCCCTCTAATCTTATTTTTCTCTTCATCCACTCACAGCTGGCCATGTGGCGCCCTCTGATTGCGCCACGCGGCCCACTCCCTTTAACCTATCCGCCCGTGCCCTGGACTGTTGGATCTTCATCTAGATCCAACGACCCAGTGATCTCCACATTCGCCTTAATTCACCACCGTCTTATCAAGTCCCAGATCTCATACAAGCCATCCGCTAGCGCCTCTTTCCCCTTGCGCCACGTGTCATCTTCTCCACTATCCGATGGCTCATCTCACATCCAATCTTCACCATCCAAACCCACGACTGACCTCGACCCTCCGATCGATCTCCAGATGCAATCTGGACCGTTGGATCGTGATATCCAACGGTCGTGATGTCTTCATCAACCTCCGCACACCCCGCGCCCACATTCTCCACCGAGCACAAGGGGCCGCCCCCTTTCTATTTTCGGCTCCACGCCGACCACCTTCTCCGACCACTGACACCACCACGATGGAGCCCACTCATCCCTCATCCTCGTCAGCCCCCTCGATCTCCTTGACAACCCTCAGAGTCGCTCCACGACATCCACGAACACCACCTCCTAGCCATCCCTACCGTCACCCTCATCCTATAAATCAGCCACCTCCAGCCACTTTCACCCCTATCCACCACCACGGAGAGTGAATCCGAGATCCCACCTTCAAATCGGTGACAACGATTTGATTCCAAGTCGAGCGACGACCGAGTAAACCTCCGACAAGATCCACGTCCGACCACCACCGTGTCGCAGCTCCTCTAGACGCTGCACGAGCTCAGGTCCTCCTACCGGCCTTCGAGCGAAGACCTGGAAGCTTCCCCGGAGCTTCTGACCCCAGGTAGACTCCTCCATCTCTCCCTCGATCTTCTTCTTCTTTTTCCGTCTTTTTCTCCGAATAAATTCGCCCTCCACGAGCACCTTCTCGCTCCGTAAATCATCCCCCGAGCTCCGTGAAGGAGCTCTGATCTTCACGCTACTATTAGTATCCTCCGACGAGGGACTTCATCTTCCACCGACGCCAGCTCCGTCAACTGAGAGGAGCTCGACCACCGGATCACCCCCACTGCTCTATAGGCCTCGCACTTCACTCTACGACACTCCACGGACACAACGCATGCTTCGGCTATCTTCTAACCCCCTTGCAGGTACTTCCATCTTGATTGGCTGGAGGCTCGTCAGAGCTGCATTCGAGCTCCTCCGCCACCGTGCTCCAGAGCATCTCCTCCACCCCTGAGACCACCGGACGCTTCACCAGCCTTCCACGCATCTTTCGAGCTACGCCAGAGCCTCCAGCGTCCTTCGCCGACGACGGTAGGACGAGGCAGAGCTAGGCCATACTCGCCGGAGCCCAGCCCTCTCCGCCGCAGGAGGCGGAGGGACGTTGGGGATGACAGCGAGCAACCGTTCGATCCTCTTGATCGAATGACTAGGAGCCATCCACGTCACCTCACCCCACAACCGTTGGATCAGGCGGATCCTACGCCTCCAGATCACACCACGTCATCGCCATCTCCGTGCTCCAGGTGTTGTTGGATCAATCCAGATCCAACGGTCATTGATCATCCACGTAGCCACCTCAAGAGCGTGCCCATCACCATTGGATTGATCAATGATCTAACGGATCGAGACACGCCACATGTCATCAGCTAGAGGCCGTTGGATCAGCCTTGATCCCACGGTCCAGATCCATCCACGTCGCCTGATCTGAGCCTCTTCCCCGACCACTAGGCTCGGATCACCCGAAGCTTCTCCGAGCCAGATCCAAACCTCAGAGCCGCCCGAGCCTCGCTCCGAGCCTCCGATGACCACCGAGCCTAGGGACCCCCACGTGATCCGCACGTGCTTCCTGGGTAATTGCACCGAGGCCCTTGAAGGTTTCCAAAATTACATTCCAGTCCCTGCCCAGCGACCCTACGTGAGGAGCATGTATCCCATGGAGAATTTGCATCCACCCCTCTACATTATAAGTAATTGCATATTAGTTCATATCAGTACGATTTATTTTTAGCAATTTTAATTCCTATAATTGCATTTACACCCCTGTATTTGCACGCATATTTAGGCATTCATATTAATTCAATTCTGAGTTTAAAAAATTTCATTGTGTAGCTTACATTGTCCTCTTCATTATGTGACACGTGGCAAATTTTTGTAATATCAGTAGATTTTCCTATTAAATAATTGGTTCATTTTTGCTATATTTTGCCCATTTTCACCTCTTAATGGATAGTAATTTCTCTGTGGCTCCAAAAATACCCCAAAAATCATATTAGATCTAAGATAATCAGCTTTACCTTGCACAAAAATTTCATCTCAATTGCACGCATTCTGAGGACTAAATAATTCATTTAGTCATTTATATAATTAATTTTTAATAGGTTCATTTCACATCAAAATTTAGGTTTAATAATTTTTCGGGATTCCTCACCTTCAGATCTATCTAGGGTAATTTTTATTCCCAAAAACCTTGTGATTTGTTATTTATTAAAATTAATTTAGTTAAAATCACCTTGCATTCATTTTTAATTCACAGTATTTTTTTGTAGTGTCAGAAAATTCCGAAAAAAATAGTGTAGCATAACTTGTAAACTGGCTAGTTTTTGCATGTGTCTTGCATAAAAAAACCGGAAAAGACCAAAAAAATTCTTCCTCGAAAATCAAATCTTCGACTTTGCTAATAATTTACCTAAGGAGACAGCTGCCTCCCTGAGTTCGACCTTGGGCTTGCCCAAGTAAAAAAAATTTACCGCTCGAGATTAAATTGTTTTAATTAAAAGTGGTTTTTGATTCTCTCTCATTATCCGACTGCAACGAACATTCTTAATTAATTTGAGCACTAATTTGATCTAATTAACAAGGGTGGTGGGATGCGTTTCAAAATGGCGTCATTGCCTGGGAGGCACAGCTTAGGCTAATTTGCATTAATTCTAAGTGCTTGATTTTCTATCCCTGGGTAGTCTGACCCCCGGTTTTCTTGTGAATATTTTCTGTCTTTTCATTTTTGTATTTTTTGTGTCATTCTCTATCTGACCTCAAATTATTTCTGTGCGAGGAACGTGAGGAGTCGAAGACACTTCGAGGAATCGGCAATTTAATTCTTTGAGTGATTTGAGAGGATTTGTAATTTATTTTTATTTTTATTTTTTCTTTATTTTTTCATCATTTCCAGCAGTTCCCGTTTGGGTTCTCGCGTGTGTAAAGATAGTGAAATCGTGTCCCCGTGTGCTGTGTGGATTGAATTGTAAATTAAGCTTGCACTAGCAGCTCCTCGAGCCACTCTAGGATTTGCTTGAGTTCGTAAATTTTTAGGACCACACAATACACTTAAAAGATGCACCTAGACCGCAGATCTACTCAAAGTAACCTGTGCTTCACTCGCTAATAGAACTGCTTGTCTATGAGCGGATCTTTGTTGCTTGCATTTGCATATAGTGTAAAAGATCTCAATTCTGTTTTGCATCCTGAATAAAAAGCGAAGGGATCACTATAAGTATTCTCTACTCAGCATATGGATCATCGTTTTTCGTGCATCGGCTTTTCTCGATTTCCCCCTCTGTTTTTCACACTTAATTTAAACGAAAATTGGGACTGGCCGACAGGCGTGCTGTGTGGTTGGACTAACAAGTGATAACTTAACTTAAAACTGGGACTGCTAACATTATTGACCAAAAAATAAATAAAATTGGAAAATCTGTTTGCGTGAGACTAATCCGCGACCTTGTTTTCAGGCTGAGTGAGGGTACTTGAGTGTGTGTGAACACCTTAAGGCAGAGCCCAAATCCCCTCCTTCCATATCACGTTCCGACTAATCCTAGCAAATATCACAAGTTGAATTTTTAAGGTTCACTGACTAGTACCAAGTAGCCTCCGCATGTCTCGGGTAGATAGGGGTGAAATTGCGGTACTTCGCGACAAGTTGCCAGTAACCCCCCGGGGTGAAGTTCCGGCCTTGTCAGCCTCCACCTGCTTGCAGGTAGATAGGGGCAGGTCTTTGAATCCATTAACTTGGGATAGGAGCGAAGAAAGGAAGGACCGGCAGTATCTTAGGCGACAGGTTAAACAGAGAAGACACATCCGGCTCTGAGCCGACTTCCCTCTAGGCCGCATAATCCTTGCTATCATGCTTGAAAAATCACACTTAAAATTAACAAGATTAATTGGACTCGGTTTCGGGTCCTTCACTGTGTTGTATGTGAACCCAGGGTCTTGGATTGAATTGTTTGCTTCAGGTAGGAGTCATATCCTATTTTCTTCTCGCCAAATCAAGATGAGTGACTGGGGGGATATCGACTCTTTATTCACCAATCTCTCTTTGAGCCCCCCACAAAACTCCTCTTCACCGGCCCAAGCACACCTTGGACCACTCAGGACTCATGACCCTCTTGAGTTCTGGTTCCCTCACACCCAGGGTGTTTACTCTCAAACCAACCCTTTCCTCTCCTCCAGCTTACCGAGGAAGACCATCGCCTCGGTAAGAATCCCTTCTTTGATTTGTCCTCTGACATAGACCCTGTTTCATACCCAGGACTAGAGGAAAAGATGCCACCTAAGAAGCCACCATCGGATGAGGACTCATTGCGACAGATTCTTAACCGCCTCACCACAACCGAACAACAAAATGCAGATCTCACAGCTAGAATGGGACAGATTATTACAGCAGGAGGGATCAATCGACCAATGGTTGATGCCTACAACCCAGTGGAGAACGAGATGCATAGTTAGTTGGCACCAGCAGTTCCCCCAGAAGAATTCGAGCTCAAGCCCCACTTCCTGAGTCTGCTATCGAAGTTCAACGGAAATGCCCACAAAGAAGCATATGCCTTCCTCCAAGACTTCGAGCTGGTTTGCAACAACCTTAGTCATCCTAAGGTTGGGCAGGACTACATTAGACTGAAAGCCACCCCTTTCGCCTTAGGAGATAAGGCAACACATTGGCTAAAGAACCTAGGGGTGATATGTACAACCTGGATGCAGTTCAAGGACTTATTCTTGGAGAAGTTCTACCCTCTCAGTAGAACTAATCAAATGAGAACTAAGATTTATAGTTTCTCCCAGGGATCCAGTGAACCATTCCATGAAGCCTGGGATAGGTTCAATGAGCTAATTCAAAAATGCCCCTGCCATGGCATTTCTAAGGCGATCTTAGTCCAGACCTTGTTCTGTGACATGACCCCAGAGATGCAGGGGTTAGTCAGTGATGCTTGTGGAGGAAGTTATCTGAACAAGAACAAGAACATTGTATGGAAGATACTGGAGAAGATGGCGGAAACAGGCAGGTCGCATGCCACCAGGGCCTATCAGTTGTCTCCCTCAATGTTATCCAATGAAACAACTAGGAGGATTGTAGCGGATCTGACAGAGGACCTCATCCCCAACAAGGGGATGATAGCTGATAAGTTAACCATGGTCGAGCAGATCCACAAGAGGGTCACTGACCTTGAGCCTCTCTCACGTCTACCGAAGCAAGTGGAGGAGATTACTGAGAAGGTAGCTAAGATGAAGCTACCTGCCCCTTCTGCACCACACGCACCTGTGCATCGAGTCCATCTTCTACAGGAGCAGGCACCGAGGCCTCAGAGTGGCTGGGTAGAGGATCAGACTTACACCCAGCAAGACCAGCATGCACCCCCACAAGTGGAGACCGGATACGAGGAGCCTCTGTAGGTGTTCGAGATCAACGGGCTGTGGTACAGCTGTGACCCCGTCAGCAGACAGTCGGGGATGGGGAATGGTCAGCCTCACCGACCTTTCCCAGCTTACCAGGAAACCAGCTCCGTCCCCACACCGTGCTTTGTTCAGTCCAGGCCCGAACGAGGGTACCAGCCTCCGCAACACCAGCAGCAACAGCGTACATTCCACTCGGGCCAGCAGGGCCTGGCACCGTCCCATCAGCAGCAGCAGTATCGACATGGCCAGTAGGGCCAATACAAAACCTCGTCCGCAAGTCAGCATCAACAAGCTCAGCCCACCGAATTGGAGTCCCTCACCTTGGTGATCCAGACCCTGTCTGATAGGGTCCAACAGATCCAGAATGAATTTCTGGATATGAGAACCGATCTGAATCGTGTCTCTCATACCCAGGATCAACAAATGACGCCGAAGACCCCGATTCCCGCCCAGGGTCAGGCCAACCCGAACAGCTTAACCCAAAGACAGAATCGACTACGTGATCAGGTATACTATTCATACAATTCTTTATCTGAACATGAGATCCTTTCGTATGATAATGTGAATCATATGTCCCTCATGAATGGAAGGACCGTGACCATACCTGATCGGGCACAGGAACCGAAGGAAGGAGCCACCATGTCTCTACCTGAGGAGAACTTGGAGGAAGAAGAGGAGCAGCACCACCATCACCACCACCGGTAGAAGAAGAGGAATTCTGGGTCCTCGAAGCAGCAACCCCGCACCAGAAAAGAGTCAGACGAAACTGACGAAGAGCCCGCACCTCCATCTGAGGAGGATCATCCAGAAGTCGCGGAAGACGCATCACCGGTTTCGCCACAACATTTTTCTTTTAGTCAGAGTCAGAGTCCGAGTCTGTTTCAGACTCCGAGTCTTGTACAGAACTCAGTTCCAGCTTTCATTGAAAACTTTTCAGTTTCAGAACATGAGTTAGAGTCAATAATCCCTTTCCCCCGAGCTCTTAAGGGTGGAAAGAAGAAAATGAAAAAAATCCAAAAAGATGACCCTGAGATGGCAGAATTTTGCAACAAATACATCAAGGTCAAAATCCCCTTTGACAAGTACGTGGAATGACTCCTTCATTTCAGAAGTACCTTAAGGTGATATGCACACCTACTAGGGTTAGCAGGAAGACCAAAAGCCGTGTTGAGAAACACGTTCTGTCAGTAGCCACGACTTGCGCAATAAAGAACTCGTTTCCAAGGAAATGAAGAGACATGGGTGCGCATTATGTGGTGAGTCATGTCGATGACATTGCATTTGCACGCACTCTCCTAAACAATGGTTCCTCAATTAACATAATGCCTACAGCCCTCTATGAGCGGCTTAATCTCGGACCTCTTAGGAAATCTAGAGCCCTCCTACAGTTTGTTGATAAATCAACCAAGAGGTCCCAAGGAGAATTGAGGAATGTTGTAATCAAAGTCGAGGGTCAAGAATACATGGTGGACTTCACTGTCCTAGATATGGAAACCCCTCGTAATTGGAGAGACTCCCAGATCATCTTAGGCAGGCCCTTCCTCAGGACAGCGAGGGCCTTGTTTGATTATAAGATCGGGAAGATCCAGTTCCAAACTCCAGGCGGAGATTAGGAACTCGAGATGAAGCAAACCAGATGGCAGAGACGGATTCTGAATCCAGCACCGAGTACTCTTCAACCGAAGCAGACTGCGATCATGTAGACACAGTTGGGCCATGGAGACAGAACCCAGCCAGTACAGATGAGTCCCTCCCCTCCGGAGATGATCCCGTGAATGAGTCAGTTTGCAAGGTCCTCAGAGATGAATACAACTCAGAACTTGCATTGCCCTACATCTTCGATGACTTAGAGGCCCAGCTGGGCTTGTCAGTCCTTCCCCCTTTAGGACAATTGGAAGATGAGGATGATGAGTTGGACGCGGCTTTTGCTGATTGCATGGAGACCTTTGACGATCCGACTCCGGAGCCGAATAACTTGATGGCAGCAATTACAGAGAAAGATCCAGCCACTTCCAACACCGAACGAGATTCGATTGAGCCTGATTTCCTAGACGATCACACCATACCTGAGCTCAAGCCTTTACCCACAACACTGAAATACGTCTTCCTTGCTGGTCAAGACAAGAAATATCCGGTCATCATCAGTTCGCGATTGACCGAGGAGCAGGAATCTCACTTACTAGAGATCCTAGAGGAAAACCGCAAGGCGATAGGCCGGAGCATTTCCGATCTCCACAGGATAAATCCCGCTCTGTGTTCGCACCATATATACTTGGAGAAAGAAGCCAAACCCTCTTGTGAATTCCAACGTTGTTTGAATCCAAATTTACGAGAGGTATTGAAGAAGGAGATAGAGAAATGATGCAACGCGGGTGTCATTTATCCCATCTCCGACATTAAATGGGTGGCCCCGATCCATGTGGTCCCGAAAAAATCGGGAATTCAAACGACCACTAACGAGGACGGAGAGGAGATCGTGACACGAGTGCCCATGTCGTGGCACGTCTGTGTGGATTACAGACGGCTGAATGCCGCGACGAAGAAGGATCATTTCCCCCTACCATTCATTGATCAGATCCTAGAGAGACTAGCGGGGAAAGAGTTCTTCTATTTCCTGGATGGGTTCTCGGGCTATAATCAAGTAGCCATAGCTCCGGAGGACCAGGAAAAGACCACGTTCGCATGCCCCTTTGGTACCTTTGCTTTCAGGCGCTTGCCCTTTGGGTTATGCAATGCTCTAGGTACTTTTCAAAGGTGCATGATTGATGTATTCGCCAAAATGGTCGGTGAATTCTTAGAAGTCTTCATGGACAACTTCTCGGTCCACATCGATTCCTTCGATTCCTACCTTAGGAATCTGGATCGAGTCCTCAAACGCTGTTGTGAGGTCAATCTGGTGCTCTCCTGGGAGAAAAGTCACTTCATGGTGATGGAGGGCATTGTGTTGGGCCACGTCATCTCCAAGAGAGGAATGGAGGTTGACCCTGCCAAGGTGGATGTGATCAGACGACTCCAGCCACCAACCAACATCAAGAAGTTGCGGTCGTTCCTCGGGCATGTCGGATTTTATCGAAGATTCATCAAGGATTTTTCTAAGATTGCCCGACTGCTAACTGAGCTTTTAGGCAAAGACATGGAGTTTGTTGTTGATCACAAATGTCTTGAGGCCTTTAAGCTATTACAAGGAATGATCATGGACGCCCCGATCCTACAAGCCCCAGATTGGTCTCTACCTTTTGAGATTGTGACGGACGCCTCTGATTTTGCTGTTGGCGCTGTGTTAGGTCAGAGAAGGGATGGTGTTCCGTTTGCAATTCACTACGCAAGCAAAGTGTTTGATACCGCTCAGCGTAACTATACAGTTACGGAAAAGGAGATGCTTGTGGTAGTGTTTGCCTTGGACAAGTTCAGATCTCATTTAATTGGATCCAAGGTAATCGTGTTCACTGACCACACGGCGCTACGATACTTGATGGAGAAGAAGGACGCGAAGGCACGTCTTCTTCGGTGGATTTTTCTTATCCAGGAGTTTGATTTGGACATCCGTGATAATCCTAGAAAGGAGAATGTAGTAGCCGATCATCTCTCTCGTCTCGAAAATATCAATACTTCCAAGGATTCACCAATTTGAGACTCCTTCCCTGACGAGTCGATTTTTGTTGTCGACCCACTCCCATGGTATGCCAACATCGTGAACTATCTTGTCTCTAAGAAGGTTCCCGAGGGTTGGCCCAAGAGCCACATCGACCAACTGAAGTCGGATGCTAGACACTACCATTGGGAGGATCCAATCCTTTTCTTTGAAGGGCCGGATTGTGTCTGGAGTCGGTGTATTCCTCAAGAGGAATACCAGAATGTCATTTCTTTATACCACAGCTTGGAGGCAGGAGGACACCACTCCGGGAAGAGGACCGCATGGAAGGTACTTCAGTGTGGCTTTTACTGGCCGACTCTATTTCCCGATGCCATCACCATTGCGAAGTCATGTCCACTAAGCCAGAGAATGGGAGGAACCGTTGGTTCCAAGGATGAGATGCCGATGCATCCTGTCATCATTTGTGATGTCTTTGACGCATGAGGCATCGATTTCATGGGCCCATTCCCTGTTAGCCACGTGTTCGAATATATCCCTCTTGCGGTAGACTACTTATCCATGTGGGTGGAGGCTACCCGACCCGAGCCGCAGACAGCAGGACTGTCTGTAAATTCATTAGAGAGCATATCATCTCTAGGTTCGGAATCCCCAAAATGATGATATCAGATGGGGGTAGTCACTTTGTAAACCGGGAGGTGAAGAAACTCCTGAAGGACTACGGCATCGAACACCGTGTCGCTAGTCCTTACCACCCACAGACTAATGGTATGGCTGAGTTGTCGAATCGGGAGGTGAAGACAATATTGCAAAAGCTTGTCCGCCCAGACAGGAAGGACTGGTCTCAGATCTTGGATCAGGTCCTATGGGCGTATAAGACAGCTTACAAGACACCTTTAGGAACCTCCCCATTCCAAATGGTATTCGGAAATCCAAGCCATCTGCCCGCAGAACTAGTGCACAAATTAGAATGGGCAATCAAGAAGGTCAATTGGAACATGCACCTTGAGAAAAAGCAGAGAGATATGGATCTGAATGAGCTGGTGGAAGTCAGAAACCGCACATATTATAACAGTTTGGTGTACAAAAACAAGGTTAAGTGTTGTTGTGATAGATATATCAGACGAAAGACCTTTGTTCCTAGACAGAAGGTATGGTTGTTTAATTCCAGGCTGAAGATCTTCCAAGGCAAGTTGAAGTCCAAGTGGACAGGCACATTTGTCATCCATACGTGCATGATAGTGGATTTGTCGAGATCTCCGATCTCGCAGATGATGCACCGACATTCCTAGTGAATGGACAACTGTTGAAGCACTTCGTCGAATCCAATGAGCAGTTAGTCCATGTCGAGGAGATTGTATTCATGCGTGAGACAGATCCAGCAGATACACCTCGAGCCGCACATGAGACCTTGCAGCAGTGAGCTCTAGCCATCAGCAGCATCTGGAAAGATTCAGACCGACTCACTTGTATATACCACCATTCCTGTACATTCTGTCCTTTCTCCCCCGCGACTCTTGCAACTCATCCCAACTTCATTGATCACCATCTTAGACTATAGTTAGGATGACCATATCCTAAGTATAGGGGGGATGAACCACTTAAGTCGAGTCTCTATACATCCTCCAGATCACATTGGTCCTCATACTCACTTCCGTCCTATACTTAGGTTGACCTGAGCCTAAGTATAGGGGGGACCGATGCCCGTATTGTATATTCATCCACTTCTCTTCTTGACCTCGTCCGCATACATTTTTCATTTTCTTTGGCTCTCTTACGTTTAGCATGAGCTATGTCTTTTTCCTCGCTTTACGTGCTCTGAGGACATAACACACGCTAAGTATATGGGGGCGTGTATATATTACATATATACTTTACCCATAGCTCGTACTTTCATGTATCTTTGTATATATTCTGCAATAATTACAGGCTGGGTAAAATTAGAAATTTTTTTTGTAAAATACACTTATATAATGCTGTTGTAAACTGTTGTAACATAGGAGGTATACCAAATAATTAATAAAATGTGAAAAATTCAAAGGCTTCTTATTTACTCTTGCATATCATCTCTACATCAGAAAAGAAAGAAAAAGAGTCTTGCATTTCTGATATCGCTCCCGCTATCCTTGTTAATTCGAGCAAGTTAATGTCCAAATTAATTACTAATATTCATTGTAGTCGGATAATGAGAGCAAATCAAAAACCACTTTCAAATTTTTTTTTACAAATTAATTTCTAGTGGCAATTTTTTTTACTTGGAAGTCCAAGGTCAAACTCAGGGAGGCAATTGTCTCCTTAGGTTGATTCGAAGCAAATTATCAAGGTTTGATTTTTAAAGGAGATATTTTTTTTGGTCTTTTTTATTTTCTATGCAGGACACATGCAAAAATCAGGACAATTTAGAACTTAAATCAGATAGGTATTCAAATAAAGTCCAAAAATAATGAAAATTGGCCAGATGATGAATAATGATGTATTTAAGCTACCCTAATTTTTTTGAAATTTTAGATGCACGGATAATAAAAAATGCAGACTTTAATGAAAATGAGTAATCCAATTTTAATAATTAACAAATGATGATATTTTTAAAAACAAAATTAATCCTAATAGATCTAATTCAGAGCTATCCAAATCAACTTAAATTTCAATAAAACACTTCATGGTTGATTAATAAAATTGATTAAGGTTTCCACTAAATAATTTTTCTAGGACAAACTATGCAAATGGGATGATTTTTGGATATGTTGTAGCATAGACTTAGATCTACAAATGATGATTTTTCAGAGATTTTTCGATAAACAGAGAAGACACAATCAGTTAATCAATCAAAATGGGTAAAATGTTGCAATTTTCACCAAATTAATTTCCATAAATATTCTGCAAATGAGAAAAATACAAATAAATTATAAAATGGTAGAACAAGAGTTATACTACACAATGCACCTTTCAGAATTAAAAATGGATAACAAAATGACGACTAAATAAACATGCAAATGCAGGGGTATGAGTGAAAAGAAAATAAATGCCAAATGCTATGAATGCAATATAGGGACTTAAATGAAATAACCGGAAAGCTTAACTTTCTTTGATAACTTGCAGGGGTGTCAAGTGTCCCCTTTGCAAATCACCATTTCTTTATTGCGCGATACTTCTCCTCTGTTTTGTTGCTTGAAATAGGAGAGGTGGAGCTTCACGTGCATGCGGCCTTGCAGTGGGCGGTGATGGAGGCGGTGATCTCCACCTCCGTCGACACACGACGTGAGGTGGAGGGCTGTGCACGACCGACCTGGAGGCGACGGCGGCGGGGAGTTGGCGGTGCGGGGGCACGCTACTAGCAGCCATGGGTGGAGATAGGCGGTGAACTGGAGTGCGGCCTAGGGGCTACACTTGGACCTGGTGGCGCGGGGACGACCCACCGCGGATGCTGCCGTGGTCGGTGATTTGGAGGCCTTGGAAGCGGTGGCGTGCGGGGGCTTGACGGGAGAGACGCCGCGTGCGGGGCGGAGGTACGGCTGCACTTGGGTTCCCATGCGCGGGTGGCGCGCGGACGGAGGAGGAGGTGATCTGCACCTGCGGTGTCGGTGGCAGGAGGTGGGTCTCAGTCGTTGGGGCGGTGGGATGTGCTCGACCGCGTGAGGGAGGCTTGCCTGGATGGTGGAAGTTTGGCCGACACACGGCCAAGTCATCCGGCAGATTAGGCGGCGAGGCTATCGAACGGGGTGGAGAGGAGTACATGTACACGGTGGACGGATACGCCTAGGAAAGGTACCAGAGATGCTAGCTCTAGTTGGTCTTTTCTCAAGGCTCCAGCGTGAGCCGAGATGGGCGAGCTTCAAGAGCTCGCAACAGCGAACTGCACCATCACTGGATCTCGCTGGAAGAGGAGGAGGAGGTTATTGCTCAACTAGAGGGACCTGCTGTCACCAGGGACTTCTTAGGGGCTCGCTCCTCTTACTCTACGAAGTGGCGGATGTGGATGAATGGAGGAGTGGAGGTGATTATAAAGAGGAGGAGGTGGAGGTTGGAGAGGGCATGGAGAGAGTGGGAGAGATGGAAGAAGGAGTGGAGAAGATGGGGTAGAAGTTGGAGGTGTCGATGGCTTCTCCATTAAGCCTAGGGAGAGTGGGGTGGAATGGGTAGAGGGAGAATGAGAAGGCGCCACTTGATGCGCTCAGATGCGGCCATGTGGCTTGTATTTAATTAATAGCAAAAACCAAGGGGTGACACGTGGCAGCTTCCGGAGCCACCACATGTCGCTTTCAGAAAAAACAAAAGTTAAATAAAATGAAAAATAAAAAAGACATAATGAAAGGGATCAAATTAAAAAGTGATCAACAAGAAAGTTGCTCGTCTCGATGAGATCTACAACTTTCGTGAAGGGTTGAAAATCAAATGGGATCATCTGTACAAACTGTATTTTTGGGCGATACCTTATAGATATAAAATACCGCATTTTATCTTTTGTAATTTTTTTGTCCTTTTTAAAAGAGAGAAAAATCAAAATAAAAATAGAAAAAATATGAGAATATTTACAACATAATCTAATTTTTTGGATTTTTAATAATTAAAAATGAAAAGATAAAATACAGGGGTAAAACGGTCATTATGTACAATGTACAAAAGGGGCCCAAAACCCAAGTTTTGCATACGAGCTCTGATTTTAATAAAATTGGTCTTGTTTCGAAGGTCTCTGAATGTATTACTTTAAAAGTGACTAGACCTAATTCGGAGGTTGTATGAGAGAGATATGTGCATTTTAAGGTCTAAGATCTCAAACTTGTACTCGGGTTTTATTGATTAATTTTACAAGTTATTATTTTTTTTGATATTTTTCTTTAATTAGTGTTAGTCATAATACACTATAGAGTTGGTTTTATTAGATTCGAAGTTAGTATAAAATATATAAAAATAGGGTATTTTAGCTAATATACAGGTGAATATTTACAAGTGAATTTGGCTTCTTATTTTATGCAAATATGAATGCTAAAATGCAGATGTTATCAATGCATGCATGAATGCTAATTATGCAATATAAGTGGAAATATGAAGCTATTTACTCTGGAACAAAGCTCTATTTTCGACTTTTAGAGTCATGAATCACAGATTCATCAACCCCTATACATAAACCTTGCTCGTCCCCGAGCAACTAAAATAAAATGCAAGAGTGAAATGATTTTGGGTTCTATACCAAGGTCATGAAAAAAAAGTTGAAAATGGAGCTTAACTCGACCGTTGGATTAATTGTGTGGCGGAACCTCATTGGGATCTGAACTTAAGACCTAACAGACTTCAAGTTCCACAAGTCTTCTGTTCAAGACTCCTCAATAGTCTGGTCAGAACAAATACTCAGACGCAAATTTCTGATGACTATGATTCTTACTTGTACTGTGTAAGTGTAAAATAGCTCTCCACATCAGAAATGGCTAAGAACCAGCCTCCTCTAACAAGATAACTCAATAACCCGGTCCAGCAACTCTTTCCTCGAGGAGCGGGGTATTCCCTTCTAAGTTCAAGTGCGACCAGCTCAAGAGGAGGGGG
Source organism: Ottelia alismoides (assembly GCA_037367405.1). Lineage (NCBI taxonomy): Eukaryota > Viridiplantae > Streptophyta > Magnoliopsida > Alismatales > Hydrocharitaceae > Ottelia > Ottelia alismoides. Next base: position 366,513 of record JAZKJV010009558.1, read on the forward strand.
TAGAGAAAAGAATGGAAGGTAGCCAGTGTAGCTACCTATCCCGGGATGCCTGACCAGTGTAGCCAAGTCATCCAGCTGCAGACTTCGTGCTAATATACATACTCCGACAGGTATTTATTTTCACTTGGACCTGTCTGATTTTTTTTAGAGTTTTTGCATTTTTTTCTTTCTTTTTTTTTTCTTTTTTTTTGAACTATATACAAGGTGCAGCATGTACATCAGAAGTTTTTCCTCTTGAGCCAGTAGACTATCCCTCTTTTGAAGCGATATTGCAACCCACAGCGTCCTGTCCTCAGACGTCAACACCACCAGACTAGGTTGATATGCACTACCCTCCCTAGAGGAGGACGGATGTTTCCACCCGTGCGCTACTCCAAGCTAAAGGATTCTACCTCCTTCACCACCTCATCAATGAAAAGCTACGTGCATTGTGCTTGTCCACGTTAGGTCATTATCTAAAAGAACACTGCGTGTGCACGAGATATTCTACTTAGACTAATCAAGATGACATGTGAACATATGACTTGCGGACTCAAAGAATTAAGTCACTTGACCTGAGAAATCTTAACTCCAGTTCCTATAAGGTTCCTCTGAAATTAGGTGGATTAAGGTCAAATTAAGTCCATCCTCAATATCTACTCGTAACTTGGTCAGAAGCCACTAGCTTTTTACTTTGCATATGCAAGATATGCAGATGAGATGTAGATGACATGCTATGTAAATGCAAGACTCCCTTTTTTTGAATGCAAGAGTTAATAAGAAGCCTTTATTTCAACATTTTCATTTTATTTTCTTTTATACAACAATTTTTACAACAATGTTTAGTACATAGTATACAACATTTTTTACATCTTATTTTACAACAAATTTTACAAGAGTTGTATAAGTATTTTACAAGTGTTATAAAATATACAAGTATACATTTTTTTTCATTTTTTTTCAATTTTTACCCACGCGTAATTATTGCAAAATATATACAAATGGTACGCGAAAATACGCGAAAGTACGAGCTATGGGTAAGTATATATGTAATATATACACGTCCCCTTATACTTAGCATGTGATATGTCCTCAGAGCACAAAAAGCGAGGAAAAGACATAGCTCGTGCTAAGCGTAGGAGAGCTAAAATAACAAAAAGTATAGAAGTCGTCCCGCCCCCCTATACTTAGGCTCTGGCAGCCTAAGTGTAGAAGAAGATCAAAAATAGGGCCGGACGAGGTTAAGAGGGGAAATGGATGAGTATATACATGGCGGGCATCAGTCCCCCCTATACTTAGGCTCTGCTCTGCCTAAGTATAGGACAGGAGTGAGTATGAGAACTGATGTGATCTGGAGGATGTACAATGAATAGATGCAGGTCACTCTCCCCCTATACTTACGATCTGGTTATCCTAAGTATAGTCATGAGATGATATGGCACCGGGCGAGTGATTCGAATCACTGGGGAGGGAGGGAGAGGATGTATGTACAAGAAAGAGGGAGAATATACAAGGATTAAGAAGGTTTGTGATGAACCTTCTTGCGGACGCGAGGAGGTGGATAATATACATATGTGTCGCTGTCGGAATCATCCTCAGATGAATAATAGTGAGGTGTAGGGATCGTCCAACGAGGGTCGACACACGGCTACTTGCTTAGATAAGGCTTAAGGACAGCCGAACTGAGCTCACTCATATAAATCACCTTATCTGGACCCGATGAGGATTCCTCTGATAATTCCTTCTCCGGAATGTTGAAGGAAGTTTTCTTAGTCGGTTTTCTAGAACCTGAATCATTGAGAGGGAGATGAGAGCGATGCGCTTGGAGAGGTCAGGGGAACATCTGAGGAATCAATTCTCGACTTCCTCTCACTAGATAGCCGACTAGAAGAGGGAGCAACCCGTGTTTTTATGTGAAGTCAATTCATTCTTGGTTGTTTCGTTTGAATGTCCAGGATGTGGTGCGGTGCTGACCATGGGTTCCTCATCAGACGAGTCACCATATAGATTAGTATATTCCTGAAGGGTCAGTACGTGTCTCGAGAAGGTGCCAGTGATCTCAGTTGGGTTGACATTATTGGGCTCTTGTGTCGGATCATCAAAATGGTCAAGACAATCAGTAAAAATCATGTCCGACTCAATGGTAGCTTCTAATCGTGAGTCCTCTTTAGAAGTTGTCACGGTGGTGGTGCAAGCAGTTGATGAAGTGGAGGTGTGGGGAGTCTCTGATCTAACGGTCGTCCGGACAGTCAGTCTCTTAGGTGTATCAGAGAGGCGGGACTCATCTAGCTCTCGATGGTCATGACTGTCAACGGATGTGCGGGTCACCTTGGAGTAAAGTGTATCAAAGATCGGGTGAGGTCGAAGAGCTCCCAATGCTGAAAAATCGATTTCTTGAGTCTCGCAATCTATAGTCGCCTTAGCCAACGCTAAGAACGGCTTCCCGAGAATAATCGGAGACTGGGGAAACTCTCCTCGGTGCTCAATGTCAATGATCGTGAAGTCCACCTGGAGTAGAGCACCTTGGAAAGTAACGATGACTGAAATATTTCCTCTCGACCGTTTGATGGATTGATCAGCCAGCTGAACGATCTCTCTTGACTTTCTGATTGGCCTGAGTTTGAGCTTGTCAAACACAGAGGTCGGGAGGATATTTATCGGTGAGTCATCATCGATTCTCGCATGGGTAAAGATGGTGTCTTTGATTTCACACTCAACTCGGGGCATCTGCTTCACTCTGCGACTCTTGGTCTTTCTCCCCATCACAAAGGAGGTGGCCATAGACACTATGTGTCTTTCAGTCCTTGTCCTCTTATTACCCGACCTCTTTGGCATCATTTACTTCTCACAATTGTTGAGGTCAGGAAAGTGATCTATGGCCTTTATTAAGGGAAGTCTGAAAATCAAATTCTTCATCGAGTGCTTCCCTTAGGGCATGATCCAATCTTTTAGGCCTTTTTATTTTCAATTTTTATGGATTTTTCTGATTTTTCAAATTTTTTGGAGTTTTTGGCGGATGAATGATCAGACTCTTGATTGGAGGGTATGTGGTTAGTAGAAGAGGGAGATAGAATGGACTCCAACTATACAAACGGTGTGGGTTCCCTGATGCTTGCTCGGTTTTCAACATCGGATCTACTTACTTCCTTGTCTACTTTCATACCCAGACTGGCAGAAATTGAATGCAATATGTCCATGACATCTGTTAACTCGTTACCAAGTGATTCATTTTTCTTAATAAGTCTAGAGATGTCATCCTCCACAAATTCTGGACAAATCATGGGAGAGTTCTGATCAGTTGGGAGAAATACTGCTGAGATATTGGGGTCTCATACTCAACATACCTAGACTTAGGTATGTAATGATGGGTCGAGTATGGACCATCTAGAGGGCAAATATTGGTCGGAGCCTCATATGATGAAACAAGGATTGATAAGTCTAGCTCATGAGTCCAATCATGTGAATGTATGGGCTCTTTGAATGAAGGTTGGCTAATGGAAGCTTGATCACTAAAGTCAATCAAGTCTGAAAAATCATTATGTGCAGTCCTCTCCATTCGGATTGTTTGATCAACCATGTTATGCCCTAAGGTCAAGTCGGGATGCATATATGTAAATTGTTGTATGGTCCCTACTTGAGGTGAGAATGAAGTATGTGGCGGCATATAATTTTGCCAATCATCTGTCTCAGCAGTGGCTTGCTCTTCATTCGTTTCTTTGATTCCAGCAAGCTCTCGAGAGTAAGGATAGTCAGCCCAAGAAGGAAGTGGATCCGGAGTGTCAGAATATGGAGTAGGTGAGAATGCGAAGAAGTGGAGAAGTCAGTCGAAGTTCTGACTTCATAATCAGGTCGAGGTGGAACCGACCACGGGTAACGGTCTCCCATGGATGGCGGAGGATACATGGAAGATGAAGATGAACAGTACATGGTCGATGTGGAATGACCAGAGGTCCTAGGGTATGGGGGACCAATATCCCGACATCTTGAAAAGTAAGCAGGTTGAAGTAGAAAATGTGCAATTACACAGGATAACACACACAGATAGACACAAAAACAAATGCAAGAGCAAACCCCGAGTTCACACTCAACACGATGAAGGACACGAAACCGAGTCCAATTAATCTTGTAAATTTTAAGTGTGATTTTTCAAGCAAGATAGCAAGGATTATGCGGCCTAAAGGGGAAGTCGGCTCAGAGCCGGATGCGTCTTCCCTGTTGAAACCTGTCACCTAAGATACCACCGGTCCTTCCTTTCTTCGCTCCTATCCCAAGTTGATGGATTCAAAGACCATATCCCTATCTACCTGCAAGCAGGCGGAGGTTGACAAGGCCGGGAACTTCACCACGGGGGGTTACTGACAGCTTGTCGCGAAGTACTACAATTTCGCCCCTATCTACCTGAGACATGCGGAGGCTACTTGGTACTAGTCTGTGAACCTTAAAAATTCAACTTGTGATATTTGCTAAGATTGTTCGGAATGTGATATGGAAGGTGGGGATATGGGCTCTGCCTTAAGGTGTTCACACACACTCAAGTTACCCTCACTCAGCCTACTAAAAACAAGGTCGGGGATTAATCTCCCGCAAACAGGTTTTCCAATTTTATTTATTTATTTGGTCAATAATGCTTAGCAGTCCCGGTTTTAGTTTAGTTCTCACTTGTTAGTCCAACCAAACAACACGCCTATCGTCCAGTCCCAATTTCCGTTTAAATTAAATGTGAAAAACAGAGGGGGAAATCGAGAAAAGTCGATGCACGAAAAACATTGATGCGGATGCTGAGTTAAGAAAGACTTACAGTGATCCCTTCGATTTTTATGCAGTATGCAAAAACAGAATTGAAAACTTTTTATACCAAATGCAAGCGATAAAATCCGCTTCTAGACAAGCAGTTTCTATTAGCGAGTGAAGAACAAGTTGATTTGGCTAGATCTGCGGTCTAAGTATGTCTTTTTAAGTGATTGTGTGGTCCTAAAAATTTACGAGCACAAGCAAATCCTAGATAGGATCGAGGAGCCGCTAGTGCAAGCCTAAATTACCATTCAAACCACACAAATCACGGGGGACACAGTTTTACTATTTACACGTGCGAGAACCCAAATGGGAACCGCTGGAAATGATGCGAAAAAAAGAAATAAAAATAAAATTACAGATTCACTCAAATCACTCAAAACATTAATCTGTCGATTCCTCGAAGCATCTTCGACTCCTCGCGTTCCTCGCACAGAAATAAATTGAGGTCAGAGAAAATCAACAAAAAATGCAAAAATTAAAAGGCAGAAAAATATTCACAAGAAAACTGGAGGTTAGATTATCCGGGGAGAGAGAAAATCAAACACTTAAAATTACTGCGAATTGACCTAAGCCGTGCCTCCCCGGCAACAATGCCATTTGATATCGCTCCCACTACCCTTGTTAATTCGAGCAAGTTAATGTCCAAATTAATTACTAATATTCATTGCAGTCGGATAACGAGAGCAAATCAAAAACCACTTTTCAAATTTTTTTACAAATTAATTTTGAGTGGCAAACTTTTTTACTTGCAAGTCCAAGGTCGAACACAGGGAGGCAGCTGTCTCCCTTAGGTTGATTCGAAGCAAATTATCAAGGTTTGATTTTTAAAGGAGATATTTTTTTGGTCTTTTTTATTTTCTATGCAGGACACATGCAAAAATCAGGCCAATTTAGAACTTAAATCATATAAGTATTCAAATGAAGTCCAAAAATAATGAAAAACTGGCCAAATGATGAATAATGATGTAATTAAGCTTCCCTAATTTTTTTGAAATTTTTAGATGCACGGATAATAAAAAAATGTAGACTTTAGTGAAAATGACTAATCCAATTTTAGTAATTAAAAAATGATGATATTTTTAAAAACAAAATTAATCCAAATATATCTAATTCAGAGCTATCCAAATCAACTTAAATTTCATTAGAACACTTCACGGTTGATTAATTAAAAATCGATTAAGGTTCCACTAAAATAATTTTCTAGGACAAACTATGCGTGCAAATGGATGATTTTTGGATATGTTGTAGCAAAGACTTACGTCTACAAATGATGATTTTCTGAGATTTTTCGATAAGCAGAGAAGACGCAATCAATTAATCAATCAAAATGGGTAAAATGTTGCAATTTTCACCAAATTAATTCCATAAATATTTCGCAAATCAGAAAAATACAAATAAATTATAAAATGGTAGAACAAGAGTTATACTACACAATGCAACTTTCGGAATTAAAAATGGATAACAAATTGACGACTAAATAAACGTGCAAATGCAGGGGTATGAGTGAAAAGAAAATAAATGCCAAATGCTATGAATGCAATATAGGGACTTAAATGAAATTACCGGAAAGTTAAACTTTCTTTGATAACTTGCAAGGGGTGTCAAGTGTCCCCTTTGCAAATCACCATTTCTTTATTGTGCGATACTTCTCCTCTGTTTTGTTGCTTGAAACGGGAGAGGTGGAGCTTCACGTGTGCGCAGCCTTCCGGTGGGCGGTGATGGAGGCCGTGATCTCCACCTCCGTCGACACATGACGCGAGGTGGAGGGCTGTGCATGGCCGACCTTGAGGTGACGGCGGCGGGGAGTTGGCAGCGCGGGGGCGTGCTACTTACAGCCACGGGTGGAGATAGGCGGCGAACTGGAGTGCGGCCTGGGGGCTGCGCTTGGACCTGGTGACGCGGGGACGACCCACCGCAGAGGCTGCCGTGGTTGGTGATGTGGCGGCCTTGGAAGCGGTGGCGTGCGGGGGCTTGACGAGAGAGACTTCGCGCGCGGGGCGGAGGTGCGACTGCACATGGGTTCCCCCGCGCGTGTGGCACGCGGACGGAGGAGGAGGTGCGCTGCACCTGGGGCGTCGGTGGCTGGAGGTTGGTCTCAGCCGTTGGGGCGGTGGGCTGTGCTCGGCCGCGTGAGGGAGGCTTTCCTGGATGGTGGAAGTTTGGCCGACACACGTCCAAGTCGTCCGGCAGAGAAGGCGGCGAGGCTATCGGACGGGGCGGAGAGGAGTACCTGTACACGGTGGACGGATACGCCTAGTAAAGGTACCAGAGCTGCTAGCTCTAGTTGGTCTTTGCTCAAGGCTCTGGTGTGAGCTGAGTTGGGCGAGCTTCAAGAGCTCGCAACATCGATGTGCACCTTCGCTGGATCTCGCCGGAGGAGGAGGAGGTTATTTCTCAACTAGAGGGACCTGCTGTCACCAGGGACTTCTTAGGGGCTCGCTTCTCTTATTCTACGAAGTGGCAGATGCGGATGAATGGAGGAGTGGAGGTGATTATAAAGAGGAGAAGGTGGAGGTTGGAGAGGGCATGGAGAGAGTGGGAGAGATGGAAGAAGGAGTGGAGAAGATGGGGTAGAAGTTGGAGGTGTCGATGGCTTCTCCTTTAAGCCAAGGGAGAGTGGGGTGGAATGGGTAGAGGGAGAATGAGAAGGCGCCACTTGACGTGCTCGGATGCGGCCATGTGGCTTTTATTTAATTAATAGCAAAAACCAAGGGGTGACACGTGGCAGCTTCCGGAGCCACCATCGCTTTCAGAAAAAATCAAAGTTAAATAAAAAGAAAAAAAAGACATAATAAAAGGGATCAAATTAAAAAGTGATCAACACAAAAGTTGCTCGTCTCGATGAGATCTACAACTTTCGTGGAGGATCAAAAATCAAATGAGATCATCTGTACAAACTATATTTTGGGGCGATACCTTATAGATATAAAATACCGCATTTTATCTTTTGTAATTTTTTTGTCCTTTTTAAAAGAGAGAAAAATCAAAATAAAAATAGAAAAAATATGAGGAGAATATTTACAACTTAATCTAATTTTTTGGATTTTTAATAATAAAAAATAAAAAGATAAAATACAGGGGTAAAACGATCATTTTGTACAATGTGCAAAAGGTGCCCAAAACCCAAGTTTTGCATACGAGCTCCGATTTTAATAAAATTGGTCTTTTTTCGAAGGTCTCTGAATGTATATTACTCTAAAAGTGAGTAGACCTAATTCAGAGGTTGTATGAGAGAGATATGTGCATTTTAAGGTCTATGATCTCAAACTTGTACTCGGGTTTTATTGATCAATTTTACAAGTTATTATTATTTTTTTGAAATTTTTCTTTAATTAGTGTTAGTCATAATACACTAGATTCGGAGTTAGTATAAAATATATACAAATAGGGTATTTTAGCTAATATACAGGTGAATATTTACAAGTGAATTTGGTTCTTATTTTATGCAAATATGAATGCTAAAATGCAGATGTTATCAATGCATGCGTGAATGCTAATTATGCAATATAAGTGGAAATATGAAGCTATTTACTTGGGAGCAAAGCTCTATTTTCGACTTTTAGAGTCATGAATTACAGATTCATCAATTTCATTCGTAGCATGACATTTGCATCTCATCCGCATATCTTGCATATGCAAGGTAAAAAGCTAATGGGTTCTGAACCAAGTTATGAGTAGATATTGAGGATGGACTTGATTTGACCTTAATCCACCTAATTTTAGAGGAACCTTATAGGAACTGGAGTTAAGATTTCTCAGGTCAAGGGACTAAATTCTTTGAGTCTGCAAGTCTATGTTCACATGTCATCTTAACCAGTCTAAGTAGAATATCTCGTGCACACGCATGATTCTTATAGACTGTGACCTAACTTGGACAAGCACAATGCACGTAGCTCTTCATTGATGAGGTGGTGAGGAAGTAGAATCCTTTAGCTTGGAGTAGCACACGGGTGGAAACATCCATCCTCCTCTACGGAGGGTAGTGTATCTCAACCTAGTTTGGTGGTGTTGACATCTAAGGACGGGATGCTGTGGGTTGCAATAATGCTTCAAAAGAGGGATAGTCTACTGGCTCAAGAGGAAAAACTCCTGATGTACATGCTACACCTTGTATATAGTTCGAAAAAAATGCAAAAACTACACTGGTCGGGCATCCCGGGTTAGGTAGCTACACTGGTTACCATCCATTCTTTCTCTCTACCCCCTCCTCTTGAGCTGGTCGCACTTGAACTTAGAAGGGAATATGCCGCTCCTCGAGGAAAGAGTTACTGGACCGGGTAATCGGAGTTACCTTGTTAGAGGAGGCTGGTTCTGAGCCATTTCTGATGTGGAGAGTTACATTTCACTTACACAATACAAGCAAGAGTCATAGTCATAAGAAATTTGCATCTGAGGATTTGTTCTGACCTGACTATTGAGGAGTCTTGAATAGAAGACTTGTGGAACTTGAAGTCTGTTATGTCTTAAGTTGAGATCTCAATAAGGTTCCACCACACAATTAATCCAAAGGTTGAGTCAAGCTCCATTTTCAACTTTTGTTCATGACCTTGGTATGGAACCCAAAATCATTTCACCCTTGCATATAATTTTAGTTGCTCAGGGACGAGCAAGGTTTAAGTATAGGGGGTTGATGAATCTGTAATTAATCACTCTTAAAGTTGAAAATAGAGCCTTGTCCCCGGGTATTTAGCTTCATATTTCCCTTTATCATGCATAAATAGCATTCATGCATCAATCTACAAAATATGCATCTTAGCATTCATCCTTGCATTTAAATAAGAAGCTATTTTCTTGTGTAAAATTCACTGTTAACGAGCTAGCTTACTTCTAAGGGGCGGTTGTCACTGCCCGAACCAGGGTGATCTATCCTGCCCTAATAACTAACTCTGCTTGGGTGAAACTAAGTGGAGGTCCGAACCGACTGATGTTGAAGAATCAGCGGATGAGTTGTGGTTAGGGGTGAAATGACACTCGAACCCAGAGCTAGCTGGTTCTCCCCGAAATGCGTTGAGGCGCAGCAGTTGACGTTGAGGCGTGCACACCCGGTTTCGGGCTTTAGGAAACTGAGCCCCTATCCAAACAAAGATACCCGGTTTCGGGCTTTAGGAAACTGAGCCCCTATCCACCTATTAATTTTTATTTTATCCCCTCTAAAATAAAATAACACCTTCCTTATAGTATGTACATCATTAATTAATAATATAGGGAAGAAGGTCAGAGTTCTCTCTTGTAAAGAACCCAATAAAGCCCTAAACCCTCTGGACCATAGAATGCCCATATCTCTCTCTTACCAACTGCGAATTAGGTCACCTTCTTAGTAATATACATTCAGAGACCTTCAAAATGAGACTAATTTCATTCAATTTGGAGCTCGTAGGCAAAAGTTGGGTTTTTGGGCCTCCTTGTATACTATACATATGTATATTTGTATCCTTTTATTTTTGTATCACATTTGACCTCATCTCCATTTTTGGTCAACATGAAACTTGTAGGATCTCATTGAGATCTACAACTTTCATGTTTTAAGTTTTTCCAAATTCGGCCTCCTTCTCCCTATAATCTTATTTTTATCTTCATCGACTCACAGCTGGCCACGTGGCGCCCTCTGATTGCGCCACACATCCCTTCCCTTTAACCTATCCGCTCGCACCCTGGACCATTAGATCTTCATCTAGATCCAATGGCCCAGTGATCTCCACGTCCGCCTTAATTCACCACCGTCTGATCAAGTCCCAGATCCCATCCCAAGCCATCCGCTAGCGCCTCTTTCCCCCTTATGCCACGTGTCATCTTCTCCACTGTCCGATGGCTCATCTCACATCCAATCTTCACCATACAAACCCGCGACTGACCTCGACCCTCAGATCGATCTCCAGATGCAATCTGGACCGCCCGCTCGCGCTTTGCCCAGAGTCCACCATGTGGCACTCTGTGCGCCCTTCGATGTCGCGCCCTCGATCAGATCTCATGCGTCGATCCGCGTCTCCATCTGGACCGTTGGATCGCGAGATCCAACGGTCGAGACATCGTCATCAACCTCCTCACGCCCCGCGCCCACGTTCTCCATCGTGCACAAGGGGCCACCCCCTTTCTATTTTTGGCTCCACGCCGACCACCTTCTCCGACCACTGACGCCACCACGATGGAGCTCACTCATCCCTCATCCTCGCAAGCCCCCTCGATCTCCATGACAACCCTCAGAGTCGCTCCACGACATCCACGAACACCACCTCCTATCCATCCCTGCCGTCACCCTCATCCAATAAATCAGCCACCTCGGCCACTTTCACCCCTATCTTCCACCACAAAGAGTGACTCCAAGCTCCCACCTTCAAATTGGTGACAGTGATTTGATTCCAAGTTGAGCGAGGACCGAGTGAACCTCCGGCGAGATCCATGGTCGACCACTGCCGTGTCGCAGCTCCTCCAGATGCTGCACGAGCTCAGGTCCTCCTACCGACCTTTGAGCAAAGACTTGGAAGCTTCCCCAGAGCTTCTGACCCCAGGTAGACTCCTCCATCTCTCCCCCGATCTTCTTCTTCTTTTTTCGTCTTTTTCTCCGATTAAATTCGCCCTCCACGAGCACCTTCTCGCTCCGCATATCATCCTCTAGCTCCTGTGAAGGAGCTTTGATCTTTGCGCTACTATAGCTCCAGGACTCTTCATTCTTCCACTGACGCCAGCTCCCCACCTGAGCGGAGCTCGACCACCGGATCACCCCCACTACTCTATAGGCCTCACACTTCACTCTACGGCACTCCACGAACCAACACACGCTTCGACTATCTTCTAACCCCCTTGTAGGTACTTCCATCTTGATTGGTCGGAGGCTCGTCGGAGCTGCATCCGAGCTCCTCCGCCACCGCGCTCCAGAGCGTCTCCTCCACCCCTGAAACAACCGGACGCTTCGCCACCCTTCCACGCATCTTCCGAGCTACGCCAGAGCCTCCAACATCCTTTGCCGACGATGGGAGGATGAGGCGGAGCTAGGCCAACCTCGCCGGAGCCTAGCCCTCTCTACCGCAGGAGGCGGACGGCCATTGGGGACGACAGCCAGCAACCATTCGATCCTCTTGATCGAACGGCCAGGAGCCATCCACGTCACCTCGCCCCATAGCCGTAGGATCAGGCGGATCCTACACCTCCAGATCATGCCACGTCATTGCCATCTCCGCGCTCTAGGTGTCGTTGGATCAATCCTGATCTAATGGTCACTGATCGTCCACGTAGCCACCTCAAGAGTGTGCCCATCACCGTTGGATCGATCAATGATATAACGAACCGAGACACACCACGCGTCATCAGCTAGAGGCCGTTGGATCAGCCTTGATCCCACGGTCCAGATCCATCCATGTCGCCCGATCCGAGCCTCTTCCCCGACCACTAGGCTCGGATCACCAGAAGCTTCTCCGAGCCAGATCCGAACCTCCAGAGCCGCTCGAGCCTCGCTCCGAGCCTCCGAAGACCACCGAGCCTAGGGACCCCCACATGATCCGCACATGCGTCCTGGGCTAATTGCACCGAGGCCCTTGATGGTTTCCAAAATTACATTCCAGTCCCTGCCAAGAGACCCCGTATGAGGAGCACGTGTCCCGTGGAGAATTTGCATCCACCCTCTCTGCAATATAGGTAATTGCATATTAGTCCCTATCAGCATGTTTTATTTTCAGCAATTTTAATTCCTGTAATTACATTTATACCCATGTCTTTGCACGCATGTTTAGGCATTCATATTAATTCTTTTTTGAGTTTGGAAAATTATATTGTGTAGCTTACATTGTCCTCTTCATTATGTGAGACGTGGCATATTTTTGTAATAACATTAGATTTTCCTATTAATTAATTGGTTCATTTTTGCTCTATTTTGCCTATTTTCGCCTCTTAATTGATAATAATTTCTCTATGGCTCCAAAAATACCCCAAAAATCACATTAGATCTAAAATAATTCGATTTACCTTGCTTAAAAATTTCATCTCAATTGCACGCATCCTGAGGCCTAAATAATTCATTTAGTGATTTGCGTAATTAATTTTTAATAGGTTCATTTCACATCAAAATTTAGGCTTAATAATTTTCCTGGATTCCTCACCTTCAGATCTATATAGGTTAATTTGTATTCCCAAAAATCTTGTGATTTGATATTTATTAAAATTAATTTAATTAAAATCACCTTGCATTCATTTTTAATTTACAATAATTTTATTTAGTGTCAGAAAATTCCAAAAAAATTAATGTATTATAATTTTATTCCATTTCATCATCTGGCCAAGTTTCGTAATTTTTGGACTTGATTTGATCATCTTTCTGAATTAACTTGTAAACTGGCTAGTTTTTGCAAGTGTCTTGCATAAAAACCTGAAAAGACCAAAAAAGTTCTTTCATAAATCTTGGACTTTGCTAATAATTTACCTAAGGAGACAACTGCCTCCCTTCGTTCGACCTTGGTCTTACCCAAGTAAAAAAAATTTGCCGCTCGAGATTAACTTGTTTTAATTAAAAGTGGTTTCTGATTCACTCTCATTATCCAACTACAATGAACATTCTTAATTAATTTGAGCATTAATTTGATCGAATTAACAAGGGTGGTGGGATGCATCTCACAGTGCCTTAAACAAAATTCTTGAAAAATCAGACTGAGTTAAAAATCGGCAATCGAATGCATGCAAGTTGATGAGAAACCACACCAAACATGCTTCAATTAGCAGGAAAGAATGTATTTTATTTTATCTAGGTGAAGTGATGACTATGTGTGTCTTGAGTTATTGTGTGTCCTACCTACGATCAAACACATAAAATTAAATGTGAAAATAGCTCAGAGAGTCGCGCGCATGATCTTAGGTTGGCACTCAAGTGGGGTGATCCCCACAAAACCAAATAAATCTTCGTTCATTTACACACGTGAGTCTTCGAACGAAAACCGCTGTAAAGACGGTTATTACATGGAAAAAATGCAAGACAACAATATTTTTCTTCAATTTTCCTCCAAATATTCCTTCTATGGCTCTTCGTGGCGAGGAACACCTGCTCTTCGCCTCCTTGAACACCAAGGGCCCTGCCACAAAAACAAATGTTACATATCAATCAAAGAAATTTTAATACTGCAAGACAACATCATGACCTTGGAATTGGAAATTAACACCTAATTAAATATTAAAAAACAAAATACACAAAAGATGAGTCATGTCCCCGGCAATAGTGCCATTTGATGAAACGCAAAATTGACCTCTCAAGAATGTCATTTTAGTGCACCGTAGTCAGTCGATTTCGATGCATCAAAGATTACTTAATTAAAATTATCTATTAAAATCAAACGGTCTATTTTTATTTTACTTGGGCAGGCCCAAGATCGAACTCAGGGACATGAGCCTCTTAAGCTATTATCTAGACTCTTATTACTTAGATTAAGTGTTGAATTAGAAATCCATAGGCCATAATGCACATGGACATACAATGTAGACTCATGAAATAGATACTTTTTGTTTGATTTTTAATATGCAGCAAAATGCGAGGTTACAATGATGCAACTATGTTCTAATTAGACAGAATTTCTGAGCCATTCAAATAGTAGCCAATTTTGAGTTCTCATCATGAAGATAGTCCCATTAATGAAGTGATACGAGGCATGAAGAGCATTATATGAGAGACACTTAGTTTGAATTAAAGAATAAAAAATCAGCGTGTCAAAACAGAAATTAAACTATGCCATTAGAAAGATAATTAATTAGCTTCGAAATAAGACCAAAATCAACTCAAACAGAGCTCGGATGCTCAAGATATGAATAAAAACATCCAAGGGTATAAATGCAAAGAAAACATAGAATTAAATAGGGAAGATAAGGAAAATAGGTCCCTGGGAGGGACTAAAATGTAATTAAACATAACCGCGATGCCTTCCTTGTAAATTATCCCCACGCATAGGGGTATTATTGCAATTATTGAAACCCTCAGTGGGTCAGATGCAATTTACCCCTAGCGCATGTGGTTTCCACGTGCTATCTGGACCTAGTTGCAATTTGAAGAAGTCTTCGGGGCCTCCCTGCAAAATTCCCCATCCCTCACATGATTGGCACGTGGGAGACAGGCTCGGTGGTCGATGGAGGCTTGGACTTGGCTCGGAGGAGGCTCGAGCGTCAATGCTGGCTCGGAGGAGGTTCAGAGATGGCTCAGGGGTTCCGAGCCTAAAGGTCTGGTGTTGCCTCCCATCGCTGACACATGACTGAGTATGGATCGCCCGATCATCGAGATCGATAGTGGTCGTAAGAAGGAGAGGAGGCAACATGGCTATCTGAGGGCCATCCGATCATACCAATCGGACAGCTGTTACTACTACATCGGCGATGTCAATGTGGCCCAAGGAATACTGTCCAATCTGGACAATCGAACGGTAGTTGTACTCCTAGTTCATCGACTCCGTCGCCTCCTACGGTAGAGTTGGTTGCACTCCGACGATGCTACTGATGCTCCGCCTCACTTCCCCGGGATCAATGGAGTTCCGTTGAGCATCATGGATATTCATCGATGAAGCTGGAAGTCTGGACAAAGCACCGGTTTGACTTGAAGGGACCAACGACATCTAGTCGTCGGACGCGAAGCTCGCGCGTTCAGCTCCGGTGAGGCTCCGGCCAATGAACATTTTGGTACCTACAGTGTTAGTGACTAGATGAAGCACGGAGCGTGGAGTGACGTGAGTGGAATGGAGTTCCATGTGAGCGAAGGATGAGAAGAACCGGAGCTCCGCCTCCAGTGAAGCGAAGGGGAGGTTGGTCGAAGATGTTCTGGTCATGTAGAAAGGGTGAAGGCGAGTGGGATGTGTGGCGAAGGTGATCATGGAGGTCCGAAGTTAATTAGATGATCGATGATGGGTGATAATGCGAGAGGCATACTATAAAATTAATAGAAATTAAAAGAAAATATGTAGGAAGATCGGAGGAAGCTTGCCTGTGCTATGGCGGAGTGGAGGCATGTGCTCGAGCTCCTAGGAGGAGCCCTGGTCGTTATTGGACCCCCGTAGCGACTAGGGGCAGCTCGGTGGTGGCGGAGCACTGCATACTTGGCATATCATGGCAAAGGATCGACACCGGAGGCTCTGTTGGACATGCGAGCCCACGGCGAGCCATTATGCAATAAATGTTATTGCAAATATCATTCCCTAATCTTAAATGAAGAATACATAATTTGCATAATAGGTCCCTTAGTACAATTAGGGTTATGTACCATGGCCATATTAATGATCATACAACTGTTGATTCAATTATTGAATCATAGAGGCTGGTGCTCAGATGAATATCTAATGAGTTAGATTGAGGACTCTTCAAGCACCGTCAAATGATTATTAAGAGATGATCTCCAGCCTGAGTAGGAGATGGCAATCCTTTCTCAGTTAGGCTGATATCTGACTGACCTCTTGATGCAGGTCCTCTGCATAGGAATTGAGATTCGGAGGTGTCAAATTAGTTAAGTCAAAGAGTTGATTTAACGAGATCGAGATAACCAAAGTCCTATATCGTATGCCGTCATAATATAGGCACGCATCCTCTGACCGGAGACAGATGTGTTAATATATGTCTAAGTATGTACATTTAGCAGACCAATAGGTTGATGACCTAACCAATGTCTATACACCAGCGCGTTGGTGTGCATATAAGGGCATGTGAGAAATAAGATCTCTCAAAGGGATTATACAGGTTCACTACTGAATCGGAAGACATGAGCTCACTCATGAGATATTGGGAAGAATCAAATTCCGTGCACACGGTTGTCTCGCTTTGGAAGCTTGACTGAATTTGTTGGTTTGATATATACTTTTTGAAAGTATACGATCAAGACCTAGGTATGATATATGCTTTTGGAAAGTATATGATCGATACCAACTCCCAATGATCAAAATGAGAAACTTACTGACAAAACCCTGAAGTAGACAGTATAAAGTTTATCTAATACTTCGAGTTTATTCTGGGTCTTCCAGTATGCAGGATGTACAGGTATTGGGAATACCTGAGGGTGATGTGATCATAAACGATTGTATAACCATGACGCTTCCATTCCTAGGGAGTGATGAAACGGGTCTGGATTTTAGTGACTCCTCTCAGTAGAGAAGTAATCTGATCTTGATCCAAATGTTGGACATGATCTAAATGTGATTCAGATATAATGAGAAGATTAGATTTGCGGTCTTGATTTAATCAAGCATCTATGGGAGGCCCGAGATCTGGATTTGAGATGTAATCTCAATATCCAAGTCACTATAAGTGGAACAATACAATCGCCCTATCCTTATCTCCAAGTATTCGCGGAGAAAGCGCATTATCCTTGAAAGAGTTCATGGATAATTCTATTGTTGTTATATGTATCCGAGCATTGAGAAAATGGATAATTAAATGTGATTTAATTATCATGACTAATATGAATTTGATTCATATTATAAGGAGAGTTATCTTAGATAATTTAATGTGATTTGATTATCAAAGATGTGAATAATGTGATTGTTATTCATATTATTTGGGCACATGAGAATAAGTTATCCAATACAATTAAATGTGATTTAATTATTGTGGATAATAATAATATGGATAGTAATATCCAATTATTCATAATATATTATAAATGTGATTTATAATGTATTAGAGAGAGCTAATTATAATTTATATTTGTTGATTAATTATTAATGTGTATTGGATACACATTGTCTAATTAATTGACAATGTAAATTATATATTGTTTTGGGTTGTGAATATTATTCACAATTTTTCAATGGCAAGATTGCAATATTCTCAAATATAATTGTGAATTATTTTAGATGAATAAATCCCAACAAAAGTTGTTGGAAATAAATAGAGGAGAAATTCAAGGAGGCATGTAATCTCATGGAAATCCATGAGATAGCCCCACATGGAATGTGGTGGCCGGCACCCATGTCCTATTTGGAATGGGTGGCCATCCACCTTGATTATACATGGGAGATTTGATCTCCATGTATATTCTCTCCTTATTTTGTTGATGTAATTTAGGATTGAATTATATTTGATTTTGTCAAATATATTTTAATCTAAATTAGATCATAATTTGTTGGCTTTATCAATAACAATCTTGACCATTGGATTGACATAAATCTATCTCATCCATTGATTTTATATGTACCATGGATTGAGATCCATGGATCCTAAAACCCTATAAATAGAGAGGCATACCATGCTCTCTCTTTACACATACATGCAATATTAGAGCAATCTCTCTCTCTTTCTCTCTACACGTCTACTCTCTCTCCCTCTCTCACGGTCGTCCACCTTGGATGCCCTATAGAGAGTCTCCATCGCCGCATCATCGTCGTTATGCTGCCCGATCGTCTGCTCGTAGATCTCCGTCTCCTTCGGTGCGTCTCGCTCGTGAAGAAGACATCGGATCTTGTATGTTGATATCAGGAGATCCGCCACTTGGATCATCAACATGGATTGAAAGAAGCACGCGATTCATCCCCGCGCTCGCAAGCATCTCCTCCGTCGGATCGGACTTGAGACAGGAGGTCTCTTCGTTTAGAGACTCGATCGCAACCACGCTTCAAGAGGTAACTCTAATACTTGTTTTTGTTTTAGATGAAACGATCCAAGAAGTGTTCTTGGATCATGTGGTTTCGTCGCATGAAAAAATTTTTAAATTCCGCTGCATCAAGCAAGTAGTCTGACTAGTCGCTCCTCACCGTATTCGATACAACGCTCACGCTTCCGTGATGCGCTTGAGGATCTAACCATATCCTTCAAGTGGTATCAGAGCGTTAGGTCGAATGGTTTTGGATACGATCCATAAAACCAAAGGCGACTTGGGTTCGTTAGGGTTGCGAAAGTTTTATCGCATTTCGTTTTCGCGTCTCTGTTTAGTGTAAATTTTAGGCCCTGTTTAAATTGTTTAAACACGAAAATAACACTTGGGTTTTGTTCCCCATTAAATAAGGTAACCATAGGATCTGAGTTTACGTAATTTGGATTATGTTTGCTCTAGATATGGTCGTTTTAATGAACATGTATTTACTGTTACGGGAACTGCGAATCTTAACGTAATTAAAGAGTTAATTACTTTTTAGAAACACCTTGAAATACGAGCAAATCATGTAGGTTCTGTTGTAAATCAAATTAGCAAACTTTGGAAACTTACTTTGCTTAATTTGGATTTAAATTGATTGAGATATGCTAATTTTAGTAAGTAGGGGTCACTGCTGAAATTATTTTCCTAATCAAGAACCATGTGATTGTCAATTAGTGAAATTAATTGTTAATTTCTTGAAATAATTATGGAAAATATTTGAGAAATATTGGATGATGATTATTTCCTTAATTGACTTGGCCTCAACCAATAGATTGATTAGATTTGATATATATCAAAATTGGAAACACAATCATCAAACTCCTTGCTTTAATAGGATTGTGAATTTGTCTAGCAAATTTTCTTATAATAAAAAATGTTTTGATTTTTACTATATGGTATAGTTTCGGTTGAAGAACCGATGATCATATCAAGTACAAAGTGATTGACTCGGCATTATTTTTTCCTGAGGCGGATATGGTGTCTAGTCGGGGATCGCTGGGGTAGCGAGTTGCAACGTAAATGTATACTTCTAATTATTAAAATTCGAATTAATATTTATTTTGAGATAATACCATATATTCAAGTGAAATCAAGTTTGTTGATTGAATTGGATTGAAAATTAATTTAATATGATTAAGTTAATTATATCCAATTAAAAATACTCTATTATGAATAGAGTTGTTATTTCCCTTGGAAGAATTAATCGTAATCAATATGATTCATAATGATTAATTAGAATTTGAATATTATATGGAGGATCAAATAAGTGACATCCATGGTCTCCCGTCAAGGCGAAGGGTTCCGTCGCTAGATATTGTATGTGGGAGACTCATGTCCAAAGTGACAGCTCCTACATATGATCCATTTGGATCGGGCTTGTCGCTTCTCGAAAGAGTAAGGACGTATGCGTAGTGACCCCATGACGGATCCGGAAATGCGGCTTTTAAGGAGTTGTTTTTATCGTATTGTGCGTTGTAGGCGGCAATCGGAAACGGTCAAGAAAATACCACAAATAATTTGTTCAATTTTGATCTCGTGGTTTTATGTTTATTTTACTTGGCAAGTCCCAAGGTCGATCACAAGGAGGCAAAGGAACAACCTAGAATTAAGTCTATCAAAGTTCGAGTTCGGTTTTCGAGGCGGTCTTTTTTTTGGAATTTTCAATGCAATAGAGGATGCAAAATGCAAATTTGGCCTTATTTCAACGACTAAAATGTAAATGTCAACCAAACAATGTCCGAAAATTATGAAACTTGGCCACAATGTAAATTATGATGAAATGGATGCGCTGTAATTTTTTTGGAATTTTTGGATGCAATATGAATTTTTTATGGATGCAAACATTAATTTTCAATATTTAATTTTAATAAATATTAAACCTACTTATTTCGAGAACTAAAATTATCTAAGATCTATCACTAGGTAATACATCTTAGAAAAATCCTAGACCTCAAAAATGTGGGGTTAATACCTACTAAAAATTAAATACTAAAATATGCTAAATGATTTTTACAGGACAAAATATGCATGCAAATTCAAATCTTTTTGGGCACAATGTTAAGACTAATTAACTCTACAAGATATGATTTTTCGGGGATTTTTAGAGCAACGGTTAACCAATTATGAATTTCAGAGCAAGAATTGGGTAAAATATGCCAATTTTCACAGAACAGATATTTATTATTTAACCATCACTCACAAAATTACCCACAAGATGTCAAATAGTAGAGAATTAATTAATGAACATCAAGCTATTTTTAGATTCATAAAATAATGTAGAGAAAGGGTCCACAATCACAGGGGAACACAGGGGTACAGATGCAAAAACTATAAATAAATAGAATAAATATAAAGTGCAGCTGGGGGGTGTCGATGTAATTACCAATACTGGAGGGGGCGATTCTGCAAAATTTCCAGTAGGCACGTGCTAGGCGCGTGCCTCTGGAAGGCGGGGGCTGGAGCGCAATATGGAGGATGTCCAGGGGGCTGCGTGCAATTTGCCCAAGGGGCACGTGCGCAGCACGTGACCCCTGGGTTGCTTGCTGGGGACGTTCCCCACGCACGCGCTTCGCGCGTGCTGGGGCCTCGGGCTTCGAGCCCGGCCGGCGAGGGGGCGGAGGAAAGGCTGGAGTCGGTGGAGGCGAGGCCGGTGAGGGGCTCTGGTGGTGCTGTCGAGGTGGGCTCACGGAGGAGAGGCGAGCTCCGGTGGCGTGGAGGGGGGCTCCGGCCAAAGCTCGGCCGAAGCGGGGTGGCTGGTAGGCGGAGCTGCTCCTCTGTGGTGGCTGGGCGGTGAGTCGGTGGCGTCGTCGAGGCAGAGGCTGTAGCGGCGGAGCGCGCTGGTAGCGGCCGACACACGGCCTAGGCGGAGAAGACGGAGGAGCTCCAGGCGGTAGGGGGCGAAGCTCGCTGACAAGGGCGGTCGGTGAAGCGTTGTTGGGGGCCGGTGGCGCTGACGGAGTCGGAGGCGGTGATGGCTGAAGCGACCGTAGAGGGCGAAGGAGGTGACCGTCGTAGGCTCAACGACCCGAGGTCGGAGCGGAGGCAGGTGCGGCGGAGAAGAGGTGCCGTGGGCTGCAGCGACGTCGGGTAGGACGTCGGATCTCGCCGGGGAAGATGGAGCTTGCCGGGCTGTCACCACCGGCGAGGCTCGAAGTTAGGGCTATCGGTGGATAGGGAAACCTCTGGGGTGCGCGGTGATTAAATAGTACTGGGGACGTTCGCCAGAGATGGAAGGAGGGTGGCGAGATCTGGGAATGGGATTTGAAGGGGATGCGATTGGTTTGACGAGGGTCGGATTGGGGCGGCGCGAGATCGAAGGAGGATTCGATCGGTGGCGGGGATTTTCGTGGGATTCGACGGGGAAGGAGATCGGCGAGATTCGCGGGGGCGGCGGAGATATCGGCGATACGCGGCGGCCAAATGGGGAAAGGGGGCTCGGAGGAGGAAGATGCACAGCGGCCGTCCGATCGGCCGAGATCGGACGGCCGTCGTTGAGCCACGTGGCAAGTGGGGGCGGAGAGAGGGCGCGCGTGCGGAGCACGTGCCCTGGAGGCACGTGCGACGCACGTGCGTCCTTATTTATTTATTTATTTTTTATTTTTATTTTTTTTATTTTTTTTTAATAAAACGAATTATAAATAAACCCAAAAATGGCTGACACGTGGCGGCACCAGGTGCTGCCACGTGTCAGCACCACAAAATTCCGAAAATAAAACATTTATAAAATCAATAAAAAAAAGTAAATGACCTTGGATCAAAAAAGTTTCTTCACGAAAATTGCTCGTCTCGATGAGATCTACAACTTTCATGAAGACATCAAAGCCAAAATCGATCAAATGTAAAAAGCGAATTTTTGGGGTATCCTATGTACATAGAATACCTTGATTTTTGGGTTTTATAATTTTTATGTCATTTTTAAACAAGATAAAAAATCCGGAAAAATATGGAAAAAATCAAAGATAAATAAAGACACATTAATCTAATTTTTTTGGATTTTTATTGATTAAGAAAATATATACATAAAATACAAGGTCAAAAAAACCGCGAAAATATACAATGTACAAAAGAGGCCCAAAACCCAACTTTCACATATGAGCTCCGATTCACTTGAACTTGGTCTTGTTTTGGAGGTAATTGAATGTACATTAGTTCAAGAGTGAGTAGGATTCAATCGGACACTGGATGTGGGAGATATGTGGCTTTTAGTCCGAAAATCCTGAAATTAGGGTTTGGGTTTTTGGTCCACTTATTTGGGTTAGTTATTTTTTTGTATTTTTCCTTTATTCTTGTTAGTGATATGTACACAGTGGAAGTGGTTTTGAGTTATTCGGAGTTAGCATGAATGTGTTAAAAATCCGGGAAGTTAGTCTTATTTACAGGTCATTTTGACTTGGATTTTTGGCTTCTTATTTTATGCAGATTTTTGTGCTAAAATGCAATTCTTATGGAAACATGCATGAATGCTAATTATGCAAAATAGATGCAAGAATGCTGTTGATTTTAAGGGATTTGAGCTTAATAAATGAGATTTAGAGAGATGAATACGAGATTCATCATCCCCCTATACTTAAACCATGCTCGTCCCTGAGCATCAAAAGAAATGCCATGAGGTGAAATGAGATTGGGTTCCATACCAAGACCATGAGCTGAAGGTGAAAGTGAACCTAAACTTAACCTTTGGATTATTTGTGTATCGGAACTTCTGTGAGACTTAGAATTTTAAAATCAACAGCCCTCAAGTTCTACACATCATTGCTACAGTTTCGGCTCAGAAGTCATCTTAGATCAATCATCTTCCCAAAGTATACTCTTTGAACATTGAATAACCGACTCTTGTGTGTGAAATATTTTAGCTCTTCCCACCCAGAATGCCAGACAACTGCACAAGCCTCCTCTCCAATAACTCGTCCTCGGGGAGTCAGGTATTTCCTTCTAAGGTCTGTCGCGCTGTGTTCACAATCGAATTGGGGGAGAAGATAGAAGAATGAGAAAAGAACTGGAGGGTGGCCAGTGTAGTCACCTCTCCTTGTGAAGATGGCCAGTGTAGCCGAGTCTCCACCAAGATCTGCAGGTTTCTGGAAGCTTGGACCCTTTTTTTGTGGTCAGATTTTATTTGGTAGTTGCTTCTTTGTATTTGGAATTTTTGGTGGTTCTGCTTGGATCTTGTTGTGCCCCTACGGATATAGAATCTTTTATTTCCGTACATTTTTTTGGGGTCTTAGAAAAAATTGTGCCCAGCCGTCCATCCCTTTTCCGAAGCTTTATTTCAACCCGTACTCCGGTCTTTAGATTTCCACGCTACCAGAAAAGAAACTTACACAGTCTTCCAACATATGTTTGAGTTGAGCTAAGTGCATAGTGCGAGAGTACAAATTAATTCCCTATTCCAGAGTTGTACCCAGAATGAAGAGACCAGGTTAGACACTAAGAGTCAAACGCTGTACATTGTCATGTGGAACTCAAAGAATTAAGTCAAAGACCTGAAGGCTCTAAAATCCTTTTTCTCGGTGAAGTTCCTCTGAAGATTAGGTGGATTAAGGTCAAGTCCAGACCACTCTCGGTTTCGGCTCACAACTTGGTTCAGAACCCAAAGACTTTTCACATATGCAAATGCGATGCTTGATGAAATGCGAGTGTGTGAAATGCAGACACAATTTTTTTTGTTTTTGATTTTGATTTTTTTTTTTTGATTTTTTTTTATGCAAAATGAATAAGAAGCCATTTTTCAAAATTTTTGGGCAAGGTCAGTGTTAGTGGAAAAGAAAACATTTTTTTTTTGTTTTTAAGAAAAATTACCCACCCCGTAAATACATATAGACTTACGCGCAAGTACAAGGTATGGCTAAAATATATACAAAGTATATATACAGACCCCCCTATACTTAGCGAGTGCTGTGTCCTCAAAGCACAAGAAGCGTAAAGAAGACATAGCTCGGGCTAAGCGTAAGAGAGTGAAAAAGAAAATGAAAAAGATTTACAAAAATCGCCCCCCTATACTTAGACCGTGAATAGTCTAAGTATAGAAGAAGAGAGAAAAAGAAAAAGAAGCGGTCAGGGTATGTGAATGAGGAGGGTATATATAGGTGGGGGGCGGTTCCCCCTATACTTAGGCTTTGGTCAGCCTAAGTATAGAAGAAGGATGGATATGGAGTGAGCGAAAGATCGGAATGTGATGAGGGAAATGGTATATACAGATGGCATCGGTCCCCCCCTATACTTAGGCCTTGGCCTAAGTAGAGGAAGAAGCTGTACAAGGAGACCGATGTGGTCGGGAGGGAGGGTGGGTAGCCGATGATTAAGGCGGTTTACGGCTGATCTTCTTGTGAGCCTGCGGTGGGAGATCGTAATGATGAGTCGGAGATGAGGTATATGATTCCCAACTATTATCAGCGTCATCCTCAGAAATATCATGATGGATAGTAGATGAAATATTTGAGTCAGATGAAAAGTAACCATCATCAGAGTTATCCTCAGAGGAATAGTATTTGAAAGTGGACACACTCCAGATGTTCATGTCTTTTTGTTTCTTCAATTGTTTCCTCAAAATTCGTTCCTTTTTAAGATCAATCAGTTTGTCCTCCGATGAATATTCAGATGCTCCAGTCTCAGTCAGCTCATAAGAAATAATTCCAGTGTACTTGTGGAAGGTAGGAGCATCAGCTTTGGATGAGTAATAATTAGGAACGGGAGTTGTCCAACGAGAATCAAATTTTGGATCCTTGCGAAGATATGGCTTTAGAGATGCCGAACAGACTTCACTCATGTAGACTACCTTTTCCGGACCTGATGAGGGATCATCAACCGATTCCTCTTCCGAAAGATCAAAGGTGACTTTCTTTTTCTTGTTTCGTGAAGATGTCGGTTCACTTGAGTACCCAGATGAATAGCCATTAAAATTCTTCTCCTTGGTCGGTGTTCGGGCTACATGTTCGTTCTTTGTTTCCTGAATGTTGGTGCACTCTTGATTTGGGAGGATTTGGTCAAGATAATCAGAATATGTTGCTCCAGGGTGCGACCATGCAAATGTCTCAGGATCGTAGTAGAAAGCTGCGGGAATTGAGATATCGGGGAGAGTCTCTAAACCAATAGTCTCATTAACAAACGCAATCTCAGATGTAGCAGTGGGGTAGGGATCTTCTACCATTTCATGGTTGCGGTTGTTGGGGACTTCGTGGGTTACCTCAGAAAATCGTGGTTCCTTAAAGACTGTATCAGATCGTAGTGATTCCAATGCCGTAAAATTTATTTCCCGAGTCTCACAATCGATACTCGCCTTGGCCAATGCCAAGAATGGTTTTCCGAGAATGATTGGAGACTGGGTGAATTCTCCTTGATGCTCAATATCAATGATCGTGAATTCTACCTTGAGCGGAGCACCTTGGAATTTCATGATGACATAAATGGTTCCTCTCGGCCTTTTTATCGATCGGTCTGCCAATTGAACAATCTCTCGTATCTTCCGAATTGGTCCGAGTTTGAGGTCCTGAAATACAGAGGTCGGGAGGATATTGATCGGTGAATCGTCATCAATACGAGCATGTGTGAAAATTGTGTCTTTGATTTCACAGTCAAATCTGGGCAACCGCTTCACTATGCGGCTCTTGATTTTTCTCCTCAACACCAAGGAGGAGGCCATTGACAAGATATGTCTTTCAGTTTTTGTTCTAATCCTTCCTGACTTTTTGATGATTAATCTGTCCGTTAGAAATTTCTTAAGGTCAGGGAAGTGTTCAATGGCCTTTATAATGGGAAGTTCAAAAATCAAGTATTTTTCTAGTGCTTCCCGTAACGCAGGATCCAAATTCCTCAGATCTTCTTCAGATTCAATTTTTATGAGATTTTCTTGATTTTCAAATTTTTTTGTATTTTCTGTGTGGTGTGGCGATGTGGTGTCATCCTTAGATGAGAAGGGGCCTTGATATTCAGAGTTTGGGTCAGAGGCATAGTCATTCCTAGGGGTATAATGAGCAGAAGTTTTGATATTAGAGTCATCCCTAGGTCTTTGACTATCCTCAAAATTTTCATCATGGGACTCAATCATTTCCTTATTTAGTTTTACACCCGATCCATCATAGAATGAGATTACTCGGTCGGCAAATTTTTGAAATTTGTCCTCCATCAATTCAAATCTTGTTTTTATCCTTGAAACATTATCCTCACAATTTTGTTCATGATCAACCACAGGAGCACTCGGATTTTGTTCAATAATTTCGTCTTCCATTTTTCTGTACATGCGGAGAGGAGAATTTCTTGGGATATCCATTAAATGATCATTTCTTGAAAATTTCTCCTCAAAATTTATGGAAGGAGGCAGCTCATATGGTACAGGCATGTGTGTTTGATCTGAGTAGAGTTCGGTCCTTTGATCATGTTTGGTCAGTTCTTGATATTGTGGAGTCGGCATACAGGGTTTATATGTGTCTAGGAGTTCAGTCCAGTCCTCTGTATGAGTATCATGTCTGTCATGGTCAATCCAACGATGATGATCATTAAGCGCATGTCTTTCCATCTGGGTTTGTGTTCTCTGCCCGTCACGGGAGTTAAAGAGATTTTGATCTTGAAATGTTTCATTGGCGAGAGAGTGAGAATAAGGCGGTTCAGTCCAAGATGGTGTGGTTGGATGATTTGAGAAAGGATTTAATGAGGTCGAAGTCATCTGCGGTTGAAAGCTTCCCGCAAATGTTGGGGGATTAAACGAAGAGGACGTAGTGGATTTGGGCCAAACCGACATAGATTTGTTTTCGTAGTGGTGTTCGGTCATTTTTGAAGGAGTTGAGAGAAATGATGGGTTGGATTTGAAATTTGGAAAAATTTCCATGATGAGATTAAAATCAAGAGATGGGAGAGACGATTGTATGGGATAGAAAATCTTATCAAATGTGCGGCTATTGATCTTTGATATCGGTTCACGCACACCAACACAAACACAAATCAAACCCCGGGTTCACCAACTCACACAGTGAAGCCGCAAGATTTCGGCTATTATCTTTTCAATTTTAGTTGGTGATAATTCAATCTTGGCAAAAATTTAGCGAGCTGAGATTTTGGATTTGGGCTCTATCCTTAAATGTCGTCTCTCGCTCACTCAGAAAAAATAAAATCATCCAAGGTCGGGGTTGCTCTCCCGCAAAAATTCTTGATTTTATGAGTTGTTAAGATCGGCTATATTTAGCAGTCCCGATTTTAATGAGGTGATCACTGAAAAATTAGATGAGCACAAATACACGTCTACCGTCCAGTCCCAATTTCCTTTAAAGTTATGTTTTAAAACAAGAGGGAGGAATTCGGGAAAAGCCGATGCACGCGGAAAACTATGATGAATGCTCAGTGAGAAGACTTACAGTGAATCCTCGCAATCTCCATGTGGGATGCTAGACAGAATTTAAAAATTATTCTAAATGAAATGCAAGCCGATGGAAAACCGCACCTAAGCAGAAAGTTCTATTAGCGGGAAGAATTGATTTAAATTTTTGGCTAAATTGAACGATCTATGTGCGTCTCGATTAAAGTGAAGTGTGGCTTAAGATCCTACGAGCACAAACAAAAATATAAATGCTCTGAGAGCCGTATGTGCAGGTCTATCCTAATCGCCACTCAAGTCGGGCCCCACCCCCGCCGGAGAGTGAAACAGGCCACGACACACCACAAAATAAAGTTTAGAGGTCTTTCTACACACGCGAGAGTCCAAACGGACACCACTGTAAAATTGCAGAAATTAAAATTGCAGAAATTAAAAACCTAGACTCTACTCTCTCTCACGACTCGACTCAATCTTAAATTAATTGCGGTTTTTGGTGAAGTTGCGTCGGTTATTGAAAACCGCTCCACGTACAAGGTACCTCACAAAAAAAATAAGAGAGAAAATGTAAGAGAGTGACTCAAAAAATAATATAAAAAATAAATGCTGAAAATAAATTGCAAAAAAATGGAATTTACAATGAAAAATTCGGGGGTCAGACTACCCGAATGTGAAAAACCGAACAAAATTTTTTTAGACAAAAATCTAAGCCGTTTGCCTCCCCGGCAACGGCGCCATCTGACGGATCCGGAAATGCGGCTTTTAAGGAGTTGTTTTTATCGTATTGTGCATTGTAGGCGGCAATCGGAAACGGTCAAGAAAATACCACAAATAATTTGTTCAATTTTGATCTCGTGGTTTTATGTTTATTTTACTTGGGCAAGTCCCAAGGTCGATCACAAGGAGGCAAAGGAACAACCTAGAATTAAGTCTATCAAAGTTCGAGTTCGGTTTTCGAGGCGGTCTTTTTTTTGGAATTTTCAATGCAATAGAGGATGCAAAATGCAAATTTGGCCTTATTTCAGGGACTAAAATGTAAATGTCAACCAAACAATGTCCGAAAATTATGAAACTTGGCCACAATGTAAATTATGATGAAATGGATGCGCTGTAATTTTTTTTGGAATTTTTGGATGCAATATGAATTTTTTATGGATGCAAACATTAATTTTCAATATTTAATTTTAATAAATATTAAACCTACTTATTTTCGAGAACTAAAATTATCTAAGATCTATCACTAGGTAATACATCTTAGAAAAATCCTAGACCTCAAAAATGTGGGGTTAATACCTACTAAAAATTAAATACTAAAATATGCTAAATGATTTTTACAGGACAAAATATGCATGCAAATTCAAATCTTTTTGGGCACAATGTTAAGACTAATTAACTCTACAAGATATGATTTTTCGGGGATTTTTAGAGCAACGGTTAACCAATTATGAATTTTAGAGCAAGAATTGGGTAAAATATGCCAATTTTCACAGAACAGATATTTATTAATTAACCATCACTCACAAAAATTACCCACAAGATGTCAAATAGTAGAGAATTAATTAATGAACATCAAGCTATTTTTAGATTCATAAAATAATGTAGAGAAAGGGTCCACAATCACAGGGGAACACAGGGGTACAGATGCAAAAACTATAAATAAATAGAATAAATATAAAGTGCAGCTGGGGGGTGTCGATGTAATTACCAATACTGGAGGGGGCGATTCTGCAAAATTTCCAGTAGGCACGTGCTAGGCACGTGCCTCTGGAAGGCGGGGGCTGGAGCGCAATATGGAGGATGTCCAGGGGCTGCGTGCAATTTGCCCAAGGGGCACGTGCGCAGCACGTGACCCCTGGGTTGCTTGTTGGGGACGTTCCCCACGCACGCGCTTCGCGCGTGCTGGGGCCTCGGGCTTCGAGCCCGGTCGGCGAGGGGGCGGAGGAAAGGCTGGAGTCGGTGGAGGCGAGGCCGGTGAGGGGCTCTGGTGGTGCTGTCGAGGTGGGCTCACGGAGGAGAGGCGAGCTCCGGTGGCGTGGAGGGGGGCTCCGGCCAAAGCTCGGCCGAAGCGGGGTGGCTGGTAGGCGGAGCTGCTCCTCTGTGGTGGCTGGGCGGTGAGTCGGTGGCGTCGTCGAGGCGGAGGCTGTAGCGGCGGAGCTCGCTGGTAGCGGCCGACACACGGCCTAGGCGGAGAAGACGGAGGAGCTCCAGGCGGTAGGGGGCGAGCTCGCTGACAAGGGCGGTCGGTGAAGCGTTGTTGGGGGCCGGTGGCGCTGACGGAGTCGGAGGCGGTGATGGCTGAAGCGACCGTAGAGGGCGAAGGAGGTGACCGTCGTAGGCTCAACGACCCGAGGTCGGAGCGGAGGCAGGTGCGGCGGAGAAGAGGTGCCGTGGGCTGCAGCGACGTCGGGTAGGACGTCGGATCTCGCCGGGGAAGATGGAGCTTGCCGGGCTGTCACCACCGGCGAGGCTCGAAGTTAGGGCTATCGGCGGATAGGGAAACTTCTGGGGTGCGCGGTGATTAAATAGTACTGGGGACGTTCGCCGGAGATGGAAGGAGGGTGGCGAGATCTGGGAATGGGATTTGAAGGGGATGCGATTGGGTTGACGAGGGTCGGATTGGGGCGGCGCGAGATCGAAGGAGGATTCGATCGGTGGCGGGGATTTTCGTGGGATTCGACGGGGAAGGAGATCGGCGAGATTCGCGGGGGCGGCGGAGATATCGGCGATACGCGGTGGCCAAATGGGGAAAGGGGGCTCGGAGGAGGAAGATGCACAGCGGCCGTCCGATCGGCCGAGATCGGACGGCCGTCGTTGAGCCACGTGGCAAGTGGGGGCGGAGAGAGGGCGCGCGTGCGGAGCACGTGCCCTGGAGGCACGTGCGACGCACGTACGTCCTTATTTATTTATTTTTTTTTATTTTTATTTTTTTATTTTTTTTTTAATAAAACGAATAATAAATAAACCCAAAAATGGCTGACACGTGGCGGCACCAGGTGCTGCCACGTGTCAGCACCACAAAATTCCGAAAATAAAACATTTATAAAATCAATAAAAAAAAAGTAAATGACCTCGGATCAAAAAAGTTTCTTCACGAAAATTGCTCGTCTCGATGAGATCTACAACTTTCATGAAGACATCAAAGCCAAAATCGATCAAATGTAAAAAGTGAATTTTTGGGGTATCCTATGTACATAGAATACCTTGATTTTTTGGGTTTTATAATTTTTATGTCATTTTTAAACAAGATAAAAAATCCGGAAAAATATGGAAAAAATCAAAGATAAATAAAGACACATTAATCTAATTTTTTTGGATTTTTATTGATTAAGAAAATATATACATAAAATACAAGGTCAAAAAAACCGCGAAAATATACAATGTACAAAAGAGGCCCAAAACCCAACTTTCACATATGAGCTCTGATTCACTTGAACTTGGTCTTGTTTTGGAGGTAATTGAATGTACATTAGTTCAAGAGTGAGTAGGATTCAATCGGACACTGGATGTGGGAGATATGTGGCTTTTAGTCCGAAAATCCTGAAATTAGGGTTTGGGTTTTTGGTCCACTTATTTGGGTTAGTTATTTTTTGTATTTTTCCTTTATTCTTGTTAGTGATATGTACACAGTGGAAGTGGTTTTGAGTTATTCGGAGTCAGCATGAATGTGTTAAAAATCCGGGAAGTTAGTCTTATTTACAGGTCATTTTGACTTGGATTTTTGGCTTCTTATTTTATGCAGATTTTTGTGCTAAAATGCAATTCTTATGGAAACATGCATGAATGCTAATTATGCAAAATAGATGCAAGAATGCTGTTGATTTTAAGGGATTTGAGCTTAATAAATGAGATTTAGATAGATGAATACGAGATTCATCACCCCAATATCGGGTCCTCATATTATTGAGGCGATAATGGATTGCGCATAGCGAGTTGTATTCCTGTTGATGGTTGGTTCAATAAATGATGGGTCAACATCACCTTAGGGGTGGTGGGCCCGGGTGTTAAAGACCGAATTGGAAGATACAAGTTGGACTTGCAAGGCGGAATGTGTTCCTGCTTCTTTTTATCCGAGTTACAGGTTCTCATATTATTGGGATGTAACAAAGATAAGAAGGAGATCCCAGATCTTGCTTGAGATATAATGGTAAGTATATCTCTTACATTGAAAGTGATTAAGGGAACGAACTTTCATTGTTGACATGGCAAGATAACTTTGATATAAAAAATTCCTAAATCAAAGTATATTATATATTTATATATGTTTATGCAAATTTCTTATTTCAGATAATCCTTCTTTAATCCTACTCAATGTTATACTCAATAATAACCAGTAGAATATCATGGATTGGACCTATGATCCAGATATTGTACTTGCAATTGGACATATAATGTATGTGGTTGCAATGTGCATGTTTCCTCATAATAATGAGGAATGATAATTAAATAGACAATAGGACAGAAACCCTAGGGTTTGTATGTCTCTATAAGTCTTGATCTCATCGATGCATTTTTGAAGTGACATGTCGATAATGATCGTAATTATCAAATAATCCTTATAAAATCTAAGAAGATGTTCTGGCATATATATGTGCTCTCGACATATAATCATGAATGACACGGTTCTCTGCATTATGAATAATGGTGGCTCTATGGGAGATGATGTATTCAAATTGTTTGAGTACCTACCTGAACCTAAGTATTAAGGGTTTAAACGGATGTAGATACAATGAGATTCATCATTCTACTATCTATACTCTGGTCATTCATGAAGCTTCAAAGTATACAAATTGTATGAATTGAATGAAGCATGTATAAATGTTGAAATACTCTTATATTGAAATTTTTTGATTTTAACATAAGAGATCCTTGGTCTTAAGCAATGGTTGCTTATAGATAAAGGGAGCGCAGTAGAAGCATGGGTTGGACCCAAGTAAGAAGAAAAGTCAAAGAGTTGACTATACTTCTGTGACTTCCATATGACATCCAAAGAGTTGGATGAATGCCAATACTGCAATAAGTTGATGTGTTGATAGTATGACTATCAAATCTATCTAGAATCCTTAGAGAAGGAATCGGATAGTACATCAGATTAATCTACATATAATCATTGATATTGACTTACTTATTTGATAAGATAAAGTCTAATAATTGTATCTCAATTTTCTAATTAGTTGCATGAGTATTAGAATATTAGAAATTTGATGTTAAGGTTTAATGATCATCCATGTTGGAAGTGATGCAATTGTTGCAACAATTTCCACCGGGTGAATATACTTCATATTGTCAGTGGGAGAGCCTTAGTCTTAGAGAACGTCTCTATGACCTAGATATTAGAATACACTCATTGTTTATTTCTAATGTTGGGAATAAACATGAAATCTGGAATAGACCCTATCATAAAGAGTTATGATAGAGATATTTAGATAGTAATCTAACATCTAGTGGACTCCACTAAATTAGAAAATTAATGAAGGTTCATTAAGATTTCTAATACTGAAAATTAAACCTTTAAAGATCAATAGGAGGATACAGATCATTTAACAATGATCTGGCATCATGTTTTGGACATGTGTCTGTTGACGAGATCAATGGACAAGTAAGAGATGAAACTTTAGAATGTCTAAAATTTCAATACTTGCATACTTATGAATATTGTATTCAAAGTAAAATGTCCAATACACCCTTCTTTGGAAAGGTGTAAGATGTCAAGGTATTAATGATCTCATACATATTGATGTATGTGAATCATCTACATCATAGTAAACATTATGGATATATGATATCTATTGATGATTATTTGTTATATGAGATTTCTTCTCTTCACTTAGAAACCTTTAAAATGTTCAAAGATTTCACAATTTTGATTTTGAATCAAGTTTGAAGGAAGACTATATGAATTTGATCTAATTTAGGTAGTCAGTACCTATTAGATGAATTCATAGAATACCTTATAGAGATATGAATATCATTTCTATCTCACCCCCTCCTATTGAACCTTAACTCAATAGAGTTGTAGGGAGATACAATTGATCATGTGTGACATGATTTAATCAATGATTAATCTTAGCATAATTATCTCTTAGTTTCCAGGTATATATATATGTGGTAGAGACTACATTATATATCCTTAATAAGGTTCCATGTAATTTAGCTGGAATCTGGCACTGGAGAGTGCTACTTCGTTAGGAAAATAAAGGATGGTATTGGATACCTACTTTATGACCTTGAGATTCTTAAAGGATCTCATCTATGAGAATGTGATTCTTAGAGGATGACTCTTAAGAAATCAAGATAAAAATGAAGTAAAGGAACTCATTTAATCTTGAGAAGATGATGAGGCTCCTGAAATCGGAAACTAAAAGAATAATTGAAGATGAAACACTAATATTTCTTCAAATAAGTTTGAGGATGTATTCCATGTGAAAATGATCGAACTTCATGTGATGAAGCTCCTGAGGATCATGACATGGAAAGATGGATGTTAGCAATAAAAGTCTAATGTAGACTTCATATACAAGTGTTGTATATGGACCCTCGAGGATCCACCTATATGGGTAAGACCCATTAAGGTGTAAATGGATCTTCAAAAGAAAAAGGGAACCTGATGAGAAGGTAGAAATCTTCAAAGCACGGTCGTAGCAATGAGCTACACACCGAAGAGAAGACATCGCTTGCGATGAGACTTTCTCTTCAGTGACCTTGCTTTAATCCATCAGAAATATTGCTAACTATAGCTACACAACTTGACTATGACATCTTCATGATGTGAGTCAAGATTGCATTCCTCTATGAATACCTCTCTGAGGATATTCATATGAAGTAGTCCCAGGGCTTCACGGTTGAGGAAATCAAGGTGTGCAAGCTAAAGAACTCCATCTTTGGACTCAAATAAGCTTCATGTTGTTGGAACATAAGATTTGATGAAATTATAAATGTTATGATTTCAGATAAAATCTTGATGAACCATGTGAAGCTTAGTGGGAGTGCCATTGTGTTCATCGTGCTAAATGTAGATGATATCCGAATCACTTGGAATGATATAAGGATAATAATAAGTGTTTTAAAATCTGGTTATCCCATACCTCGAGATATGATCTCAAGAATACCTCTTAGATCTTAGTTCTGAAGTCGTTCAGAAGCAAAGAGAAAAAGGGTATTGGGACCATCACATTGGTAGTAGACCTTGGACTTATTCCATTTTCTGGAAAATTCCAAGAAAGGCTTCCTTCCCTTAAGATGTGGTAGTAACCTATCTAAAGGGATAGCACCTCAAAGAGTTGAGGATGTGAATGCTAAAACTACTTGCCCTTGTGCATCAGTTCCGAGAAGCTGGGTGTATGCTAGATGTGTACAAAAGCCAGATGTCTACCATGCAGTGGGAGTAGTAAACTGTTACTAATCCTACTATGGAGATAAAACACTTGATTGCAGTAATAACAATTGAAGGATATGGTTAGATCCTCAAGCGCATCACGGAAGCGTGAGCGTCGTATCGAATACGACGAGGAGCAACTAGTCGCACTAGTTGCTCGATGCAGCGGAATTTAAAAAAAAAAATTCTTACGACGAAACCACATGATCCAAGAACACTTCTCGGATCGTTTCGTCTAAACCACAAACAAGTGATAGGATTACCTCTTGAAGCGTGGTTGCGATCGAGTCTCTAAACGAAGAGACCTCCTGTCTCAAGTCCGATCCGACGGAGGAGACGCTTGCGAGCGCGGGGATGAACCGCGTGCTTCTCGCAATCCATGTTGATGATCCAAGCGGCGGATCTCCTGATCTCGACACACGAGATCCGACATCTTCTTCACGAGTGAGGCGCACCGAAGGAGACGGAGATCCACGAGCAGAAGAGCGGGCAGCATAACGACGATGCCGCAGCGATGGAGAACCTCTCCATGGCATCCATGGTGGACGGCCATGAGAGGGAGAGAGAGGGCTGACCTCTAAAGAGAAAGAAAGAGGGAGAGAGAGATGCTTCTCAAGCATTGTGTGTAAAGAGAGAGCATGGGTATGCCTCTCTATTTATAGGGTTTTGGGATCCATGGATCTCAATCCATGTGTCATTTAAAATCAATGGTTGAGATTGATTTATGACAATCCAATGGTCAAGATTGTTGTTGGTAAAAGCCAACAACTTGTGATTTAATTTTAATAAAATATATTTGATAAATCAAATAAATATTAATACCAAATTAAATCAATCAAATAAGGAGAGAGAGAATAAAGGAGATCAACCTTCCCCTTTGGAGGGCAATCTCATGGATTCCCATGAGATTGCATATCTCCTTGATTTTCTCTCTACTTATTTTCCAACAACTATTTGTTGGGATTTTAATTCACCAAAATAAATCTCAATTAAATTTGGGAATATTGCAAATCTTGACATTGGAATATTGTGAATCATATTCACAACCCAAAACAAAATGTAATTTACATTTTCAATTAATTAGACAATGTGTATCCAATACACATTAATAATTAATCTACTAATATAAATTATATTTAACTCTCTCTAATACATTATAAATCACATTTATAATATATTATGAATAATTGGATATTACTATCCACATTATTCTTATCCTTGATAATTAAATCATATTTAATCATCTTGGATCTCTTTATCTCATGTGTTCAAATAATATGAATCACATTCACATTATTCACATCTTTGATAATCAAATCACATTTAATTATCTAAGATAATTCTCCTTATAATATGAATCAAATTCATATTATTCATGATAATTAAATCACATTTAATTATCCATTTTCTCAATGCTCGGATACATATATCAACAATAGAATTATCCATGAACTCTTTCAAGAACAATGCGCTTTCTCCGCGAATACTTGGAGATAAGGACAGGGCGATTGTATTGTTCCACGTATAGTGACATGGATATTGAGATCACATCTCAAATCCAGATCTCGGGCCTCCCATAGATGCTTGATTAAATCAAGACCGCAAATCTAATCTTCTCATTGAATCTGAATCAAATTCAGATCAATGTCCAACATTTGGACTAAGATCAGATTACTTCTCTACTGAGAGGAGTCACTAAAATCCAGACCCGTTTCATCACTCCCTAGGAATGGAAGCGTCATGGTTATACAACCGTTTATGATCACATCACCCTCAGGTATTCCTAATACCTGTACATCCTGCATACTGGAAGACTCAGATTAAACCCGAAGTATTAGATCAACTTTATACCGTCTACTTCAGGGTTTTATCAGTAAGTTTCTCATTCGATCATTGGGAGTCGGTATTGATCATATACTTTCCAAAAGCATATATCATACCTAGGTCTTGATCATATACTTTCCAAAAGTATATATCAAACCAACAAATTCAGTCAAGCTTCCAAAGCGAGACGACCGTGCGCACGGAATTTGATTCTTCCCAATATCTCATGAGTGAGCTCATGTCTTCCGGTTCAGTAGTGAACCTGTATGATCCCTTTGAGAGATCGTATTACTCATATGCCCTTATATGCACACCAACGCGCCGTGTATAGACCTTGATTAGGCCATCAACCTATTGGTCTGCCAAATGTACATACTCAGACATACAGTAACACATCTGTCTCCGGTCAGAGGATGTGTGCCTATATCATGACAGCATATGATATAGGACTTTGGTTATCTCGATCTCGTTAAGTCAACTCTTTGACCTAACTCATCCGACACCTCCGAATCTCTATTCCTATGCAGAGGACCTGCATCAAGAGGTCG
Source organism: Ottelia alismoides (assembly GCA_037367405.1). Taxonomy (NCBI): domain Eukaryota; kingdom Viridiplantae; phylum Streptophyta; class Magnoliopsida; order Alismatales; family Hydrocharitaceae; genus Ottelia; species Ottelia alismoides. The sequence continues at coordinate 403,904 of JAZKJV010009558.1, forward strand.
GTCAGATATCAACCTAAATGAGATAGGATTGCCATCTCCTACTCAGGCTGGAGATCATCTCTTGATAATCATTTGACGGTGCTTGATGAGTCCTCAATCTAACTCATTAGATATTCATCTAAGCACCAGCCTCTATGATTCAATAATTGAATCAACAGCTGTATGATTATTAAGATGGCCATGGTACATAACCCTAATTGCACTAAGGGACCTATTATGCAAATTATGTATTCTTCATTTCAGATCAAGGAGTGAATTGCAACAACATTTATTGCATAATGGCTCGCCGTGGGCTCGCATTTCCAACAACAATATCTTCAAAGATGATGAAACTTAGAGATAGTGATCTCAAAGTCTTATCTTTAAAAGTTTAAGACCTTGTAGATAGTGATCTATAAGGGTCTTAACTACAAATACCTTAAGAGATAGAGATCTCTAGGAATAAAGGTATTCTGATAAGGATTATGGGTATATTGGTTATAATAATTATCGAGGTATAGTGTCAAGGATACTATAACAAAATTGAGTATTGGTAGCATAAGATGCAACATTCGCATTGTATGTGAGCACTGTTACTAGGAGATATGCAAGTGTTGTAAAAGGACTTGGCGTAGTCTCTTGAGAATATAGTGACTGATCAGCTTACCTAGCTATTTTCTAAATAGCCTATGATTGTCACATGAGTGTGGGTTTAAATGATTAGCCCATTAATGGCTCTTTGGGCTAGTGGGAGATTGTTGGACATGCGAGCCCACGACGAGCCATTATGCAATAAATGTTATTGCAAATATCATTCCCTAATCTGAAATGATGAATATATAATTTGCATAATAGATCCCTTAGTACAATTAGGGTTATGTACCATGGCCATCTTAATGATCATACAGCTGTTGATTCAATTATTGAATCATAGAGACTGGTGCTCAGATGAATATCTAATGAGTTATATTAAGGACTCATCAAGCGCCGTCAAATGATTATTAAGAGATGATCTCCAGCCTGAGTAGGAGATGGCAATCCTTTCTCAGTTAGGCTGATATCTGACCGACCTCTTGATGCATGTCCTCTGCATAGGAATAGAGATTCGGAGATGTCAGATTAGCTAAGTCAAAGAGTTGATTTAACGAGATCGAGATAACCAAAGTCCTATATCGTATGTTGTCATAATATGGGCATGCATCCTCTGACCGGAGACAGATGTGTTACTATATGTCTAAGTATGTACATTTGGCAGACCAATAGGTTGATGGCCTAATCAAGATCTATACACCGGCGCGCTGGTGTGCATATAAGGGCATATGAGTAATACGATCTCTCAAAGGGATCATACAGGTTCACTACTGAACCGGAAGACATGAGCTCACTCATGAGATATTGGGAAGAATCAAATTCCGTGCGCACGGTCGTCTCGCTTTGGAAGCTTGACTGAATTTGTTGGTTTGATATATACTTTTGGAAAGTATATGATCAAGACCTAGGTATGATATATGCTTTTGGAAAGTATATGATCGATACCAACTCCCAATGATCAAAATGAGAAACTTACTGACAAAACCCTGAAGTAGATAGTATAAAGTTGATCTAATACTTCGGGTTTATTCTAGGTCTTCTAGTATGCAAGATGTACAGGTATAGGGAATACCTGAGGGTGATGTGATCATAAACGATTGTATAACCATGACGCTTCCATTCCTAGGGAGTGATGAAACAGGTCTGGATTTTAGTGACTCCTCTCAGTAGAGAAGTAATCTGATCTTGATCCAAATGTTGGACATTGATCTGAATGTGATTCAGATATAATGAGAAGATTAGATTTGCGGCCTTGATTTAATCAAAAATCTATGGGAAGCCCGAGATCTAGATTTGAGATGTAATCTCAATATCCAAGTCACTATATGTGGAACAATACAATCGCCATGTCCTTATCTCCAAGTATTCGCGGAGAAAACGCATTATCCTTGAAAGAGTTCATGGATAATTCTATTGTTGATATATGTATCCGAGCATTGAGAAAATGGATAATTAAATGTGATTTAATTATCATGACTAATATGAATTTGATTCATATTATAAGGAGAGTTATCTTAGATAATTAAATGTGATTTGATTATCAAAGATGTGAATAATGTGAGTGTGATTCATATTATTTGGGCACATGAGAGTAAGTTATCCAATATAATTAAATGTGATTTAATTATTGTGGATAAGAATAATGTGGATAGTAATATCCAATTATTCATAATATGTTATAAATGTTATTTATAATGTATTAGAGAGAGCTAATTATAATTTATATTTGTTGATTAATTATTAATGTGTATTGGATACACATTGTCTAATTAATTGACAATATAAATTATATGTTGTTTTGGGTTGTGAATATGATTTACGATTTTTCAATGGCAAGATTGTAATATTCTCAAATATAATTGTGAATTATTTTAGATGAATAAATCCCAACAACATTTGTTGGAAATAAATAGAGGAGAAATTCAAGGAGGCATGTAATCTCATGGAAATCCATGAGATTTCCCCACATGGAATGTGGTGGGCGGCACCCATGTCCAATTTGGAATGGGTGGCCGTCCACCTTGATTATACATGGGAGATTTGAACTCCATGTATATTCTCTCCTTATTTTGTTGATGTAATTTAGGATTGATTTTTATTTGATTTTGTCAAATATATTTTAATCTAAATTCGACCATAATTTGTTGGCTTTACCAACAACAATCTTGACCATTTGATTGACATAAATCAATCACATCCATTGATTTTATATGTCTCATGGATTTAGATCCATGGATCCTAAAACCCTATAAATAGAGAGGCATACCATGCTCTCTCTTTACACATACCTGCAATATTAGAGCAATCTCTCTCTTTCTCTCTACACGTCTACTCTCTTTCCCTCTCTCATGGCCGTCCTCCATGGATGCCCTATAGAGAGTCTCCATTGTCGCATCGTCGTCGTTATACTAACTGATCGTCTGCTCATATATCTCTGTCTCCTTCGATGTGCCTCGCTCATGAATAAGACGTCAGATCTCTTATGTCGAGATCAGGAGATCTGCTGCTTGGATCATCAACATAGATTGCGAGAAGCACGCGATTCATCCCCGCGATCGCAAGCGTCTCCTAGCGTCTCCTCCGTTGGATCGGACTTGAGACAGGAGGTCTCTTCGTTTAGAGACTCGATCGCAACCACGCTTCAAGAGGTAACTCTAATACTTGTTTGTGGTTTAGACGAAATGATCCAGGAAGTGTTCTTGGATCATGTGGTTTTGTCTCATGAAAAAAAAAATTAAATTCCGCTGCATCAAGCATCTAGTCCGACTAGTCGCTCCTCGCCGTATTCGATACGACGCTCATGCTTCCGTGATGCGCTTGAGGATCTAACCATATCCTTCAGGCTCCGCCGTCGTCGCACTATCAATCTAGCCTCCCCTTGTCATAGGGAGGTGGAGTGGTGCTGGGCGAAGCCCAACCTACAAGTGGACCAGGATTATGGTGGTCAGAGATGGAGTATTTGAAGGGGAAGTTTGGGGGATCCGGTGGTTGGAGATGGGTTTTGTGGGGATGATACTGAGTTGGTTAGATGGGATCGTGGGGTGAGCTGGCACCTCGAGAACGAGGGATGATAGGACTTCATCGTGGGGTAGTCGGAGAATGGCGAGAGTGGCTAAGAAGGTGGGGGAAATGGAAAGGGGGAAGCGGTCGCGTGAGGTGGGTGATGTGGGCGAGGAGGTAGCTGGAGGAAGATGACGGGTCCTCAGCCGTTGGATCTCAGGATCCAATGGTTGAGAAATGGGCACGAGTAAAGGGTCCCGATCGCATCGATTAGAGAATGATCAATGGATGAGAGCGCCGCACGTGTCGTGCGGAGATGTAGGTGCGGGCAGACGGTGAAGATGCAATCTGGATGGCGATCGAAGGGTTGTGGTTGGGGTAGTACTCAACGGTGATGATTTAAGATGATGGAAGAGATTGGGTTGTGATGGAGATGGACACATGGCAAGAGGATGAGGAGGCATGGGCGGACGGTCCAGATAGCATCTGGAGATGGATCAGATGGCTAGAAGAAGACGCGGGAGTAGACGGTTATGATCAAAGGGATAGAAGGTGATCTAATGGTGGAAAATTGAGGGCGGGTGGCTGAAGAGACCTGCGGTTACCCTACTTAATTCAACCAAATTAACGATTAAATTTTAATGATGCTCGTTGTAGTCAGATAACTTCATACTATTCATAACCACTCAGATTAATGTTCAATTAAACACAAGCAGCAAATTTATATTTTACTTGGGTAAGCCCATGGTTGAACTTAGGGAGGCATCTTTCTCCTTAGGAGAATTTGAAGTCAAGTTCAGTTTTAGATTTTCAGGGGAATATTTTTGGTTTTTTATAATGTTATGAAAATAAGAAAGAGACAATGCAATTCAAGCCAAATTTTAAGGTTAAATTTGAAAGATGGTCAAATCAAGTCCAAAAATAATGAAACTTGACCAGAATATGAAATGCGATTAAACTAAGCTACTGCAATATTTTCGGAATTTTTAAACTATAAATGAATTGAATATGAATTAAATATGAATGAAGGGTAGTTTTTGCAAAATTGATTTTAATAAATACCCAAGTATTTCATTTTCAGATATAAAAATTATCCTAGATGTATCTACTGAGAGGAATCCAGAAAATTGATAGACCTAAAAATGATGTATATTGGACCTATTAAAATTCAATTAAGTAAAATACTATTTAATTTATTCAGGCCTCGAGATGCATGCAAATGGTTTGATTTTGGGCACAGTGTAGAGTAACTTTAACTAAACCTATTATGATTTTATGATGATTTTTGGAACAATAAATAATTTAATAATGAATTTTTAGGATACTGTGGGCTAACTATGTAAATTTCCACAAAAATAATATCATTTAATACCTTGACGCTCACAAAAATATGACACACATTCACAAAGATAAAGCACAAGTTTATCTACAACATGCAATATTTGGAATTGAAAAAATGAGACTAAATGTATGCCTAAATGAACGTGCAAACACATGCATCAAAATGCAAACATAAATAAAATTGATTAATTCTGAAACATGCGTACATGGACTAAAATGCAATTGCCTATAATGATGGGGGTAAGTGTGCAAAATGTCTACGGTAACACGTGTGCCTCACGTGACGTGCCTAGCAGGGACTAGAATGCAATTCTAGAAACTTACAGGGGCCTCGGTACAAAATACCCAGACTGCACGTGAGGGACATGTGAGATCTATGCTCGGATGGCAATGGAGGCTCGGGCGTGCTTCGGATGAGGGTCAGGAGCTCTAAGCCTAAGGGTCGGGGAAGAGGCTCGGAGGGAGCTACGTGGCGGCGAATGGGTCGTTAAATCTAGATAAATCAAACGGCTGCTGAAGCGGGTAACATGGCATGCTTTTAGCCGTTAGATCCTCCTGATCCAACGAAGGATAGAGTAGCAGGCGAGGGCGACGTGTACGAATGAGGACCATCCGATCAAGGTGATCGGACGGTGGTTGTGCGTCATGTTCCTTCGGACCGCCGCCTCCTATGGCGGACTTGGCTAGTCTTCGGCGATGAGTGGTTAGCTCTGTCACCTTTTTCCTAGCTCGACGAAGGTCGCTGGAAGCTCCTGAGTGGCTGGGACTGATCGTGGAAGCGTCGGGGAGCTGCCGGAGGCTCTGGATGAAGCTGGGGAGGTCTGTAGGCCGGTGGTGACTAAGCTCGAAGTAGCTCTGGCAACGACTCCGGACAGTGAAGAAAATGATACCTGCAGGGCTAGTGACTATAGTTGAAGCGTGCAAGTTGTCGTGTGGAATGCAGATGGTGGTGCAAGGCCTGTGGGGTGAAATGTCGACGACCATCGTGCTCCTCCGCCGGGAGGGGCGGAGCGGTGGTCGGAGGTGGTTTGAGGGTCTCAAATGGTTGATGGGAAGAACGAAAGGTGGCGCGATGATGAGAGCTTCAAGGCGGAGCTCAATGGATGGTCAGCAGGAAGAGATGTTGAGCGAGGATGGCAAGAATATTGGGAGAAAATCGAATGGAAAGAGGAAGAAGATCGGAGGAGAAATAGAGGAGGTTACCTGGGAATGGAGGCTCGGGGAAGAGCTTCTGATCGTCGCTCGAGGGCCGATAGCAACCCGAGCTCAAGCAGCTGGTCGGAGAAGCTGCTGCACGGCGTAGCTACACCGTGGATCTCACCTGAGATGGAGCACCGTATTCGCTCACTTTTACGCTCAATAACTGTCATTGATGGGTAGAGAGGAGCTCGAGGGTACCTCGTGCTAGGGCGGATGGACATGAAAGTGGTCGGAGGCGGGGTTTTAAAGGGAGAAGGTGGAGGTCCAGACGATGGAGGGAGCAGTTTAAGTGGGGTTTGTGGAGCGAGGGAGAGGTGGTCGTGGAGATCGTGGGTGCTGGGAGAGGATGATGGTCGATGGGGCTACGTCGTGGGGCGATCAATGGGTGGAGAAGGTGGCGATAATGGCGTCGAAAATAGAAAGGGGGAAGGAGACGACGCGAGGTGGGCGACTGATGAATCTGTGATTCATCACTCTAAAAGTTGAAAATAGAGCCTTGTTCCCGAGTATTTAGCAACATATTTCCCCTTATCTTGCATAATAAGCATTCAGCATGCAAGCATAATATCTGCATTTTAGCATTCATATTTGCATTAAATAAGAAGCCAATTTCACTTGTAAATATTCACCAGTATATTAGCTAAAATACCCTATTTGTATGTATTTTTTACTAACTCCAAATGCAATAAAATCAACTCCATTGTGTATATATTTGATTTCTTAGGGAAAATATAATTTGATCAATTTGGATTAATTTCACATTCAAATTATTTTTGGCTAAGTTGTTTGTTTTCTTAATAACCTGGTTCAACCGCATCATTGCATTTGACTTTTTATTGCATAAAAAAATTTAAAAAAATCTCACTTGGAAAACCGTAATCTAATCCATCTAATATGATCCCGAGTTGTTCCTTTGCCTCCTTGAGTCGACCCTGGGGCTTGCCCAGGCTAAATAAACATAAAACCGCGCTTAATTTCATTAGACGATTAATAGATTTGTGCAATTATTTTTTGATCGATCCCGATTTATCCGACTGCAATGAAACCATCAATTAGACAACATCAAAAAGGGTAGATTCCAGGATTCATCAGTGATGTGGGTGAGGCTTTCTCGGAGGTGGAAGACGATGCCTCGACCGTTGGATCTAGTGATCCAACGGCTCTGAGTGAGGCATTAAGGAAGGGCCTGGATGAGATCCGGGTGATGCAATCGAAGGGCGGTGGTCGAGCCACATGGAGGAATGTGGATGAGGCTCTGGTGAATGGTCGTGATGAAGATCAGACAGTGATCGAAAGGGTTGAGATTTATAGCGATAGGATCGGTTGAGATCTGTAGCGCATGGAGAAGATCGGACGGTGTTGGCGTACGCTACATGGCACGATGAGATGGAGGAGTTGGTGAACGATGGAGATGGTGTATGGAGTGTTATCGGAGGGTGGTGATCTCACGGGAATGAATGACATGGATGGAGGCTATCTAGAGGCACATGGCGAACCACGTGGTGCAAGGAGGGTGAGGCGGAGATGAATGGCCGTGATGAGATCTGGGATGATGATCCAAGGGCTGGAGTTTCGGCGGATTGGATGGCTGAGATCTAAAGAGGAAGGAGGTGATCTAATGGCCAGGAGACGAGGTGCGTGGCGAGCAGATGAGTGGGCCGCGTGACGCAACGAGATGACGCCACGTGGCCCAATCAGATTGTCAAAGGAAGAATGTGAAATCAGAGTGAGAAAATATCTGAATTTGGAAAACTCAAAACATGAAAGTTGTAGATCTCAATGAGATCTACAAGTTTCATGTTGACCAAAAATGGAAACGAGGTCAAATATAGTGATAAAATACAAGGGTACTAATACAAATACATATAGTATACAATGGGGGCTCAAAACCTAAGTTTTGCATACAAGCTCTGATTTTAATGAAATTGGTCTCATTTTGAAGACCTATGAATGTATATTATCTTAAAAGTGAGTAAACCTAGATCGGAGGTTGTATGAGAGAGATATGTGTATTTTACGGTCTATGGTCTCAAACTTGGATTGGGGTTTTATAGGTCATCTTTACAAGTTAGCATTTTTGGGTATTTCTCTTGTATTAGTGTTAGTAATCTATATAGTATAGAGTGAATATATGGAATTTAGAGTTAATGTAAAATATAAATGAGTGATTTTTTACAAGTGACTTTGGCTTCTTATTTAATGCGAATGCAAATGCTAAAATGCAGATGTTATATGTGCATGCATGAATGCTAATTATGCAATATAGGTGGAAATATGCCTCTAATTACTCGAGAACAAGGCTCTATTTTCAATTTTTAGAGTCATGAATCACAGATTCATCAACCCCCTATACTTAAACCTTGCTCATCCCCGAGCAACTAAAATGAAATGCAAGTGTGAAATGATTTTGGGTTCCATACCAAGGTCATGAACAAAAGTTGAAAATGGAGCCTGACTCGACCTTTGGATTAATTGTGTGGCAGAACCTTATTGGGATCTGAACTTAAGACCTAACAGACTTCGAGTTCCACAAGTCTTCTACTCAAAACGCCTCAACAGTTAAGTCAGAACAAATCCTCAAACGCAAATTTCTGATGACTATGATTCTTACTTGTACTGTGTAAGTGAAAGATAGCTCTCCACATCAGAAATGACTAATAAGCAGCCTCTCTAACAAGGTAACTCTAATTCCCCAGTCCAGTAACTCTTTCCTCGAGGAGCAGGGTATTCCCTTCTAAGTTCAAGTGCGACCAGATCAAGAGGAGGGGGTGGAGAAAAGAATGGACGGTAGCCAGTGCAGCTACCTATCCCAGGATGCCTGACCAGTGTAGCCAAGTCATCTAGCTGCAAACTTCTTGTTAATATACATACTCCGGCATACTTTTCTTTATTTGGCCTGTCTATTTTTTTGGAGTTCTTGCATTTTTTAACTATATACAAGGTGCAACATGTACATCAGGAGTTTTTCCTCTCGATCCAGTAGACTATCCCTCTTTTGAAGCATTATTGCAACCCACAGCATCCCGCCCTTAGATGTCAACACCACCAGATTAGGTTGAGATGCACTACCCTCCCTAGAGGAGGACGGATGTTTCCACCCGTGTGCTACTCCAAGATAAAGGATTCTACCTCCTAACCACCTCATCAATGAAGAGATACGTGCATGGTGCTTGTCCAAGTTAGGTCAATGTCTAAAAGAGTCGTGTGTATGCATGAATTATTCTACTTAGACTAATCAAGATGACATGTGAACATAGACTTGTGGACTCAAAGATTAAGTCACTTGACTTGAGAAATCTTAACTCCAATTCCTATAAGGTTCCTCTGAAATTATGTGGATTAAGGTCAAATCAAGTCCTTCATCAACATCTATTCATAACTTGGTTCAGAACCCACTAACTTTTCACTTTGCATATGCTGGATATGCAGATGAGGTGCAGATGACATGCTATGTACATGAATGCAAGACTATTTTCTTTCTTTTTAAATGCAGGGATGATATGCAAGAGTAAATAAGAAGGCTTTGATTTTGATTTTTGATTGATTTTTTTTTCAAAATTATGTAAGAGTATTACAAATATACATGTATTTTACAAATAAAAATTCAATTTTTACCCACCCCATAATTATTGTATAGTATACAAAAATACGCAAAAGTGCGAGCTATGGGTAAAGTATATATGTAATATATACACACCCTCCTACACTTACCGTGTGCTATGTCCTCAGAGCACGAAAAGCGAGGAAAAGACATAGCTCGTGCTAAGCGTAGGAGAGCTAAAATAAGAAAAATGTATAGAAGACGTCCACCCCCCTATACTTAGGCCCTGGCTGCCTAAGTGTAGAAGAAGATCAAAAATGAGGAGGACGAGGTCAAGAGGGGAAATGGATGAGAATATATACATGATGGGCAACGGTCCCCCCTATACTTAGGCTCAAGTCAACCTAAGTAAACGAGTGACTTTAAGAATCGATGGGATCTGGAGGATGTACATCGAATGAATAAGAGACTCGGGTGACCTCCCCCATACTTAGGATCTGGTCATCCTAAGTATAGTCATAAAATGATAATATATCTGTAGCTAAGGCGAGTGATTAGAGTCGCAGGAGGGAGGGAAAGAATATATAGGTAGGGTGAGGTATATACAAGGATCATGATCTGAATCTTTTAGATGATGTTGATGGTGAGAGCTCTCTGTTGCAAGGTCTCATGCGTTGTCTATGTGTATCTACTGAGTCTTTCTCACGCATGAAAACAATCTCCTCAACATGGACTAACTGTTCATTGGGTTCGACAAAGTGTTTCAACAATTGTCCTTAACTAGGGATGTTTGTGCTCCATCTATAAGATCAGAGATCTCTACGCCATCCACTATCATGCACAGCACATACTATGAACGGACCCGTCCACTTGGATTTCAGCTTACCATAGAAAACCTTCAGCCTTGCATTGTACAACCATACCTTCTGTCCAGGAACAAAGATCTTTCGTTTGATATATTTATCGTGCCAACGCTTTACCTTGTCCTTGTACACCAAACTATTGTCATATGCTCGGTTTCTGACTTCCACAAGTTCATTCAGATCCATCTCTCTCTGCTTCTACCCTAGGTGTGTGTTCTAGTTGACCTTCTTGATTGCCCATTCGGATTTGTGCACTAATTCTATGGGCAAATGGTACGGCTTCCCAAACACCATTCTGAATGGGGAGGTACCTAAAGGTGTCTTGTAAGTTGTCCTATAAGCCCAAAGGACCTGATCCAAGATCTGAGACCAGTCCTTCTTGTCTGGGCAGACAAGCTTCTGCAATATGGTCTTCACCTCCCTATTCGACACCTCTACCATGCCATTGGTATGTGGGTGGTAAGTGTTCGACATGCGAACCCACGGCGAGCCATTATGCAATAAATGTTATTGCGAATGTCATTCCCTAATTTGAATGAAGAATACATAATTTGCACAATAGGTCCTTTAGTACAATTAGGGTTATGTACCATGCCATCTTGATGATCATACAACTATTGATTCAAATATTGAATCATAGAGGCTGGTGCTTAGATGAACATCTAAAGATTTAGATTGAGGACTCATCAAGCACCATCAAATTATTGTTAAGAGTTGATCTCCAGCCAGAGTAGGAGATGGCAATCTTTCTCATTTAGGCTGATATCTGACCGACCTCTTGATGCAGGTCCTCTGCATGGGAATAGAGATTCGGAGGTGTCAGATTAGTTAGGTCAAAGAGTTGACTTAATGAGATCGAGATAACGAAAGTCCTATGTTGTATGCTATCACAATATAGGCACGCATCCTCTGACCAAAGACAGATGTGTTACTATTTGTCTGAGTATGTACATTTGGCAGACCAATAGGTTGATGACCTAATCAAGGTCTATACACCGGCGCACTGGTGTGCATGCAAGGGCATATGAGTAATGCGATCTCTCAAAGGGATCATACATGTTCAGTTACCGAACCGGAAGACATGAGCCCACTCATGAGATATTGGGAAGAATCAAATTCCATGCACGGTCATCTCGTTTTGGAAGCTTGACTGAATTTGTAGGTTTGATATATACTTTTGGAAAGTATATGATCAAGACCTAGGTATGATATATGCTTTTGGAAAGTATATGATCGATACCAACTCCCAATGATAGAATGGGAAACTTAATGATAAATCCTTGAAGTAGTCAGTGTAAAATTGATCTTGTACTTCGAGATTATTCGGGGTCTTCCAGTATGAAGGATGTACAAGTGTTAGGAATACATGAGGGTGATGTGATCATAAACGATTCTATAACCATGACGCTTCCATTCCTAGGTCGTGATGAATGGGTCTGGATTTTAGTGACTCCTCTCAGTAGAGAAGTAATCTGATCTTGGTCCTAATGTTGGACATTGATCTGAGTGTGATTCAGATGCAATGAGAAGATTAGATTTGCGGTATTGATTTAATCAAGCATCTATGGGTGGCCGGAGATCTGGATTTGAGATGTGATCTCAATATCCAAGTCACTATACGTGGAACAATACAATCGCCATGTCCTTATCTTCAAATATTCGCGGATAAAGCTCATTATCCTTAAAGAGTTCAGGATAATTTCATTGTTGATATAAGTATCCGAGCATTGAGAAAATGGATAATTAAATGTGATTTAATTATCTGATTAATATTATTTCTGATTCATATTATAAAGAGATTTATCTTAGATAATTAAATGTGATTTTATTATTAAAGATGTAAATAATGTGAATGTGATTTATATTATTTGGGCACAAGAGAAAAGAGATACAAGATGATTAAATGTGATTTAATTATCATGGATATGAATAATGTGGATAGAAATATCCATATTAATCATTTATATTATAAATGTGATTTATAATATATAAGAGAAAGCTATTTGTAATTTACATTTGTTAATTAAATGTTGATGTGAATTGGATTCACATTGGACATTAAATTGAAAATGTAATTTACATTTTATTTTGGGTTGAGAATGTGATTCACAATTTTCCAATGGTAAGATTGCAATATTCACAAAATAATTATGAATTATTTTTTGTTGAATAATTTACAACAAGTGTTATTGTAAATCTTGGAGATTTCCATGGAATAATGTAATCTCATGAGATATCATGAGATTACATGAGATTGCCACCAAATCCCATATTATGGAATGAGGCAATCTTCATTCCAATAATCTCCATGTTTGCTTGGTTTAATTTGGGATTGATTTATATTGATTTATCAATATAGATTTAATCTAAAATTAAATTAATTGTTGTTGGTTTTTACCAACACAAATCTTAGCCATTAAAAGAAACACAAATCAATGTGGGCCATTGGATTTGTGTTGTCCATGGATTGAGATCCATGGATCCAAAAATTATAAAAGGAGAGGCAACCCCTTTGCTCTTCTTTACACAAAAGAACATAAGTCTTCTCTTTCTTTTTCTCTCTACATGCCCTCTCTCCTTCACTCATGTGATCGTCCACCATGGATGCCCTAGAGAGAGTATCCACCGTCGCAGTGTCGTCGTTATGCTGCCCCGATCGTTTGCTTGTGGATCTCCGTCTCCTTCGATGTGCCTCACTCGTGAAGAAGACGTTTGATCTCGTGTGTCGAGATCAGGAGATCTGCCGCTTGGATCATCAACATGGATTGTGAGGAGCACGTGTTTCATCAACACGCTCGCAAGCGTCTCCTCCATCGGATCGGATATAAGAGAGGAGGTCTCTTCGTTTAGAGACTCGATCGTAACCACGCTTCAAGAGGTAATCATATTACTTATTTGTGGTTTAGATGAAATGATCTGAGAAGTGTTCTTGGATCATGTGGTTTCGTCACATGAAAAATTTTTAATTTCCCCGCTGCATCGAGCAACTAGTGCGACTAGTCGTTCTCGATCGCATATGATGCGATCCTCATGCTTCCGTGATGTGATTAAGGATCTAACCATATCCTTCAAGCGGTATCAAAGACTTAGGTCGAAGGTTTTGGATACGATCCGTAAACCTAGGACGACATGGGTTTGTTAGGGTTGCGAAAGTTTTTGTCACATTTCATTTTCAAACATCAGTTTAGTATATAAATTAGGCCCTGTTTAAAATGTTTAAACACGAATTAATCACTTGTATTGTGATCCTCATTAAATAAGAAAACCATAGGATCTTAGTTTATGTAATTTGGATTCTGTTTGCTCGAGATATGGTTGTTTTAATGAACATGTATTCACTGTTCCAGGAACTGCGAATCTTAACATGATTAATGAGTTGATTACTGTTTTGATTTCCTAGAAATGCGTGAAATACCACTTCTGTTCTGTCATAAATCAAATTATCAATCTTTGAAAATTGATTTTGTCTAATTTGGATTTAAATTGATTGAGATATGTTAATTTTAGTAAGTAGGGGTCACTGCTGAAATTACATTCCTAATCAAGAACCATGTGATTGTCAATTAGTGACATTAATTGTTAATTTCCTGAAAAAATTATGGAAAATATTTGAGAAATATCTAATGATAATTATTTCCTTAATTTACTTTGCCTCAACCAATAAATTGATTACATTTGATCTAGATCAAATTTGGAAACACAATCAATAAACAACTTGCTTGAATAGGATTGGGAATTTGTCTAGCATATTTCCTTATAATCAAAAATGTTTTGATTATTACTATATGGTATAATTTCGGTTGAAGATCTGATGATCATCTCAAGTACACATTGATCTATCTGGCATTATCCTTTCCTGAGGTGGATATGGTGTCTAGTCGGGGAGCGTTGGGGTAGCAGGTCGCACCGGTTGCGGTCTATCCCGCTCCCATCGGTATTGACCATTACAGCGGGTAGGGACTCGATAATGCTTGAGAAATCAAGGTGTATTTTTCTAATTATTAAAATTCAAATTAATACATACTTTGAGATAATACCATAATTCAAATAAAACAATCAAGTTTGTTGATTGAATTGGATTGATAACTGATTTAATACGATTAAGTTATTTATATCCAATTAAAAACAATCTATTATGAATATATGTGTATTTCCATGGAAGAATTAATTATATGAATATGATTCATAATAATTAATTAAAATTTGAATATGAGGTGGAGGATCACATAAGTGACATCCATGGTCTTCCGTCAAGGCGAAGGGTTCCGTAGCCAAATATTGTATGTAGGAGACGCCTGTCCGAAGTGACAGCTCCTGCATACGATCCATTTGGATCGGGCTCGTCGCTTCTCGAAAGAGTAAGGACGTATGCATAGTGACCCCAATATCGGATCCTCATATTGTTGGGGTAATATTGATTGCCGCATAGCGAGTTGTATTCCTGTTTATGGTTGATTCAATTAATGACGGGTCAACATCACCTTAGAGGTGGTGGGCCCGGGTGTTAAAGACCGAATTGGGAAATGCAAGTTGGATTTGCAAGACGGAATGTGTTCCCCGCTTCTTTTTATCCGAGTTACAGGTTCTCAAAATATTGGGATGTAACAACGATAAGGAAGGAGATCCCAGATCTTGCTGAGATATGATGGTAAGTATATCTTTTACATTGAAAGTGATTAAGGGAATGAGCTTTTAGTGTTGACAAGGCAAGACAACTTTGATATAAAAATTCCTAAATCAAAATAAAATGTGTGTGTCTATATATATATATAATTATGCTAATTTCTTATTTCAGATAATACTTCATTAAACCCACTCTATAATATACTCAATAATAACCAGTAAAATATAATGGATTGGATCCATGATCAAGATATTGTACTTGCAGTTGGACACATAATGTATGTGGTTGCAATGTGCAAGTTTCCTCGTAATAATGAGGAATGACAATTAAATAGATAATAGAACTACAACCCTTGGGTTTGTATGTCTCTATAATCTTGATCTCTCATTGAATGTACTTCAGAAGTGACATGTCGATGATGATCATAATTGTCAAATAATCCTTATAAAATTCTAAGAAGATGTTCTGGCATACATATGTGCTCTCGACATTTAATGATGTGGTTCTCTGCATCATGCATCATGGTAGCTCTATAAGAGATGATGTATTCAAATTGTTTGAGTATCTACCTGAACCAATATTTTAAGAGTTTAGATGATGTAGATACGATGAGTGTCATCATTCATGAAGCTTCAGAATATTCATATTGTATGAATTGAATGAAGCATGTACAAATGTTGAAATGCTCTTATATTGAAATCTTTTGAATTCAGCGTAAGAGATCCTTCGTCTAAAGCAATGGTTGTTTAAAGATAAAGGGGAGCACAGTGGAAGCATGGATTGGACCCAAGTAAGAAGGAAAGTCAAAGAGTTGACCGTACTTTTGTGACTTCCATATGACATCCAAATAGTTGGATGAATGCCGATACTACAACAAAATGGTGTATAGATAGTTTGACTATCAAGTCTATCTAGATCCTTAGAGAAGGACGCGGATAGTGCATCAGAATAATCTACATTTAATCATTGAAATTGACTTTCTCATTGGATAAGATAAAAATCTAATAATTGTATCTCATTCTTCTAATGACACTTGCAATTAGTTACATATGTAGTAGAAGACTATAAAATTTGATTTTAAGGTTTAATAGTCATCCACATGGATATTGATGCAATTGTTGCAACAATCTCTATTGGATAGATGAACTTGTTATTTTCAGTGGGATTGCCCTTAGTCTTAGAGAATGTCTCCGTGACCTAGATATTAGAATACACTCACTGTTTATTTCGAAATGTTGGGAATAAACATGAATTCTGGAATAGACCTATCATAAAGAGTAATGATAGAGATATTACATATAGTAATCTAGAATCTAGGGGACTCTACTAAATTAGAAAATTAATGAATGGTTCACTAATATTTCTAAAACTGAAATTAAACCTTAAAAGATCAATAGGAGAATGAAGATCATTTGACAATGATCTGACATTAAGCCTTAGACATTTGTCTGTTGATGTGATCAATAGACTAGTAAGAGATGAAACTTTAGATTGTCTAAAAGTTCAAATCTTACATACTTGTGAATATTGTATTCAAAAGTAAAAATGTCCAATATACCCTTCCTTGGAATGGTGTAAGATGTCAAGGTATTCAAGATCTCATACATATTGATGTATGTGAGTCATCTATATCAGAATAAACATTATGGATATGTGTGACATGATTTGATCAATGATTAATCTTAGCATAATTATCTCTTAGTTTCTAGGTATATATATGTGGTAGAGAGTACATTATATATCCTTAATAAGGTTACATGTGATTAAGCTAGAATCTGGCACTGGAGAGTGCTATTTAAGCTAGAATCTGGCAACTGGAGAGTGCTACTTCATTAGGAAAATAAAGGATGGTATTGGATACCTACTTTATGACCTTGATATTCTTAAAGGATCTCATCTCTGAGAATGTGATTCTTAGAGGATGACTCTCTTGAGAATCAAGATGAAAATAAGGTAAAGGAACTCATTTAATCTTGAGAAGATAATGATACTCTTGAAATCGGAAACTAAATAGACAATTAAGATGAATCATTATTACCTCTTCAAATAAGTTTGAGGATGGATTCCATGTGTCAGCTGAATCTGAAAATGATCTGACTTCATGTGATGATTCTTCTGAAGATCATATCATGGAAAGATGGATGTTAGCAATAAATTCTAAAGTAGACTTCATATACATATGTTGTATGTAGACCCTCGAGGATCCAACTATATGGGTAAGACCAATTATAGTGTAAATGGATCTTCAAGAGAAAGAGGAACCTGATGAGAAGGTAGAGACATTCAAAGCACGGTTCGTAACCATGAGCTACACACCAAAGAGAAGACATCGCTTGCGATGAGACTTGATCTCTAGTAACCTTGCTTTAGCCTATCAGAATATTGCTAACTATAGCTACACAACTTGACTATGACATCTTCATGATGTGATTCAAGATTGCATTCCTCTATGAATACCTCTCTAAGGATATTCATATGAAGTAGCCCTAGGCTTCATGGTTGAGGAAAGCAAGGTGTGCAAGCTAAAGAACTCCATCTTTGGACTCAAATAAGCTTCTTGTAGTTGGAAACATAAGATTTGATGAAATTATAATGTTATGATTTCAGATAAAATCTTGATGAACCATGTGAAGCTTAGTGGGAGTTGCCATTGTGTTCACCATGCTAAATGTAGATAATATTCTAATCATTTAGAATGATACAAGGATGATAATAATAAGTGTTTTATAATCTGGTTATTCAATACCTCGAGATATGATCTCAAGGATACCTCTTAGATCTTAGCTCTGAAGCTGTTCAGACAAAGAGAAGAGGGTATTGGGACAGTCACACTAATAGTAAGCCTTGGACATTTCCATTTTCTGGAAATATTCCATGAAAGGCTTCTTTCCTCAAAGATATGGTACTGACCTATCTAAAGGGATAACACCTCAAGAGGTTAAGGATGTGAATGCAAACTTCTTACCCTTGTGCATCAGTTCCAAGAAGCTGGGTGTATGCTAGATGTGTACAAAGGCAGATGTCTACCATACAGTGGGAGTAGTGAACTGTTACTAATCGTACTATGGTGATAAACACTTGATTGCAGTAATAACGATATCTTCATAAAAGGCAAACTTTTTGAGATAGTGATCTCAAAGTCTTATCTTCAAGAAATTAAGACTTTATAGATAGTGATCCAAAAAGGTCTTAACTACGGATACCTTAGGAGATAGAGATCTCCTGGAATAAGGGTATTCTGATAATGATTATGGTAATACTGGTTATAATAATTATTGAGCAGTAGTAACAAGGACACTATAATTGCTTTGACTGTATTGAGTATTGGTTGCATAAGATGCAACATTTGGCATTGGATGCGAACAATGTCACTAGGAGATATGCAAGTGCTGTAAAAAGACTTGGCATAGTCTTTTGGGAACAGAGTGATTGATCAGCTTACCTAGCTATTTTCTAAATAGCCTATGATTGTCACATGAGTGTGGGTTTAAATAATTAGCCCCGTTAATGGCTCTTTGGGCTAGTGGGAGATTGTTGGACATGCGATCCCACGACGAGCCATTATGCAATAAATGTTATTGCGAATATCATTCCCTATCTGAAATGAAGAATACATAATTGCATAATAGGTCCTTTAGTATAATTAGGGTTATGTACCATGACCATCTTGATGACCATATAGATGTTGATCCAAATATTGAATCATAGAGTCTGATGCTTGGATGAACATCTAAAGAGTTAGATTGAGGACTCATCAAGCACCATAAAATGATTGTTAAGAGATGATCTCCAGTCTGAGTAGGAGATGGCAATCCTTTCTCATTTAGGCTGATATCTGGCCTACCTCTTGATGTTGGTCCTCTGCATGGGAATAGAGATTCAGATATGTCAGATTAGTTAGGTCAAAGAGTTGACTTAAGGAGATCGAGATAATGAAGTCCTATGTGTATGCTATCACAATATAGGCACGCATCCACTGACCAGAGACAATGTGTTACTATATGTCTGAGTATGTACATTTGGCGGACCAATAGGTTGATGACCTAATCAAGGTCTATACACCGGCGTGCTGGTGTGCATGCAAGGGCATATGAGTATGCGATCTCTCAAAGGGATCATGCAGGATCAATTACAGAACTGGAAGACATGAGCTCACTCATGAGATATTGGGAATAATCAGATTCCGTGCATGGTCGTCTCGCTTTGGAAGCTTGACTGAATTTTTAGATTTGATATATACTTTGGAAAGTATATAATCAAGACCTAGGTATGATATATTCTTTTGGAAAGTATATGATCGATACCAACTCCCAATGATCGAATGAGAAACTTAATGATAAATCCATGAAGTAGACAGTGTAAAATTGATCTTATACTTTTGGATTATTTAGGGTCTTCCAGTATGAAGGATGTACAGGTATCCAGGAATACGGAGGGTGATGTGATCATAAACGATTGTATAACCATGACGCTTCCATTCTTAGGGAGTGATGAAACGGGTTTGGATTTTAGTGACTCCTCTCAGTAGAGAAGTAATATGATCAAGGTCCTAATGTTGGACATTGATCTGAATGTGATTCAGATGCAATGAGAAGATTAGATTTGTGGTCTTGATTTGATCAAACATATATGGGAGGCCCGAGATCTGGATTTGAGATGTGATCTCAATATCCAAGTAACCATACGTGGAACAATACAATCGCCATGTCCTTATCTCCAAGTATTCGCGGAGAAAGCGCATTATCCTTGAAAGAGTTCAGGATAATTTCATTGTTGATATAAGTATCCGAGCATTGAGGAAAAGGATAACTAAATTGATTTAATTATCATGATTAATATGAATTCGATTTAAATATAAAGAGAGTTATCTTAGATAATTAGATGTGATTTGATTATCAAAGATGTAAATAATGTGAATGTGGTTCATATTATTTGGGCACAAGAGAAAAGAGATCCATAATGATTAAATGTGATTTAATTATCATGGATATGAATAATGTGGATAGAAATATCCATCATATATATTATAAATGGATTTATAATATATGATAGAGCTATTTGTAATTTACATTTGTTAATTAAATGTTGATGTGAATTGGATTCACACTGGACATTAAATTGAAAATGTAATTTACATTTTATTTTGGGTTGTGAATGTGATTCACAATTTTCCAATGGTAAGATTGCATATTCACAAAATAATTATGAATTATTTTTGTTGAATAATTTACAACAAGTGTTGTTGTAAATCTTGGAGATTTCCATGGAATAATGTAATCTCATGAGATATCATGAGATTACATGAAATTGCCACCAAATCCCATATTATGGAAGGAGGCAATCTTCATCGCAATAATCTCCATGTTTGCTTGATTAAATTTGGGATTGATTTATATTGGTTTATCAATATAGATTTAATATAAATTAAATTAATTGTTGTTGGTTTTTACCAACACAAATCTTAGCTATTAAAAGAAACACAAATCAATGTGAGCCATTGGATTTGTGTTGTCCATGGATTGAGATCCATGGATCCTAAAATATTTTAAAAGGAGAGGCAACCCCTTTGCTCTTCTTTACACAAATGAACATAAGTCTCTCTCTTTTTTTTCTCTCTACATGCCCTCTCTCCTTCTCTCATGTGGCCGTCCACAATGGATGCCCTAGAGAGAGTCTCCATCGCCGTAGTATCGTCATTATGCTACCGATCGTTTGCTCGTGGATCTCCGTCTCCTTCGGTGCACCTCGCTCGTGAAGAAGACGTTGGATCTCGTGTGTCGAGATCAGGAGATCTGCCACTTGGATCATCAACATGGATTGTGAGGAGACGTGTTTCATCAACATGCTCGCAAGTGTCTCCTTCGTCAGATCAGACTTAAGACAGGAGGTCTCTTCGTTTAGAGACTCGATCGCAACCATGCTTCAAGAGGTAATCCCATTACATGTTTGTGGTTTAGACGAAACGATTCGAGAAGTGTTCTTGGATCAGTGTTTCGTCACATGAAAAAATTTTAATTTCTGCTGCATCGAGCAACTAGTGCGACTAGTCGCTCCCGATCGTATTATGATGCGATCCTCACGCTTTTTTGATGTGCTTAAGGATATAACCATATCCTTCAGTAAGGACTAGCGGACAAGGTGTTCGATGTCATAATCCTTCAAGAGTTTCTCACGTCTCTATCTGGAAATAGCTATCCCCATCAGATATCAACACTTTAGGGATCCCGAATCGAAAGATGATGTGATCTCTAATGAATTAGCAGACAATCCTGTTGTTCACAGCTCGAGTTGGGATAGCTTCCACCCACCTTGACAGATAGTCTACCGCAAGAAGGATATATTCGAATCCATGGCTAACCAGGAATGGGTCAATGAAGTCTATGCCTCAGGCGTCAAAGACATCACAAATGATGACATGCTGCATCGGCATCTCACCCTTGGAACCAATGGTTCCTCCCATTCGCTATCATACTGGGAACGACTTCACAAAGGTGAGCACATCGCAAACAGAGTCGGCCAGTATAAGCCACATTTGAAGTACCTTCCATGCGGTCCCCTTCCTGGAGTGGTGTCCTCCTGCTTCCAGACTGTGGCATAAAGTAAGGACACTGATATTCCTCTTGAGGAATACACCGTCTCCAGACACAATCTGGTCCTTCAAAGAAAAGGATCGGATCCTCCCAACGGTAATGTCTTGCATCTGACTTAAGTCGGTCTATGTGGGTCTTAGGCCAATCTTCGGGAACTTTCTTGGAGATAAGATAGTTCACGATATTGATGTACCATGGGAGTGAGTCGATAACAAAAACCAACTTGTCAGGTAAGGAGTCTCGAATAGGTGTATCAGCAGAAGCATTAAGAGTTTCGAGAAGGGAGAGGTGATCAGCCACTACATTTTTCTTTATAGGTTTATCTCTAATGTCTAAATCAAATTTTTGGATGAGCAAAATACACCTAAGAAAATGTGCCTTCACGTCCTTCTTTTCCATTAAGTGTCGTAATGTTGTATGGTCTGTGAACACAATCACCTTTGATCCAATTAGATGCGATCTGAACTTATCCAAGGCAAACACTGCCGTAAGCATCTCCTTTTCGGTAACTATATAGTTACGATGAGCAGTATCAAGCACTTTGCTTGCGTAGTGTATGGCAAATGGGATGCCATCCCCTCCTCTATCCTAACACAGCCCCAACAGCAAAATCTGCGGCGTTCGTCATGATCTCAA
This sequence comes from Ottelia alismoides, assembly GCA_037367405.1. Classification (NCBI taxonomy): domain Eukaryota; kingdom Viridiplantae; phylum Streptophyta; class Magnoliopsida; order Alismatales; family Hydrocharitaceae; genus Ottelia; species Ottelia alismoides. The sequence continues at coordinate 426,269 of JAZKJV010009558.1, forward strand.
ATGGAAGAGACCAATCTGGGGTTTGTAGGATCGGGGCATCCATGATCATCCCCTGGAGTTGCTTAAAGGCCTCAAGACAATTATGATTGACAATAAACTCCATGTTGCCTAAAAGCTCAGTTAGCGGCCGGGCTATCTTCGAAAAATCCTTGATAAATCTCCGATAAAATCCTACATACCTGAGGAATGGCCACAACTATTTTCACGTTGGTTGGTGGCTGGAGTCGTCTGATCACGTCCACCTTGGCAGGGTCAACCTCCATTCCTCTCTTAGAGATGACATGCCCCAACATAATGCCCTCCGTCACATGAAGTGACTTTTCTCCCAAGAGAGCACCAGATTAACCTCACAACATATTTTGAGGACTCGGTCCAGATTCCTAAGACAGGAATCTGAGAAGTCATCATGAAGACTTCCAGGAATTCACCAACCATTTCGGCGAATACTGCGATCATGCACCTTTGAAATGTATCGGGAGTATTGCATAACCCAAAAGGCATGCGCCTGAAAGCATAGGTACCAAAGGGGCATGTGAAAGTGGTTTTCTCCTGGTCCTCAGGAGCGACGGCTACTTGATTGTAGCCCGAGAACCCATCAAGAAGCAGAAGAATTCTTTTCCTGCTAATCGTTCTAAGATCCGATCAATGAAGGGTAAGGGAAAATGATCCTTCTTCGTTGCGACGTTCAGGCGTTTGTAATCTACACAGACACACCACGACGTGGGTACTCGCGTCACAATCTCCTCTCCATCCACATTGGTGGTCGTCTAAATTCCTGACTTTTTCGGGACAACATGGATGGGTGCCACCCACTTGGAATCAGAAAGGGGTAAATAAAACCAGTGTCAAACCATTTCTCAATCGCCTTCTTCACGAACTCTCACAGATTTGGATTCAACTGACGTTGGAATTCACGAGAGGGTTTAGATCCATTCTCAAAGTAGATATGGTGTGAACACAGAGCGATATTTATCGTGTGGAGATCGGAGATGCTCCAGCCTATCGCCTTGCGGTTTTTCTCCAGGATCTCTAGCAGGCGAGATTCCTGCTCCTCGGTCAATCACGAACTGATGATGACCGGATCCTTCTTCTCTTGTCCCGCAAGGAATGCGTATTTAAGGGTTGTGGGTAATGGTTTGAGCTCAGGTAAGGTTTGATCATCAAAGAAGTCTGGCTCAATCAGTTCTGGCTCTGTGTTGGTAGTGGTTGTATCTATCTTTGAAGTAAATGCCACCAATTCATTTAGTTCTGGAGTCAGATCGTCAAAAGTCTCCAAGCAGTCGGCAAAAGCCATGTCCAACTCATCATCCTCATCTTCTGATTATCCAAAAGAGGGAAGGACTGATAGGCCCAGCTGGGCCTCTACATCATTGATGATGTAGGAGGATGCACTTTCTGCACCGTACTCGTTCCTAGTGTTCTCGCAAACTGTCTCATGTACAGGATCTTCTCCAAAGGAGAGGGACTCATCGGTGGTGGCTGGGTTCTGTCTATATGGCCCAACGGTGTCTACATGAATGCAATCTGCTTTTGACGAAGAGTACTCGATGTTGGATTCGGAATCTGGCCTCTGCCACCTTGTCTGCTTCATCTCAAGTTCCTCATCTCCGCCTTGAGTTTGGAACTAAATTTTCCTGATCTTGTAATCAAATAAGGCCCATGTTGTTCTGAGAAGGGCCTTCCTAAAAGGATTTGGGAATCTCTCCAATTTCGAGGGGTCTCCATATCAAGGACTATAAAGTCCACCATGTACTCCTGACCCTTGACTTTGATGATAATGTTCCTCAATTCTCCCGGGGACCTTTTGGTTATTTATCTGTAAACTAGAGTAATGCTCTGGATTTCCTTAGACGTCCTTGATTTAGCCGCTCATAGAGGGATGTAGACATCAAGTTAATTGAGGATCCATTGTCTAGGAGAGTACGTGAAAACGCAGTGTCATCGACATGACTCACCATATAATGGGCATCCATGTCTCTTAGTTTTCTTAGAAACGCATTCTTTATGGCGCAAGTAGAAGCTACTGACAATACGTGCTTCTCAACACAACTTTTGGTCTTCCTGCTCACCGTAGTAGGGGTGCATCTCACCTTAACGTACTTTTGAAATGCAGGTGTGATGTCCACATATTTATTGAAGGGGATTGTGACCTTGATATACTTATTGCAGAACTCCTGCCATCTCAGGGTCATGTTTTTTTGAATTTTTTTTAATTTTCTTCTTTTACACCCCTAAGGGCTCAGGGGAAAGGGATTATTTATGCTAACTCAGATTTTGAAACTGAAAGATATTCATTGAAATGGGAAACTGAGTTCTTTATAGAACTCTGAATCTGACACTGGCTCTGACTCAGATAAAAAAGAAATTCCTTTGGCGAAATAGGTTATGCGTCTTCCGCGACTTCTGGACATCCTCCTCAGATGGAGGTGCAGGCTCCTCATCTGGTTTTCCAGACTCACTGTTAGTGATCCTCTCCTTCTTCATAGAGGACAATCCTCCTCCTCTGCTATTGGTGGTGGTGGTGTTGCTCCTCTATCTCCAAGCTCTCCTTAGGTATAAACATGGCGGCGTCTTCCTCCTATGCCCGTTCCCGATCAGGTACGATCACGGTCTTTCTGGTCCAAAGGGATATATGATTAACATTATCGCACGAAGGATCTCATGTTCAGATAGAGAGTCATCTGAGTAGTATACCTGATCTCGTGGTCGGTTCTGACACTGATTCAGGCTATTTGGGTTGGCCCGAACATGGGCATGAATTGAGGACTTTGGCGCCATCTGATGATCCTGGGTGTGTGAAACGTGGTTCGGACCAATTTAGACATCTAGGTAATCATTTTGTATTTGCTGGACCCTATCAATCAGGGTCTGGATCGCCAATGTGAGGGACTCCAAATCACTAGTGGGCGGGGCTTGCTACTGCTGACTACAGGATGAGTGATTCGGTTGTCTATACCAGCCATGTTGGTCTTGCTGATACTGCTGCTAGTAGGAAGGTGGCGGAGGGCCATGCTGGCCCTTTTGGAGTGTACGCTGCTGCTGGTGCTGTTGAGGCTGGTACCCTTGTCCTGGTCGGGACTATTTGAAGCGTGGTGCAGGGACGGAGCTGGTTTCCTGGTATGCTAGGGAAGGTCGGTGTGGCTGACCGTTCCTTATCCCCTACTGTCTGCCGACAGGGTCACGGTTGTACCACAACCCGTTGATTTCGAACACTGCGAAGGCTCCTCGTAGATTGTCTCTACTTGTGGGGGTGCATGTTGCTCCTGCTAGGTGTACTGCTGCTCCTCAACCCAGCTACTCTGAGGCCCCTGTACCTGCTCCTGTACAAGATGGACTCGAGGTATAGGCACAGGAGGTGCCGAAGGGACATGTAGACGTATCTTGGCTACCTTCTCAGTCAATTCCTCCACTTGTTTCGATAATCGTGAAAGCACCTCAAGGTTAGTGGCCCTCTTCTGGATCTTCTCTACCATGGTAAGCTTATCAGCTATTATCCCCATGCTAGGGATGAGGTCATCTGTCAGATCCGCTACAATCCTCCTAGTTGTCTCGTTGGATAGGCTTGAGGGAGACAACTGATAGGCCCTGGTGGCCTGAGATCTGCTTGTTTCCGCCATCTGCTCCAGAATTTTCATACGACATCTCCGTTCTTATTGAGATAATTGCCTCTACGGGCGGCACTCACTAACCCCTGCATCTCCGGAGTCATGCCACAGAACAAGGTCTGGATTAAGATTGCTTTGGTAATGTCATGGCAGGGGCATTTCTGAGTTGAGTCATTGAATCTATCCCAGGCTTCATGAAATTGTTTATAGGGTCCCTTGGAAAAACTCACAATCTTTGGTTCTCATCTGGTTAGTCCTAGAGAATGGGTAGAACATCTTCAAGAATAAATCCTTGAACTGTGTCCAGGTCGTACATCTTACCCCGAGATTTTTCAGCCAATTAGTGGCCTTATCTCCTAAGGCAAATGGGATAGCCTTCACCCTGATGTAGTCTTTCCCAACCCTAGGGTGACTAAGGTTGTTGCAAACCAGCTCGAAGTCTCTCAGGAAAGCATAAGGTTCTTCATTGGCATTCCCATTAAACTGCGGTAGCAAACTCAGAAAATGGGCATCTGCTAGAACGCTTCTGGGGGCACCTCAGGTACAAGCCAACTATGTATCTCATTTTCGGCGGGGTTGTAGGCAAATACCATCGGTCGGTCAATTCCACCTGCCTCGATCACCTGTCCCATCCTATCCATTAGTTCTACATTCAGTTTCTCATCTCTAGCCAATCGGGCGAAGACTTGGTGCATCAGATCATCTCTGTGTTCTCTTCTTCTGGGGGTTTTAGGAGGTATCTTGTCCTCTTTAGCTGGGTAAAGAAATTGGTCTAGGTTAGAGGACGTATTAATGAAGACATTCTCACCGAGGTGATGGTTTTCCTTGGTTAGATGAGAGGAGAGAAAATGGATGGTTGGAGGGCAACCATCCTAAGGGTGATGGATCCCGAGCTCAAGAGGGTCATGAGCTCGGGTTTGCCCAAATTGTACGTGGGTCGATGAAGACAAACTTTGTGAGGGGCTCAAGGTAAGATTTGCGAAGAGTGAGTAGATATCCCCCAGTCAGTCATCTGGATGGTGAGAAGAAGAATCGGGAGTATAAATATAAAGATAAGATTTTACTCCAACATGAAGCAAGCAAGTGAATCACAAACTCTGATTTTTCACACTCAACATGGTGAAGGACCTGAAACCGAGTCCGATTAGTCTAGTTGATTTTAAGTGTGATTTTTCAAGCAAGTAGAAAAGGTTACGCAACCTATAGGGGAGTCAGTGACGGGCCGTAGACTACCCTTGTTAATAATGTCTAATTGACAATTTCGTTGCAGTCGGATAGATCCGTGTCGATTAAAAATAACCGCACGAATCAATTAATCGTCGAATGAAATTAACGCACGGTTTTATGTTTATTTAGCCTGGGCAAGCCCCAGGGTCGACTCAAGGAGGCAAAGGAACAACTCGGGATCAAGTTAGATGGATTAGATTGCGGTTTTCTAGTGAGTTTTTTTGTAATTTTTTTATGCGATAAAAATGCCAAATGCAAACTATGAATTGGATTAAGTTATTAAGAAAATAACCGACTTAGCCAATTTTAATTTTAATATGAAATTAATCCAAATCAGCCAAGTGATATTTTTTCTGTAAACCTAATCCAATGATTAATGCAAATGTAATTTCTTGGGATTTTTGGATTTAAAATGCACACATGAAAAATGCAAACTTTTTTGGGGTTTTTATGCAATTTTTCATGCAAATTAAATGAGAAAATTATGAAAAATTTACTTAAAGTTAAAAATGATGAAATTAAGCTAGACTAAATTTTTTGGAATTTTCTGACACTTTATGATTTTTTATTATTTTTTTACTGAAAACAGAGTGACTACAAGTATTTAATTCCTAATGAATCCATGAAATTAAATTATCCATAGAATTAGTTATCTGAAATAGATATTTCAATAATGAATCCAGGATACTTGATATTTAGCAAAAATATTTATCGTGGAATTAATTAAAATCAACTACAGAAATCACCCTAGAATTTCTTTTATGCAAATGACAACTCCTAATTGGACGAAATTTGGACTGTAATTAAAGCACACTTAGAGGCATCATTTACAATTTTTTCACAATTTTTGGAGCAATAAACAACTATGTGCGAAGTTCAGAGCGTAAATGGGCAAAATATCTTTGATTTTCAATCTTTGAATTTTAATAAAATGTTAAATACAAACAAAAATTCAATTAAATACCCAGGAGATAAGGAATGAGTTTCTCTATAACATGTTATTTTTCTGATAAAAAATGATGCTATTTTGAGGTCCAAATTAACAATCAAAGCTAGGGTTATCTTTGCAATACAATAATGAGAGAAACAAATTGAAATGTGCCTAAGGGCACTTTTTGGAATTTACTTAAACTTGCAGGGGGAAAATGCAAAGTTCACAAATATAAAAATAAATGGACCTTCTTTTCTTTGCTAGGGCACGATGCAAGAAGGGGACGTGGGCGGCTAGGACAACGGTTGGCGCAAGGGTCGCACATGAGGTGGCGCGAGGGGACGGCGAGGTCGACGTACTGGTGGCTGGAAGGGACGCCTGCGGCGGAGGTCAGGTGCACGAGCCGCGCAGTGGCGGCTGTGCGCTGTGGTGACAGGGAGGCGAGGCGGTGGCACAGATGGTGCTGCGCAGTGGAGAACGGCGGGCCGCTGGTGTCGAGCTTGGTGAAGAACGGTGGGGCGCTGTGCGGGAGCGTGGCTGGGGGTGCGCCGTGCGTGAAGGCGGCACCAAGGAGCAGCGGGGGGGCTGGCGCAGGGGCGGCCGCCGCACGCGCACGTCGTGCGAGGGCGCAGCAACAGCGCGAGGGGCGGACGGCTGGGAAGACGAGGCGGGGCGGCTGGTTCCGCTGCTCAAAGGTGGCTGCACCGTGGGGCGGTGGTGCTCAACCGCCTCTGGCACTGGGCGAGCAGGGCTGACGGTGGGGCTCCAAGATGGTGCGGTGCAGGAGGAGGCGGAGGAGCTCGGTTGGTGGAGGAGGGCGCCGCGAGGGTGGCAGCCGTGGCAGGTGGCTCGGGCCACGTGGCGGCTCGAGGTTGCCTCGGGCGAGGAGGAGGCGTCAGGGACGGCCGCCCAAAGCTTGGAATTTCTTTTTTTTTTTGCAAATTTTTTTTGTATTTATTTTGTAAACAGGAAAAATGTGAAATGAATGTATGGTGGTGAAGGTGATTGAAGGTCGTGTTTGTGGTTTTTATGTAATGATTTGTGTGATAAAAAATGAGATGATGTTTGTGTGATGAACAAGATGATGATGTGGTGATGGGATAAAAAATGGAGTGGTTCTTATGTAAATGTGATGATGATAGTGGTGGTGATGGTTAATGATGTTTTTGATTGTGATGAAGAATATGAAGAACAATAAGGAAAAATTTGTTAGATAAAAATAAAATGACAAGGAAAAGAAGAAGAGTACGGCTTCCGGTTGTGGCCTCGAGAAGGATGGAGGAGTCCTTCAAAGCTGAGCGAGTCCAATTGGATCTCGCAACGCGGCAATGGTGATGCCGCGGATCTCTCCTTGAGGTTGTCGTCGCTCGACTCGTCTCCTGCAGCTGTCACCTGAAGGTTAAAGGGGCTCGACCTCACTTCTATCGAAAACGGCGTATGAAGAAAAATGGTGGAGTGGATGAGATTATAAAGAGGAGAAGGGAAGTTAGAAAAGAGGTGGAGAAGATGGAGGGATGGTGGATGGAGTGGTGACTTGGAGTGGGGAAGAAGAAAGGAAGTGGTAAAAGGGAGATAAATAATAATATAATAATAATATAATATAAATAAAATAAGTAGGCTACTAAAAATAACAATAATTAAAATAATAATAATTAAAATAATAAAATCTGAAAATAATAAAAAAACTAAATACGAAAATAATGAAAATGGGGTGACATGTGGTGGCTCTAGGAGCTGCCACATGTCTCTCCTAGAAAATTCAAAAATTAAATGTAAAGAAAAATCAAAAGAAATAACAAAAGGGATAAAATCAAAAAGTGGTCAACACAAAAATTGCTTGTCTCGACGAGATCTACAACTTTCGTGAAGGGCCGAAAATCAAAGGAAGACAACTGTACAAAAATGTATTTTTGGATGGTACCTTGTAGATATAAAATACCGCATTTTATCTTTTATAATTTTTTTGTCATTTTTAATTAAGTGAAAAATCAAAATAAAAATAGAGAAAATATGAGAAGAATATTTACAACTTAATCTAATTTTTCTAAATTTTTAATAATGAAGAAAATAAAAGAATAAAATACAGGGGTAAAACGGTCATTCTGTACAATTTACAAAAGGGACCCAGAACCCAAGTTTTGCATACGAGCTCTGATTTTAATGAAATTGGTTTTGTTTCGAAGGTCTTTTAATGTATATTACTTTAAAAGTGAGTAGAGCTAATTCGGAGGTTGTATGAGAGAGATATGTGCGTTTTAAGGCTCCTAGTTTCAAACTTGGATTGGGGTTTTATTTGTCAATTTTATAAGTTAGTATTTTTTGATATTTTTCTTTAATTATTGTTAGTAATATATACACTATAGAGTTTGTTTTATTGAATTTAGAGTTAGTATAAAATATATACATATAGGTGAAATATGGAGAATATGCAGGTGATTTTTACAGATGAATTTGGCTTCTTATTTATTAATGCTAAAATACCGATGTTATCAATGCATGCGTTAATGCTAATTATGCAATATAAGTGGAAATATGCAGCTAATTACTCAGGAAGAAAGCTCTATTTTCAACTTTTAGAGTCATGAATCACAGATTCATCACCCCCTAACTTAAACCTTGCTCGTCCCCGAGCAACTAAATGAAATGCAAGAGTGAAATGATTTTGGGTTCCAAACCAAGGTCATTAACAAAAGTTGAAAATGAAGCTTGACTCGACCTTTGGAATAATTGTGTGGCAGAACCTTATTGGGATCTGAACTTAAGACCTAACAGACTTCAAGTTCCACAAGTCTTCTATTCAAGACGCCACAATAGTCAGGTTAGAACTAATCCTCAAACGCAAATTTCTGATGACTATGATTCTTACTTGTACTGTGTAAGTGAAATGTAACTCTCCACATCAGAAATGGCTCAGAACCGGCCTCCTCTAACAAGGTAACTCAAATAACCCGGTCCAGTAATTCTTTCCTCGAGGAGCGGGGTATTCCCTTATAAGTTCAAGTGCGACCAGCTCAAGAGGAGGGGGTAGAGAAAAGAATGGATGGTAGCCAGTGTAGCTACCTATCCCGGGAGGCCTGACCAGTGTAGCCAAGTCATCCATCTGCAGACTTCTTGCTAATATACATACTCCGACATGTATTTTATTTTCACTTGGACCTGTCTGATTTTTTGGAGTTTTTGCATTTTTTTTCTTTTTTTTTCTCTTTTTTTTTGAACTATATACAAGGTGCAGCATGTACATGAGGAGTTTTTCCTCTTGAGCCAGTAGACTATCCCTCTTTTGAAGCATTATTGCAACCCACAACATCCTATCCTTAGATGTCAACATCACTAGACTAGGTTGAGATGCACTACCCTCCCTAGAGGAGGACGGATGTTTCCACCCGTGTGCTACTCAAAGCTAAAGGATTCTACCTCCTCACCACCTCATTAATGAAGAGCTACGTGCAGTGTGCTTGCCCAAGTTAGGTCACTGTCTAAAAGAATCATGCGTGTGCACAAGATATTATACTTAGACTTATCAAGATGACATGTGAACATAGACTTGCGGACTCAAAGAATTAAGTCACTTGACCTGAGAAATCTTAACTCCAGTTCCTATAAGGTTCCTCTGAAATTAGGTGGATTAAGGCCAAATCAAGTCCATCCTCAATATCTACTCATAACTTGGTTCAGAAACCCACTAGCTTTTCATCTTGCATATGCAAGATATGCAGATGAGATGTAGATGACATGCTATGAAGATGAAATGCAAGACTCTTTTTTTTTAATGCAAAGATGATATGCAAGAGTAAATAAGAAGCCTGTAATTTTTTGTTTTTTTGTTTTTTTTTTGTTATTTGTTTTCAAAACTTTGGTATACCTCCTATGTTACAACAATTTACAAGAGTTTTATAAGTATTATACAAATTTTACAAGTGTTATACAATATACAAGTATACATTTTTTTCAATTTTTACTAAAGGCTTACAAGTATTATACAACAAGTATAAAAAAATTTCAATTTTTACCCATCCGTAATTATTGCAAAAATATATACAAAAAGTACGCGAAAATATGCGAAAGTACGAGCTATGGGTAAATTATATATGTAATATATACACGCCCCCCTATACTTAGCGTGTGCTATGTCCTCAGAGCATGAAAAGCAAGGAAAAAGACATAGCTCGTGCTAAGCGTAGGAGAGCTAAAATAACAAAAATGTATAGAAGTCGCCCCGCCCCCCTATACTTAGGCTCTGGCAGCCTAAGTGTAGAAGAATATCAAAAATGGGGCGGGCGAGGTTAAGAGGGGAAATGGAGGAGTATATACACGGTGGGCATCGGTCCCCCCTATACTAAGGCTCTGGTAAGCCTAAGTATAGGACAGGAATGAGTGTGAGAACCAATGAGATATAGAGAATATACAGCGAATGGTGAAGGGACTCGGGTCATTCTCCCCCCTATACTTAGGATCTGATCATCCTAAGTATAGCCATAAAATGAAATGATATGGAGCCGGAGCGAGTGATTCGAATCACTGGAGAGGAAAAAATATATACAAGGAGAATTGAGAATATACATGGATCAAGAAGGTTTGTGACGAACCTTCTTGCGGGAACAAGGTGGTGGATAATATACATATGTGTCGCTGTCTGAATCATCCTCAGATGAATAATAGTGAGGTTTAGGGATTGTCCAACGAGGGTCGACACACGGCTGCTTGCTTAGATAAGGCTTGAGAACAGCCGAACTGAACTCACTCATATAAATCACCTTATCCGAACCCGATGAGGATTCCTCTGAAAATTCCTTCTCCAAAATGTTGAAGGAAATTTTCTTGGGCGGTTTTCTGAAACCTGAATCATAGAGAGGGAGATGAAAGAGACGCACCTTGAGAGGTTCGTGAGAACACCTCGAGGAATCAATTCTCGACTTCCTCTCACAAATTAGTCGACCAGAAGAGGGAGCAACCGTGTTTTGATGTGAAGTCAATTCAATCCTGGTTGTTTCCTTTAACGGTCCAGGTGTGGTGCTGACCATGGGTTCTTCATCAGATGAGTCACCATATAGATTAGAATATTCCTGAAGGGTCAGCACGCGTCTCGGAAAGGTGATAGTGATCTCAGTTGGCTTTACATTATTGGGATCTTGTGTCAGATCATCAAAATGGTCAAGACAATCAGCAAAAATCATGTCCGACTCAATGTCAGCTTCTGGTCGCGAGTCCTCCTTAGAAGCTGTCACGGTGGTGGTGCAAGCAGTTGATGAAGTAGAGGTATAGGGAGTCTCAGAACCAACGGTCGTCCGAACAGTCGGTCTCTCAGGTGTAGCAGAGAGGTGGGACTCATCTACCTCTCGATTGTCAGGACTGTCAGCGGATGTGCGGGTCACCTTAGAGTAAAGTGTATCAAAGAATGGGTGAGGTCAAAGCGCTCCCAATGCTGAAAAATCGATCTCCCGAGTCTCGCAATCTATAGTCGCCTTAGCCAAGGCTAAGAACGGCTTCCCGAAAATAATCATTGACTGGGTAAACTCTCCTCGGTGCTCAATATCAATGATCATGAAGTCCACCTGGAGTGGAGCACCTTTGAAATTAACGATGACTGAAATGTTTCTTCTTGACCACTTGATGGATCGATCAGCCAGCTGAACGATCTCTCTAGACTTTATGATTGTCCTGAGTTTGAGCTTGTCAAACACAGAGGTCGAGAGGATATTTATCGGGGAGTCATCATCGATTCTAGCATGGGTGAAGATAGTGTCTTTGATTTCACATTCAACTCGAGGTAACCGACTCTGCGGCTTTTGGTCTTTCTCCCCATCACCAAGGAGGTGGTCATAGACACTATGTGTCTTTCAGTCCTTGTCCTCTTATTACCCGACCTCTTTGGCATCAATTTACTTCTCACAAATCGTTTGAGGTCAGGAAAGTGATCTATGGCCTTTATTAAGGGAAGTTTGAAAATCAATTCTTCATCGAGTGCTTCCCTTAGGGTAGGATCCAACTTTTTTAAATCATTTTCATTTTCAATTTTTATGTGAGTTTTTGGTTTTTCAATTTTTTTGGTATTTTTGGTAGATGCATGATCAGACTCCGGATTGGAGGGTAAGTGGTTAGTATAAGAGGGAGATAGAATGGACTCCAGCTATGCAAATGGTGTAGGTTCCTGAATGCTTGCTTTGTTTTCAACCTCCTCCGTGAAGCTGCTTGAGCTCAGGGCCCTACCGCCCCTTCGAGCGACGACCTGGACCTCGAGACCGAGCTCCAATCCCCAGGTAACCCCCTCCATCCTCTCCGATCTTCTTCTTCATTTTTCTTTGACTTTTCTCCGATTTAATTCCACCTCCACCGTGATCTTCTCGCCCCGCATCCATTCCTCTGAGCTCCGTGACGGAGCTCCGACCTTCGCGCACTAGCCCATAGCTTCAAACACAGCACTTCACCTTCCATCAGCTCCAGCTCTGCCACCTGGGAGGAGCACCATCGCCGGACCACCTACACTCCACCTTAGGCCTCTCCGTCACTGCCCACATCTCCACGAACGCACCCACGTGCTTCGGCTATTCCTAATACCTGCAGGTACTCACTTCCTTCATCGGCCGGAATCTCACCGGAGCCCCCATCGAGCTTCATCGCCAGCGAGCTCCGGCGCGCCTCCTCCACTCCTGAGACCTCCTGAGCCTTTGTCGCACCGCCGCGAACCTTCCGAGCTACTTCAGAGGCACCATCGACCTTCATTGACGCCTGGAGGGACAGGCGAAGCAGACCCCCCTTCGCCGGAGCCCCGCAAACTCCTCCGCAGGTGGCGGAGGACCGTTGAGGATGAAGCTCCAGCCACCGTTCGATCATCTTGATCGAACGGTCCAACGCCATCCATGTCGCCCACATTCGTAGCAGCACAGGAGCTGTAGGATTAGTTGTGATCCCACAGACATGAGAGAGCCACGTAGTCATCACCGGAGCACCACATCACTGTTGGATCGATCAGTGATCCAACGGTCCGCAGCCAGCCACGTCGCCCCCTCCATCGATCTCCAGGTACCGTTGGATCAATCCAGATCCGACGGTCACTGGTCTGCCACATCTTCATCATCCAGCAACCGTTGGATCGCCCTTGATCCAGCGGTTCCCATCGTGCCACGTCGACGGGTCCGAGCCTCTTCCCCGACCTCTAGGCTCGAACCACCCGAAGCTACTCCGAGCCTCAGCCGAACCTCCAGGGCGCCCGAGCCTCGTCTTGAGCCGCCGACGTCACCCGAGCCTAAGGGGCCCCATGTGAGCAGCACGTGCGCCTGTGTAAATTGCACGAAAGCCCCTGGAACTTTCAGAAATTGCAGATCAGTCCTTATGAAGCGCCCTACGTGAGGAGCACGTGCGACCGTAGAGAAATTGCATCCCACCCCCAGCATTCTAGGTAATTGCATTAAGGTCCCTGTCAGCATATTTATTTTTATGTAATTTTTATTTCCTGTATTGCAGTTACACCCTTGTCTTTGCACGCATACCTAGGTGTCATATTTCATCATTTTTGAATTCCAAAAATTGCATGTTGTAGCTCAACTTGTCCTTTAGCTTGTGAGACACTTGTCATATTTTTGTGATAGCAGTGGAATTTTTAATTAATTAATTGGTTTATTTCTGTGATATTTTTCCCATTTGGACCTTTTAATTAATAGTTAATTCTCTGAAACTCCAAAAATTCCCAAAAAATTATAATATCTTTATGATCGTTACCTTAACATTGCATAAAAATTTCATGCCATTTGCACATATTTCGAGGCCAAAATAAATTAATTAGTGATTTCCTTAGTTTAATTTTGATAGGTTCATTTCACACTAAAATTAAGGTCTGTCAATTTTTCTAGATTCCTCATCATTAGATCTATCTAGGATAATTTTAGTTCCTGAAAATATTGTGATTTGATATTTATTAAAATTAAATTAGTGAAAATCACCCTGCATTCTTGTTTAATTCATAGTTAATTCATTTAGTGTCAAAAAATTCCAAAACAATTTAGGGTAGTTTATTTTCACCATATTTCATCATCTGGCTAATTTTTATATTTTTTAGACTTCATTTAAATATATTTCTGATTTAACTTCAAAATTGGCTTCAAAAATAATGTGTCCTGCATAGAAAATAAAAAAAAGACCAAAAAAATATTCCTAAAAAATCACACACTTGGACTTTGCTACAAATTCACCTAAGGAGACAGATGCCTCCCTAATTTCGACCTTGGACTTCACCAAGTAAAAAAATTTGCCGCTTGAAATTGACTTAATTAAATTAAAAGTGGTTTTTGATATTCCCTCTCGTTATCCGACTGCAACGAACATCGACAAATAATTTGTACATTAATCTGACCGAATTAACTAAGGGTGCGCAAGCGATATCAAAATGGCACCGTTGCCGGGGACACGGCTCATCTCTTATATTTTTTGGATTTTTGTTTATTTAATTTAGTGTTCATTTTATAGGTCATTTTGTTCATTCATTTTGCATTATAAAATTTTTCTTTTTTGTTTGATCTCTAATCCTTGTTTCTGTGGCAGGGCCCTTGATCAATCAAGGGCCCTGCCACAGAAACAAGGATTAGAGATCAAACAAAAAAGAAAAATTTTATAATGCAAAATGAATGAACAAAATGACCTATAAAATGAACACTAAATTAAATAAACAAAAATCCAAAAAATATAAGAGATGAGCCGTGTCCCCGGCAACGTTGTCATTTGACGGGCCGCGGACTACCCTTGTTAATAATGTTTAATTGACTATTTCGTTGCAGTCGGATAGATCCGTGTCGATTAAAAATAACCGCACGAATCGATTAATCGTCGAATGAAATTAATGCACGGTTTTATGTTTATTTAGCCTGGGCAAGCCCCAAGGTCGACTCAAGGAGGTAAAGGAACAACTCGGGATCAAGTTAGATGGATTAGATTGCAGTTTTCCAAGTGAGTTTTTTTTGTAATTTTTTATGCGATAAAAATGCCAAATGCAAACTATGAATTGGACTAAGTTATTAAGAAAATAACCGACTTAGCCAATTTTAATTTTAATATGAAATTAATCCAAATCAGCTAAGTGATATTTTTTCTGTAAACCTAATCCAATGATTAATGCAAATGTATTTTTTGGGAGTTTTGGATTTAAAATGCACACATGAAAAATGCAAACTTTTTTGGGGTTTTTTGCAATTTTTCATGCAAATGAAATGAGAAAATTACGAAAAATTTATTGAAAGTTAAAAATAATGAAATTAAGCTAGACTAGTTTTTTTGGAATTTTCTGACACTTTATGATTTTTTTATTTTTTACTGAAAACGGAGTGATTACAAGTATCTAATTCCTAATAAATCCATGAAATTAAATTATCCATAGAATTGATTATCTCAAATAAATATTTCAATAGTGAATCCAGGATACTAGAAATTTCGCAAAAATATTTATCGTGGAATAAATTAAAAATCAACTACAAAAATCACCCTAGAATTTATTTTATGCAAATGACAACTCCTAATTGGACGAAATTTGGATTGTAATTAAATCACACTTAGAGGCATCATTTACAAGTTTTTTTCACAATTTTTGGAGCATAAACAACTATGCGCGAATTTCAGAGCGCAAATGGGCAAAATATCTTTGATTTTCGATCTCTGAATTTTAATAAAATGTCAAATACTCATAAATATTCAATTAAATAGCCAGGGGATAAAGAATGAGTTTCTCTACAACATGCTATTTTCTGATAAAAAATGATGCTATTTTGAGAACCAAATTAACAATTAAAGCTAGGGGTATCTTTGCAATACAAAAATGAGAGAAATAAATTGAAATGTGCCTAAGGGCACTTTTTGAAATTTACTGAAACTTGTAGGGGGGAAAATACAAAGTTCACAAATATAAAAATAAATGGGCCTTCTTTTCTCTGCTAGGGCACGCTGCAAGAAGGGGACGTGGGCGGCTAGGACGGCAGTTAGCGCAAGGGCCGCACGCGAGGTGGCGCGAGGGGACGGCGAGGTCGACGTACTGTTGGCTGGAAGGGACGCCTGCGGAGGAGGTTACGTGCGCGGGCCGCGCAGCGGCGGCTGTGCGCTGCGGTGATAGGGAGGTGAGGCGGCGGCGTGGATGGTGTTGTGCGGTGGAGAACGGCGGGGTGCTGGCGTCGAGCTTGGTGGAGAACGGCGGGGCGCTGCGCGGGAGCGTGGCTGGGGGTGCGCCGCGCATGAAGGCGGCACCAAGGAGCGGCGGGGGGGATGGCGCAAGGGCGGCTGCCGCACGCGCGCGTCGCGTGAGGGCGCAGCAACGGTGCAAGGGGCAGACGACTGGGGAAGACGAGGCGGGGCGACTGGTTCTACTTCTCGAAGGTGGCTGCACCGCGGGGCGGTGGTGCTCAACCGCCTACGGCGCTGGGCGAGCAGGGCTGACGGCAACGCTCCAAGACAGTGTGGTGCAGGAGGAGGCGGAGGAGATCAGTTGGCAGAGGAGGGTGCCGCGACGGTGGCAGCCACGGCAGGTGGCTCGGGCCACGTGGCGGCTCAAGGTTGCCTCGGGCGAGGAGGAGGCGTCGGGGACGGCCGTCTAAAGCTTGGAATATCTTTTTTTTGTTTTGAAAAATTTTTTTATATTTGTTTTGTAAACTGGAAAAATGTGAAATAAGGGATGATGGTGATGGTGATTGAATGTGGTGTTTGTGGTTTTTGTGTAATGATTTGTGTGATAAAAAATAAGATGATGTTTGTGTGATGAACAAGATGATGATGTGGTGATGGGATAAAAAATGGAGTGGTTCTTATGTGAATGTGATGATGATAGTGGTGTTGATGGTTAATGATGTTTTTTATTGTGATGAAGAATATGAAGAACAATAAGGAAAAATTTGTTAGATAAAAATAAAATGACACGGAAAAGAAGAAGAGTACTTACCTGCGGTTCGCCGAAAGTGAAGCCACGTTGTGCGGCTTCCGGTTGTGGCCTCGAGAAGGATGGCGGAGTCCTTCGAAGCTGAGCGAGTCCAGTTGGATCTCGCGACGCGGCAATGATGATGCCGCGGATCTCACCTTGAGGTTGTCGTCGCTCGACTCGTCTCCTGCAGCTGTCACCTGAAGGTTAAAGTGGCTCGACCTCACTTCTCTCGAAAACGGCGGATGAAGAAAAATGGTGGAGTGGATGAGATTATAAACAGGAGAAGGGAAGTTAGAAAAGAGGTGGAGAAGATGGAGGGATGGTGGAGGGAGTGGTGACTTGGAGTGGGGAAGAAGAAAGGAAGTGGTAAAAGGGAGATAAATAATAATATAATAATAATATAATATAAATAAAATAAGTAGGCTACAAAAATAATAATAATTAAAATAATAATAATTAAAATAATAAAATCCGAAAATAATAAAAAAATAAATCTGAAAATAAAGAAAATGGGGTGACATGTGGCGGCTCCAGGAGCTGCCACATGTCACTCCCACAAAATTCAAAAATTAAATGTAAAGAAAAATCAAAAGAAATAACAAAAGGATTAAATCAAAAAATGGTCAACACGAAAGTTGCTCGTCTCGACGAGATCTACAACTTTCGTGAAGGGTCGAAAATAAAAGGAAGACAACTATACGAAAATGTATTTTTGGGTGGTACCTTATAGATATAAAATACCGCATTTTATTTTTTGTAATTTTTTTGTCATTTTTAATTAAGAGAAAAATCAAAATAAAAATAGAGAAAATATGAGAAGAATATTAACAACTTAATCTAGTTTATTTAAATTTTTAGTAATGAAGAAAATAAAAGAATAAAATACTGAGGTAAAACGATCATTATGTACAATTTACAAAAGGGACCCAAAACCCAAGTTTTGCATACGAGCTCCGGTTTTAATGAAATTGGTCTTGTTTCTAAGATCTCTGAATGTATATTACTTTAAAAGTAAGTAGACATAATTCAGAGGTTGTATGAGAGAGATATGTGCGTTTTAAGGCTCCTAGTTTCAAACTTGGATTGGGGTTTTATTTGTCAATTTTATAAGTTAGTATTTTTTGATATTTTTATTTAATTAATGTTAGTAATATATACACTATAGAGTTGGTTTTATTGAATTTAGAGTTAGTATAAAATATATACATATAGGTGAAATATGGAGAATATACAGGTGATTTTTACAGATGAATTTGGCTTTTTATTTATGAATGCTAAAATGCAGATGTTATCAATGCATGCGTTAATGCTAATTATGCAATATAAGTGGAAATATGCAGCTAATTACTTGGGAACAAAGCTCTATTTTCAACTTTTAGAGTCATGAATCACAGATTCATCAGTCAGCTCAAAGCCAGATGCGTCTCCCATGTTTAACCTATCGCCTAATATACCAACGACCTTCCTTTCTTCGCTCCTATCACCAGCCGAGAGTTCAAGGACCTACCCCTATCTACCTACCGAAGTAGGCGGAGGCTGACAAGGCTTTAACTTCGCCCCTATCAACCTACCGTAGCTGGCGGAGGCTACTAGCAACATGTCGTGGTGTACTGCAATTTCACCCATATCTAGTTACCGGAGTAGGCGGAGGCTACTTGGCGCTGCTCAGTTGAACCCATAGTTCAGCCTGTGATATTTGCTCGGATTGGGTTACGCGATATGGAGGGCGGTGATTTTTGGCTCTGCCTTAGGGTGTGCACACACACTATAGTACCCTCACTCATCCTGAAATCAAGGTTGAGGTTAATATCCCACAAACAGAATTTCCGATTTTATTGATTTTTTTGGTAAATTTTTTTTAGCAGTCACGATTTTAAGTTAGGTGACCACTTGATTAGTCCACACACAAGGCACGTCTATCGTCCAGTCCTAATTTCCTTTAAGCCTAAGTTTGAAAACCAAGGGGGAAGGAGTCGAGAAAAGCCAGTGCAAGATAAAACAATGATGAATGCCATGTTTAGAAGACTTACAATGATCCTCGCGCTTTATATGTGGGATGCAAAACAGAATTGAAAATTTATACTATATGAATGCAAGCGAGAAAAGCCACTCCTAGACAAGCAGTTCTATTAGGGAGTGAAGAACTAGTTAGATTTGGCTAAGTTCTGCGGTCTAAGTGCGTCTTTTAAGTATGAAGTGTGGTCCTAGAATTTTACGAGTACAAATAGTCCTAAAATAGCTCTAAGAGCCACAAGTGCAGGTCCTATTCTACGTAAAGCAACCACACAACAAACGAGGACACGTTTTATTATGACTTACATGCACGAGAACCCAAACAGAAACCACAGGAAAATGCAAAGAAAAGAAACAAAAATTACAAGTCCTCACAAAACACAGTTTCGCTTGGCGAAGCGTATTCGACTCCTTGTATTCCTCGCACGAAAATAAATAGAGGTCCGATAAAGGATGACACAAAATTGAACATAAAATATTCATAAGAAAAGTCGGGAATCAGACTACCCGGGGATGGAAAATATAAAATCAAAATTCTCAAAAAAATTAACCTAAGTCATGCCTTCCCGGCAACGACGCCATTTGAAGAGCCATGTGGTTACCCTACTTAATTCATCCTAATTAACGATTAAATTTTAATGATGTTCATTGTAGTCGGATAACTTCAAAACCAATCAAATTAATGTTCAATTAAACACAAGCAGCAAATTTATATTTTACTTGGGCTAGCCCAAGGTCGAACTCAGGGAGGCAGCATTCTCCTTAGGTGAATTTGAAATCAATTTCAATTTTCGATTTTCAGGAGAATATTTTTGTTTTTTTATATTTTTATGCAATTAAGAAAGAGACAATGCAATTCAGCCAAATGTTAAGGTTAAATTTGAAAGATGGTCAAATCAAGTCCAACAATAATGAAACATGGCCAAAATATGACATGTGATGAAACTAAGCTACTGCAAATTTTTCGGAATTTTTAGACTATAAATGAATTGAATATGAATTAAATATGAATGTAGTGTAGTTTTTACAAAATTAATATTAATAAATACCAAAGTTATTCATTTTCGGATATAAAAATTATCTAGATGTATCTATATGAGAGGAAGCCATGAAAATTGATAGACCAAAAAAATGATGTAAATTAGGCCTATTAAAAATCAATTAAGCAAAATACTATTTAATTTATTCAAGCCTCATAATGGATGAAAATAGTTTAATTTTTAGGCATAGTGTAGAGTAAATTAAACGAAACCTATTGTGATTTTATGATGATTTTTGGAGCAACAAATAATTTAATAATATATTTAAAGCACGCAGTGGGCAAACTATGTAAATTTCCCCAAAAATAATATCATTTAATTCCATGATGCTCACAAAAATATGACACGTGTTCACAAAGATAAAGCACAAGTTTATCTACAACATGCAATATTTGGAATTTAAAAATGAGGCTAAATGAATGCCTAAATGAACGTGCAAACACAGGGACCAAAATGTAAACAAAAATTAAAATTGATTAATTCTGAAACATGCATACAGGGACTAAAATGCAATTACCTATAGTATTGGAGGTAAGCGTGCAAAATATCCATGGGAACACGTGCGCCTCACATGACGTGCCAAGTAGGGACAAGAATGCAATTCTGGAAACTTGCAAGGGCCTCGGTGCAAAATACCCAGACCGCACGTGAGAAACACGTGAGATCTAGGCTCGGACAGCGATGGAGGCTCGAGCATGCTTCGGATGAGGCTCGGGAGCTCTGAGCCTAAGGGTCGGGGAAGAGGCTCGGAGGGAGCTACGTATCGGCAGATGGGTCGTTAGATCTGCATAGATCTAACAACTGCTGAAGCGGGTGATGTGGCGTGATGTAAGCCGTTAGATCCTCCTGATCCAATGGAGGCTGGAGTAGTAGGTGAGGGTAAGGTGGACGAATGAGGACCGTCTGATCAAGGCGATCGGACGATAGCTGTGCGTCGTGTTCCTTCGGGATGCTGCCTCCTGCGACAGACTTAGCTGGGCTCCAGCAATGGGTGGTCAGCTCCGCCACCTTCTTCCTAGCTCGACGAAGGTCTCTGGAAGCTCCTGAGCGACTGGGACTGATCGTGGAAGCGTCGGGGAGCTACCGGAGGCTCTGGATGAAGTTGGGGAGGTCCATAGGCCGGTGGTGACGAAGCTCGAAGTCGCTCCAGTGACAACTCCGGTCCGTGAAGAAAATGATACCTACAGGGTTAGTGACTATAGCTGAGACGTGGAAGTGCTAGCGTGGAATGCAAATGGTGGTTCCAGGCCTGTGGGGGCGCACAAAGGAGCGGGCCACGTGGCGCAACCAGAAAGCGCCACGTGGCCCAATCAAGTTATTCAAATATAAAACCAAGCAAAAGAGGAAGAAAATGACCGAATTTGGAAAAACTCAAAACATAAAGTTTGTAGATCTCGATGAGATCTACAAGTTTCATGTTAATCAAAAACGGAAACGAGGTCAAACAAAGGGAGAAATATTTTTGTGAGCATTTTTAAGGGTATAAAAACACTATAATTTTTAGTTTTGTTATTTTTTGTATTTTTAAATTGAATCTAATGCCCAGATATATACAGCATTTTATCTGGTTTTTATTGGCATTAGTTTAAGAAAGGGGGTTAATATCTACGAATTAAAACCATGAAACTAGGTTTCATCAGGGAGCCTTCGTGTTTCTGGTGACCTAGAAGTGTTCCAGGTTCGATGCATGTCTCCTAAAGCAGCCTTAGGGACCAGGACCTGCACCAAACACATAGGTGGATCAAGGCTATTTGTCTTAGCCCAAAAGACGAAACTGAAGCAGTGGAATGAGCAAAACGGTGAAGATCTTGCGAGAAGCGGTGGAGAGACCTTCGATGTTGAATCTAAGAAGATCTGGGATGATCACAAGGTGGGATCGATGGAGAATGCACTGGGAAATTAAGTGGGATGATCAGGGAGGTGGAATGATGATTGAAGATAATGAATTTGACGTGGAGCTCAAACTCCAGGAAAATAGGGCATTTCGAAATTTAAACCTAAAGACGTGATTAAAACTAAAATTGAAGACAGGAAATGAATTGAAACCTACTATATTACCTAGGAATGAAGAGGAAATACTCGATTTGGTCCATGGACCAAAGAGGATGAACCAGCCAGAGTCCTCCCCCGACAATGGGTTGATCTCCTCCTCTTGACTCCTCCTTGTTGGAAATTCACTCGTTCATCTACTGTCACCAAAGTGAAGAGATTTGGAGGACCTGAAGGGCTAAGACTCGATGAATAGCGATCAAAATTGGAAGTTGGGTGGAGGAGGAAGCTTTATAGCCAGCTGGAGGAGGGAAATATATTTCTAATAAATCACGGATTGAGGAGAGAGGGGTCTATTGACCCGAGTCAACAAAGGGAAGCTTATGGTTGCTCCACGTGGATCAACCAGAAAATTCCCAGATTGATAATCTTTGTAAAATAAATAATAAATAATAAATGAATTGACTAAATTATGATTAAAACACGGAAAATTTTTGTAATTTCATGTAGTATTTTATTCTTTTTTATTTATTTTATGAGGCTTTTTATTCTAAGTTAATATTGCCATGTAAAATATAGGTATAAATACTTGTGTTTTGATATTTTATTTTTATTTGGTATTAAATAATTTATTATTTTGTACCCTTATTGTATATATTTGTACTTTATTTAAATACACATTTATGTATTTTGATTGTATTTTTATCACTTTATTTGCATACTTAATTAATTATGTACATAGATATTATAGGTATATACATGTATACTTGACCAATGTATTGAGATGTATTATTTATTTTATTTTACTTTTGATGATTTTATTTCATTTTAATTATGAGAGTGTGCTTTAAATAATATATACAATTTTATAAAGATAAAAGAAATGGAAAAGGTAGAGAATAAATATATTGAATATAATATACATGTATAGTGAACAATAGGGGCCAAAACCTAATTTTTTGCATCTTAACTCCAAATTGAATAAACCACCTCTATTAAATAACTTATTTAAAGTTATATACAATTAAAGGTGATTTTGGTCCATTTTGATACAGTATGCAAAAGATACAGGTCTGTAAATTTTTATTTTGAATTTTTATTTTGATACAGTATGCAGAAGATACAGGTCCATTTTGGTCCATGCTATAAAAGTCAGGCTTCTCAAACATGATAACCCTAATTCACCAATCCAGCAACTCTTTCCTTGAGAATTAGGGTATTCCCTTCTAAGTTCAAGTACAATCGGCTCAGGAAGAGGAGCTGGAGAAGAGAAAGTACTATAGCCAGTGTAGCTACCTATCCTCGGGTGCTTGACGGTGTAGGCAAGTCACACAACTTCAGCCTCACTTGTATCTTTGACTTTGAATCTCAATCTTTCTTATTGATTTTCTCTTGAATTTTGCATGTTTATATTATTGGAGTTTTTTATTTTTACATTTTTATAGTATTTACAAGAGCATTTACGTAAGGAGTTTTCCTCTTGAGAAAGTAAATTATCCCTATTTTAAAGCATTATTGCAATCCACAACATTCTTTCATTAGACCTTATGGCTATTGGATCGGGATGGGGCACAATGACCACAGAATCGTGACTTTGTATGTTTCCATTCGCTTGTGTCTCGCACCAGCAAATCCAGCTCTCTACCACTTCAACTGAGATGAGCAAGGTGCAAGTTTCAGATGTGAAAGATAGGTCACTATCAAAAAGAGTCATGTGTATGTTCCGAAATATTCTACTTAGGCAATCAAGATGGCACTAAACCAAATATTGTGGTCGTATTGAATTAAGTAAAGTAGACTTGAAGCGCCTTAATTCATGTTCCCTTAAAGTTCATGTGATTAAGTGAATTAAGGTCCAACCAAGCTCCAATCTTTGGATTTTACCTACTCTTGTTAAATTGTCGTTGTCAATCCAAAAAATGCAGATGATATGCAATGCACGAAATCTTTTTGTGAATCCATTTTCATATTTTGAACTTTAAATGACATTTTTAAAAGTTTTGCAAATTTCATGCAAGTTTTTGTAACATTTTGCGATTTTTTTTATAGATTTTTAGTTTTACAAATTTGTAGGAAATTTTCAACAAGAAAATGGGTTAGTAAATTAAATATATGTTGATATTTACACGAGCGTGCATCTTGTTATTTTACAAGAGTTAGGTGAAAGAATTTACACTATGTTTGTACTGGTTTATGTACGAAATTTGTAAAAGATTTTTATTTGCATGTAAATAGTTCTCAAAATAATTTGAAAGAATTTTCAAAAACATTTTGGAAACTTTATTTTGAAAATATATTTGAAAAATAAATTTTTCTAACATTTACAAAATTTGAAAATCATTTTGCAATGATTTTTCAAATAGTACATATAGATTTTTCAAGGTGTTTTATCAACCATTTTTCAAAGCATTTACAAATGGATATTCAAAACATTTTATTTAATAAAATAAAACATTTTTTTACAAACAAAGCATTTTTACAAATCTTTGAAAACATTTTTCCAAAGAAATTCAAACGATTTTCAAAAAAAAATTTAAAGAATTTTCCAACCATTTTTTACACATGTTGTAAAACATTTTTAACCGAGTTATTAATCGTGTTTACAAAGAATTTTGATGTTTGTTTTAATTTTTATTAATTAGCCATATTATTAAAAATACCCAAGTAAGAGTTATGGAGAAAACATAGAAAATGTATATATGGACCCCCAATACTTAGCTTGAGCTATGTCCTCATATATTAGAGAGAAAAGGAATACATAAATTGTACTAAGTATATAAGGGTCTATACTACAACGACAGAATAATAAATGAGAAGTTGACCATCCACCCTATACTTAGGATCAATTAATAATAAGTATAGCAGACTGTATACAAAACATGGAAGGTTGAGGGTGGTAATAAACAAATCAATCACCGGCTTAGCATGTCTCTCCATATACTTGGGGTAAAATATCCCTATGTATAGACATATTATCAAGAGTTTAGGAGACAAGCGAGGGGATTAAAGACTGAGCACTTGTATACACTCACCCCCCCCTAAACATAGGATGAAGTATATCCTAAATATAGCACTGATGAATGGGATGAGTGACTTGGTGCTATAATTAAAGAATGAAAAATGAAAAGAAGAAAAGAAGAAAAAGATGAACTAATCAAAAATATTTTTGATAGCTTTGTCTAAATCTGTAAATGTTGTGATTGGAAGTTCATAATCGTAAACCACCTGAATGGAGTTAACCACGGACATGAAGATATCATGTTCGAGACAAGGATTTAGAAGTTGTTCATTGATGATGAAGGGTTGTGCGTCAGCTGACAAACCAGATATAGCAATACTCCATTGTCACCTACATGCTTCATTATGAATAGCCCGGTCTAGTTGCCCTTCAACTTCCTTGGGAAAAGTTTCAACTTTGAATCAAACAACCTAACTTTCTGACCTAGTTCGAAAGTCTTGCCGCAGATGTGCTTGTCATGCCACTTCATGACTTCTCCTTATACATAAGGATGTTTTCATATGCATAGTCTCTAAACTCAAGCAACCTGTTCAGATCTAGCTTTTTGTTCTTTCTTGCTTCCTTTGGATCCAAATTGTAGATATTTATTGGCCACAAAGATTTGTGAATCAGTTCAATGGGAAAATGATACATCTTTCCATATACGAGGTAGAAGGGAGATATTCCCAAGGGAGACTTGTACACGGTCTGATAGTCCTGATAATCGAATCAAGCAGCTAAGACCAGTTCTTTCTGTCTAGACGTACAAGCTTCTGGAGAATTGTCTTGATCTCCCTATTAAAACATTCTGCCAAGCCATTGGACTGTGAGTGGTATGGATGCTACTTGATGTTCAATACAGTATTCTTGAGTCAGCTTCTTCACTTTTCTATTAATAAAATGGCTACCCATATGATATCAGAATTTCATGGATTTTGAAACTTGCAGTGATATGTTCTTTCACAAACTGACAAACGATGTGACTGTTGGCAGCTTTAGTCGGGATAGACTTCACCCAATGACTGACATATTCGACATCAAGTAAAATATACTCAAATACTTGACTGGTGGGAAATGGGCCCATGAATTTAATACACCATGCATCAAATACATCTGAAATCTAAATATATTTCATGGAATTGTATCTCTCGTTCTGATAGTGCCACCCATATTCTAACAGTCAGTACATTTTCACAAAATCTTTCACATCTTTAAAGAGAGTCGGCTACCAGAGGCCTCATTGTAGCACTTTCATTGCCGTACGTTTTCTAGACTGGTGTCCTCCTAATTCTTAGGTGTGGCAATGCTCAAGTACACTATGAACTTCCTCCTCAGAAGTGCACCTCCTCGAGATGCAATATGTCCCCTCACAAAAGAGATATGGATCTTCCTACCGATAAAAATGAATATTTTAACAAAAATTTGTCAATTTTCAACTTCGACCAATCTTGTAGAGTTCTCTTGGACACAACATGGTTCACAATATCAATGAACTAGGGGAGCGCGGTGGCTGACAGAATAGTTTCATCTAGAAAGGTTTCAGTAGTCGATAGTAGATTCTGCTCAAGAGTGTTTTGCTCTTGTAATCTTAAGAGACGATTTGCCACCATATTTTTAACTCTAGGTTTATCAGAAATTTCAAGATCAAATTCTTGGAGTAGAAGGATCCATCTGATCAGCCTTGGTTTGGCATCCTTCTTGGTTTACAAGTACTTCATGGCAAAATGGTCAGTGTATACAATAATTTTGTATCCCAACAAATGTGATATGAACTTCTCTAGGACAACGATGACTGCTAGCAGTTCTTTTTCAGTGACAGTGTAATTCATCTTATCTTCATCTAGAGTCTTGCTATCATAGTCAATAGTAAATAGTAAATTATCTATCCTCTGTCCCAAAACTACACCATTGGCATGATATGAAGCATTTGTCATGATCTCAAGTGGTAGAGAACAATCTGGTGGTTGAAGAATAGGGGCTTGAGTTATCAGATCTTTCAATTGATTAAAGACTTGGAGGACTCTGGCATCGATAATGAAATCAGCCTCCTTGCCAAAAAGCCTAGTCAGTGGTCGGGCAATCTTGCTAAAATCTTTGATGAATCTGCGATAAAATCCCATTGGCCTAGGAATGACCGGACTTGCTGCAAATTTATAGGTGGCTCAAATTTTGAAATGAAGTCCACCTTTGTATGGTCTATCTCTATGCCATACTTTGAGATGACATGGCCTAGCACAATTCCTTCAGTCACCATGAAGAGACTCTTTTCCCACGAGAGCACCAAGTTTACTTCATAGCATCTTTCCTAGACTCGGTCTAGATAAGATAAACATTGATCAAAATTCTCACCATAGACCGAGAAATCATCCATAAAGACCTCAAGAAATCTAACAACCATATCTCCCAACACTACCAACATGAATCATTTAAACGTCACTGGAGAATTTCACAAACTAAACGACATCCTGCGGAAGGCATACATCCTAAACAGATAGGTGAAGGTGATCTTCTCTTAGTCTTCTGGGGCAATAAGAACTTGATTGTAACCAGAATATCCATTCATGATGCAAAAATACTCCTTTACGTCCAATCTTTCAACTATTCCTTTGATGAAGGGAAGTGGGAAACAATCCTTCTTGGTCACTAAATTCAGGTGTCTGTAATCAACACAAACACGCCAGGAAGTTGGAACTCTTGTTGTGATCTCATCTCATTTTTCATTTTTTATAATGGTGATCCCTAATTTCTTGGGCACAACATGCAGGGGGCTCAGGCATTTTTAATCGAGAGATATATGAAGCCCGGATCACATCATTTTTTAATTTCATTCATAACAACATCCCATAGATTCAAATTCAATCTATGCTGAAATTTATGGGATGGCTAGCTATCTTCATCTAGGTAGATGTGATAGGAACACAGTGATGGATTAATTCCATGGAGATATGATATTTTCCAGCATGTAGCCTTGCGGTTTCTCTCTAGACCCTTGAGCAGACGAGATTTCAGTTCCTAAGTCAGCTATGATTTGTTTATTACTGGAAACATATTTTGCGCACCTGCAAGGAAGGCATACTTCATATTTGCTGGAAGTGACTTGAGCTCTGGTGGGGTATGAGTCACATTTGCAGTAACTTCTGCAACTGTGTAGGGCATAGGTGTTGGATCTTTCAAATATATGATGTCCACCACCGGAATTTCAAAATTTGAACTCAATGAAACACAGAAATTCTCAATGATGGAATCTTATTCAAAGAAGTCTGCAATAATTTTCTCTTCGTATGTTAAGGATAGGTGGCCATCAATCATCTATTCATGCACATCAGCAAAAATCTCATCTTCACAAACAGAGGGGAATGCGGCTGCACTATCCACTCCTTCCTCCATGGAGAAGAATTTGTGGGTCTCGATGTCATCCATAAACAGATTTGTATATCTGATTTCAGCAAGAATGTCACAGTCTTCTATATGTTCTGAAGGCACACTCGCATCTGATCAGATTCGGAATATTTGGGTACTTGGATCATCTAGATAGGCACCATGTCGTTATTGGAACAAAAAATGATCAGTCTGATGCCATAATTGACCACTGCTTTGGTTGTTCGAAGGAATGGTCATCCGAGTATAATCAAGGTGTGTAGAAGAGGAGTTGAGGTGTCCATGTCGAGCATAATAAAGTCTATAGGGAACAGCATTTCCTGAATGGTGATGATGACATCCTCCAAAATTCCTCAGGTCTGCTTGATTAAAGTGTCTGCAAACTAGAGAATCATTGTAGTTGATTTGAGTGGTCCCAACCCAAATTCCTTCATAAGTAAAGTAGGCATAAGATTGGCGATTCATCATCATGAAGAGTTCGATCGAACTCTTGGTCAAACATATGGAATCTGATGAGAGGGGCTCCCATGCCTTTCTTCTTACTCGGGAGATTGTTGATTGCATTTACTAGTGTTGTAGTCAGAGTGTGCTTCACAGTTCTCTGTCTGGCTCTACACGACTGTCCATTTCAAGTACATGCCTCTTTCAGTCCTTTGTTAATGTTAGGAATGTACTGAATGGCCTTAAGCAAAGGCATCTCAAGAATAAGATTTTGAATAATCTCAACAACATCATGATCCGACAAAGCTATTTTAAAAAAATGGATTTTTGTAAAATATACTTGAAAAGGAATTTACAAATTCAAAAGCAGAAATAATGTTCTTATTTACATCAAAATAAATTCTTACATTTGTCTATACACATGGATGATAAAAAGTAATGTCTTCATCCATCTGAGGAGGGCATCCAAAATTGACAAGCGATGCTCCATCAACTGGCTCCGGATTGGGTTGCAGTTGTGATCCTCTCCATCGTTGTTTGGCTGGAACTTCGATTGATACTGTCTTTTTTTCTTTTTTATTTTTCTTATTTTTTTGGATTTTTGCTTCCGATGCTTCTCCTCCTTCTTCCTAACCCGGTGATAAATCTCCATTTCATCACCTTTATTCTTTCATTTTGACCTTTAAACCCTAGCCAAATGCATGCAAATATCATTATTTCGCACAAATTAACATTCATTATTATTATACAAATACTACATAGAATACATTGTTTAAAGACAAAATAAAAGAATAAATAAAAGAAAAGAGTAAGAATAAAATGCCAAAAGTATTTTATAACCCTAAACCATGAAACCTAAGCGTCTTGATTATTGTTCCGACAATGAATAAAGTTGGGGGAGATAAGGGCCAAAAATCCAATAAATTCCCATTTATTCATCAATAATTCATTTTTTGGGACCTATTTTGTTTTCTATTCTTTATACCTCAAAAAAAGAAACCATGTATATGAAATTTGTAGATAATAATATATAAAAAAATACAAAATTTATTTCATATAAAAATATTACACCTTGTACTTTTTATACTCAGAATAAAAAGCTGAAATAAACTTTTCAGACCCATATCTCCTCAATAAAAACTCAAAATGTATCAAAATCACTTTAATTGTTTATAGCTTTTGACAAGCTATTTAATGGATGTGGTTTTATCAATTTGGAGTTAAGATGCAAATGTTAGGTTTTGGATCCCTATTGTATAGTATATCTAAAAAAAATATTCATTTTATTTATTCCTTATTATTTTTATTATTTTATATTTTTGTAAATATTATTTTTAGTATATGTACATATTTCTAATAGAATAATTCCATAAATAAAACATTAAAATAAAATAAGTATACAAAATACATAGATGAAATACATATAGTTATACATGTATACTATATACCCATATTTATTTAAGTTTACAAAATATATCAGAAAAATATAACAAATTTATATTTGTGCATCTAAAAATAAGTTATAAATATATAAATATGAAAATAAAATAATAAAATCAAAAAGACAAAATAAAAATAGAAGGTACTAAACATAGGTAAATATACCTATAAATAAACCCTAAAATTTAACTTGTAATAATAAGCCCATAAAAATAAATAAAAATCATATTTAAATATTACATAAAATAATAAACTTTTTTATGTTTTAACCAAAAATTAAATAAATCATTTTCTATTTTATTTCAAATTAGTTTCAATTTTTAATTGCAATTTTGTCTTCTTGTGGGTGACGTAGCCCAATTAGGGCTCATCACCTATTGACTTGTGTCAACTATTTGACCCAAATCGTAGCCTCTGTCATAACGTCGAGGACCTCATCTTTAACCTCGATTTGTGCCCTAATCTTGCACATTCAGGGCTTGATTCCTTCACATCTTTTGTGTCTCGGTTGATGCTATTTCACATAGGCTTGATAGATCGCGCTGAAATGCATTGAGATGAGAGATTTTTCGAATCGAAGTCCACTCCTTTATAACATCGCCTTCCGTCCCATTTTGAAAATCAATCCTCCTTTGTCATGCTCCGCTCGAACCTAAACCCTAGATCGATCTCTGGTGACAGCAGTGTTCCCTAGGGCACTCCCTCGACGCAAATCGATGTTGAATCAAGGTGGTTGGCTGCTCACCGTCGTGCTTCGCCGGAGCTCTCTTATCTTTCTCTGATCTTTAGGTTAACAACAACATAGGTTTGCCTTTAATTTTGTTCGATTCCATTGCATTTTTTGTAAAGATCAAATCTTCGATCTCTAGAGCTCCAACTATGCCACCTATTTTCTACCACTCCAGACTCGCTCTGCTTTGTCGTCTGCCTCCACTCTCTTCCCCTTTCACCTTCTGATCACCCAGCAATACCTCATTCCTCTCGATCTTACACAGATCGAGGAGTCAAATCTCCTCCCTCTACCATTTTCGGAGAACTTTGCTCGGTTTCACCTTTTTGTCCTAACATATTCGTACAGTAAATAGAGAGAAGAATCACCTTTTTAGGGGTTTTTAAAGTTCGGACAGAAGCTCCAAGTGTCGAGCCTCGTCGGAACGTCTCCAGTGATGTCTGGCCATTTGGGGAGCTCAACAATTGGGAGGCATTTTTAGGAATCATCTGAGTACTTCCATAGCAAGAACGAAGGTCAGAGATGCGTGTTCCATCTGATCAAAGCTTACCCCAGATGAATTCTTCACTAGTTCTTCGTGACCATATCAGAGTCGTTCGATCGAGGAGAAGCTGCCAAATAGGACAGCCATTGTCGAATCTCCAAAGCCCTCCACCTTAGGATCCCAGGCTATGATCTAATCTCATCACTCCAACATCGAATGGGTATTCAGCCTTAGGCGTAGCGACACGTGGCAAGTGGGAGCATCTGAGCAGTCCGCCAACGCATATGTTTGGAGTATTTTGCAACTTAGCCATGTTTTTATTTATTTTACTTTTAGTCCAATAATTTATTTTAAACGCTTTATATTTTTGGAATATTTACACTAAAAACCATGTACTTTATTGTATTTGCATATTTGTCCAGCCCACGTTACCTCACGTGCGGCCCCACGTGAGGTGGACATTTTACAGGAATACCCTCGTGGATAGTTGTATTTCATTTTACTCCAAGAACTTTAAATATCAATTATTTTATTTTGGGTATTTTGCAGAAAACACCTCACCTTTATTTTTAATTACATAAATGCCCATTCTAGTACTTGTATTTTTGTGCATGTTTTCTATTTATAAAAGTAACCATACGTGTTCCAAAAATTCTCAAAAAAATAGGGTTAAGTGCCTGCTTACTTGTGGATTCATGACATATTTCTGCATTTTCATTTTAGGCAATTTAAATATTTATTAAAAATCAAACGTTCACATTTTATTCATATTTTAATTACAAAATACCAAAAAATATAATAACCTATTGAAAAATTCCCAAAAAATAAATTAGGGTAATTTTTGTATTTTATAATTTCAGACTAAAAATCCCTAATAATAGAACAAGAAAACTCTTAAAAACTAAAAGGCTCCAAAATCATTTATAAAAACATAAAAACAATTCTTAAAATTCCAAAAATATAGTTTTATATTTTTGAATTTTCTTTTTAATATATATTATTAAATAAAAAAATTTAGAAAATTTTGACTTTATTCCTATTTTAAATTCCAAAATAATTCAACCTATTTATTTAATCCCTGATTTGAGATATTTTTTACTTAAAAATATATAAAAGTTAACAAAATTATTTAAAAATCATTAAATACTAAAAACTTATTTTAAATCCAAAAACATTTAGTTTTTTTGTATTTGATTATTTTTTAGTATATTTATAGGTGTATTTCTTTATATTATTTATATAACCTTATAGATTCTTATATTATATAATTAAAAGAAAAGGAACTAAAAATTAGAAAATATAAAAAATAAAAATATAAAATTAAGAAATAAATAAAAATATAAAAATAAAATCCATAAAAATAATAAATTTAAAACCCACATAAATTATAAATTGGTTAAGTTTTTGAAAGACAAATTCGTGTGTTAATTTTTATCTCATTTTCTCTACACATTTATTTCTTGTGTTCGACCCCTACATATTTGTCATTATACATCTTTAGGGGAAGATAAATGCGAACCACCACAAGCAGCATCGATGTGCCTTTGGCTCTCGAGAGTGAGTCCCCAAAAGAAATGGTGGACCAAGATGGTCCGAGGGATGTCATGATAGGGATACTTCTCTGCAAATATGTAAAACACTCCCAAGCCTCATGAATCGGTTCATGGGTGGCTTGGGAGAAGTTGGCAATGTGGGCACGCATCTGATTCAACCATCTAAGACTGTGGAACTTGTGTAAGAAGGCGTACTTCAGATTCTCCTAGGTGGTGACAACCTTCCCCAATTGATTGAACCAATAAAGATCCTTATCCTGAAAGCTGAATGGGAATGTTGTAATTTTGAGTACATCTAACAAGATGTTAGAGTAGTGAGTTGTTCCACAGATGCACCCAATTTTTATAATATGAATATACGATACTTCATTGGTGTTCCCATGGAAGGTGGGAAGAAGATCCAAGAGTTGAGTCTTCAACAAAAAGAGCATCGACATCTAAGATTTAGAACAATTCAATCATTTGTCCATCTCCAAGGTTGTAAGTCTCTTTGGGAGTAGGCTTGGGCCTCTCTCCTCATCTCTCATCTACCGACCCTCTATGGCCTCCATCTTCTCTGTCTTCCTTTTTCCTCCTCCTCCTGCTGGTTGATCTCTCCTTCTCCTCAGATCGTTGAGCATGCCTTGAAAGGAGACTAGGGACAATGCTTGGTCACTGAGCTGCTAGTGTATTACCTGAATGGAGGCAAGAAGCTGGGCATGGCATTCTGGTATGTTTGCTAGCCTGTTTGTGGCTGTGGATGCTGAGGTCTGATCATTCACGATTTACCCTATGTTAATTTGTGTGAATTAAGCGTTTAAAATAATATCGATGTATTGTGTTTTGTTGTAGGTGGGTAATCGGAATCAATCAAGAAATAATCATTTGAATATTAAGTTCAATCAATTTGAGTGATTTTTTGTTTATTTTTCTTGGGCAAGTCCCAAGATCGAACTCAAGGAGGCAAAGGATCAACTTAGAATAGTGTTTATCAAATTACATGTGGGTTTTCAAGGCGGAATATTTTTGGTATTTTTAATGTAATTTTGGAATGCAAATGCAAATGTGGCCAATTTAAAGGACTAGAAAAATTGATATTTCTCAAATGATGACAAAAAATTATGAACATGGTCGATATGTAAATAATGATGAAACAAATGCATTATAGTTTTTTTGGAATTTTCGGATGCAATATAAATATTTAATGAATATTTACAAAAATACTAAACCCTAAAAATATTGAATTTAATACCTTTTAAAAATTAATTAGTGATCTATACAAAATAATTTTTATAGAAAACTATGAATGCAAATGCAATTCTTTTTTAGCACAATGTCAAATACAATTAATTTAATTATCCATGAATTCTCATCAATTTTTGGAGTAATGGTTAATAAATTATGAATTTCTAAGCACAGAATGGGCAAATTATGCAATTTTACGCAAGAATATTAATTATTAATCAACCACAGAGAATAAAAATATCAGATGCATGTCATTATGTAGAGAATTAATTGAATTAATTTTTTTAATAATAAAATGATGCAATACTGATGTTCAAAATTACAGCAGAATAAAGGGATCTATTTGCAAAATTACAGAATATAAAATAAATAACAAATGCAGTAAAGGTACTAGAATGTTATGACCACTATTCCAAGGGGTGATCCTACAAAATTCCCAGTAGGTCACGTGCTCCTCACATGTCTCCTGGGAGGGTGGATGTTGAGGTGTTTAGGCGAGAGGTCGGGGGTGTCTACATAACTTCTCCAAAGCGTCATGCGAGGCGCATGTGCAGGCGGTTTGGCTCAGGTAGTGGCTCGGTACGAACCTCCACTTGGTGGTTTAGCTTTCTTTGGGGACACCCGAGGCACCAGGATTGGATCCGAGGCTAACTCTTGATATGGAATGTTTGTGAAGCATGATCTAATGGTTGGGATTTGGGGGTGCTTAAACGACTTTGATTAGTTGACTTCTTCATCTGATGGTTTCATTAGCTTGGTCCTGGGTGAAGAAGCAGATGCTCCGTCAGCTATCAGGGAAGTGTGTCGAAGTAGGTGCGCATGCGATTTGACCGAGGATGAAGATTCGGTTCGGTGATGCTTGTGGCGAGGACGGTGAAGCTCTGGCATGTGGTATATCTAGGAGGTGATGCTCTATAGTTGAGAGAGCTTTTGACATTCTTTGATGGAAGCCAGGCCTTCGGATGTGGAGTGGAGGAGGCTACGTTCCCAAGGGCATTGAAGGATGGTGGTGGTTTGCAACTCTAGGAAGTGCAGCGGAAGAGGAGGCCAGCTCTGTTGCCTTCTTGAGGAATCGGACCCAGTGGAGAACATCGTATCGATGCAGGTGCATCTCCTGGAGATGGGTTGAAACTTTGTGGTTGAAGATGATAATATCTTGTTGTCAAGGGAGCGGTAGCTTGCTAAGGTAGAGGGTGATTCCTGGAGATGGAAGGGGTAGTCGGTGCGTCGGGCAGAGATGTAGAGTTTGATGCAATATAGTGGTGAATCGAATGTGGAGTGGCTCGACTCTGCGAAGAGGATGGAGCGGGCAGCTGCACGGTGGAGGCATGAGCTACAATGGTCGAAGTTGGTTGGATCTCGCCGCAGGCTTTGGGAGGCGATGCTTGATCTATCACCTCCAGCGGAGGTTACTCCCATCTCTGTTGTGTATCGACGGATGGATGTGGTCATGGCGACGGGATTGTTTAAATAACGGAGTTGAGGGTGTCGTTGACTACTGATTTAGAGAGAGAGAGATTGGGTGATTGAAGAAGGGAGCAGCCATATTTGGAAGGAAGCGGTAGAGATTGGAATTAGGGATTAACGATGGGGATATGATTGGAGATATCATTGGTCGTAGATGGAACTTGGGGTAAGATTGGGAGATCGGTGATGGCGTCGGTGATGCGCTTGAAGAGAAAAGGTGGCGAGCGATTGAGCAGAGGAAAAGGGGAATGAGATCCGCAGCAGCACTGCCGCCCCTAAAAGGAAACAGACAGAGACAAAACAGAGGGGATTGTGTGTAGTGGTCGTCCGATCGGCCTAGTTCGGATAGCGGGATGGGTGCCGTGATGACCCAACTTGCGACTCGGGTTACGTAAGAAAATAAACAAGGCTCGTTGTGACCCGAATCACCAAGCGTAATCAACTAGAAGAAATAAACCACTCAAACTAAATCAATCGATCAAAGCATGTAAGCGGTTCACTATTTTTATTTACTTGATATAGCCATCAGGGTCAAACACAAGGAGCATGAAAATAATACGAAGTAGTCAAATTTCTCAAAATAAAGAAATTTTTAGTGGTTTTTAATTTTGTAAATTTTTAATTTTAATAAGAAACAAAATCAACAACAATAAGAACAAACAAGCGCAATAATATTTTTGGTTTCTTTTATAAAGCTAAAAATAATAAAAAAACTAATATAAAAATGTTTTTGAGTTTTTGAGGTTTTCAAATATTTTTGGTAATTTTTTGGGGTTTTGCAAATGTTTTTATAATTTTATAAAAATAAAAAACTGCTCAAAAATGCAAACAATGCACAACTAGGACTAAATTGCAAGTTAAAATTATTTAAAATGCCCTAATGTCCTGGATAGCAATTTTATGATAAAATATGAATTAAAATCTACAAACATGTAGTAAAAATGGAATTTTTATGATTTTATTTGATTTTTTAAGGTTTTAGGTGTTTTGTGATTTTTATGGTTTTTAGAAGGATCTTTCAAACAAAATTTATGGTGTGAATAAAACAGACAAAAAGGCAACTACAAGAATTTTATAGAATTTTTAAATTATTTTTCAAATTTTTATAAATTTTTTAATTTAAACATGACATTTTTTAAGGATTTTTTATTTTTAAAAATATAAAATGCAAAGCAATTAATTCAATAAAATCATATTAAAAACAAGAGCTAATGGTAATTTTTATGGGATTGTTTGAATTAATATGCTATTTATCAAGTCCAATAAAAGACACGTAATAAGTCACAGTTCACAGGGACCTATCTGTAAATACTTTAAGTTCACAGAGCAAATGAATAAATAAATATAAAAATCTATGTTAATACTGCAAAAATCCAACTCAATACGTGCACCACATGTGATCCAAATTCACAGGGGCCTAATTGCAAATTTAAAAACACGGCATTCAAAGCATAACACCATAAAAGTTCAGGGTACAAAATGCAAATAACCCAAAAGACACGTGGTAACGCACGTGCTACACACTGAGAGGGACTAAAATACAAATATCAAAAATAAGAGATCCAACCTGTAAATTGTATGTGACTAAAACTTTTATTTACAGGACTAAAGCTAAATATAGAAACAAGTAAGGTAAAAGGGAAATATACCCTTACAGGGGCATGTGGGTAACGTGGGACGCGTGGCAGGCTCTCATGAAGGCGGCAGCTGACGGCTCTGATCTGCTCTACTGAAGATCTGACGGTTCAGGTGCGTGGAGCAAGCGTAAGGGTCTGATGGCTTCTGACTATATCAGACGGCATAGAAAATGTTGGCCTTGATGGTCGTTAATCGGGCATCTGATGCCTCTGAAAAAGGACGCTCATGGAGGGCGGGGATGTAATCTGGATGAGGTGGTCATAATCTGATGGCGGCTGAAGATGGTGGAGGAACTTGGCTCGAGCAATCTTCAATCGACCGTGGAGGAAGATCCTAGCCCCACTGACATCGTCGAGTGGTCGAATAGAGTCGTGAAGCCCTCCGCGTCGAGTGGTGGTCTCTGATGGGGTGGCGAACATTTGGATGAGCGGGGCGGTCTCACTCCACCTAGAGCTGCTCTGCCTGAGCAGTCAGCATGCCTAAATGATTCTCCTGCATGCGCGAATACCTGGAAAGGAGACAACGCTCGAAGGCAAAGCTCCGGCGATCGTTTATTGCATATGGGGATAAGGGAAGCGACGGGGAATGAGATTTGGGTCTCCTGTGAACCTGAGGGATGGATATTGAGCCTATTGGTAAGCAAGATTCAGGATGATCAAGTTGCTTGGGAATATGGGGAGCGAGATGTAACACCGATCAAAACAGGCGAGTGAGTGGAATGAGGCTCCGACAGCTGGTCGGAGCAAGGGAACAAGCAACGGTGTGGAATGGAAAAATCGGATCAAAGATGGAAATGAGGGGGTTGCAAGGTATACCTGAAGGTTTGGATCGACTCCTGAGCTTCAGGCAAAGGCGAGTGTCGAGTTGATGGCCTCAACCAGGATGCGACTGGCCAAGGATGCTAAACGTGGCGGAGGTCCGACCACGTATCTTGAGCTGCGTCGATGCAGCACCAATATGAGCTATGAAAGTCGCTCCAGGTAAATGTCACTCAGCTGTAGGTGGCTAGGGGTCGAAAGGGTGGCGAGGAACGAGCAGCTGCGCTATGGAGGCGGATGAGATGTTTTATAGGGGTTTCCCAAGGCCTGGAAAGATGGAGAGGATGCGCACAACCCTAAGAGGATTCGGGTGATCCTACGGATCCACAACAATATCAGATAAACAAGAGTTCTCAGGTCCAAATATCAAGGCAAGAGGCGATCGAGAAAAGCAGAGAAGAGGCTCCGACGAGAGGGCGGACAACCTGACGCGGTTGGAAGAGACTGCTGACTGAGGTCAACGGTCTGACGTGAACCAATAGGAAATTCAGAATATACAAAATAAATGGCAATTCAATAAAAATAGCAAATGAATTTAAAATAAAAAGTGTATAAAAATGAAAAATGTTTATTATTTTTCAAAGCAATTTTCTATTATTTTTAATTAGTTTTATAAATTAATTGTTATAGTATATACAGTATCTAGGTATAATATACCTATGTATTGTGTATAAGTATTTTTATTTTATATTTTTACAAAAGTACTTTCATTTTATATTTTATTTATTTACAACATAATTTTAGGAGTATAATTTTTTTTATTTTCCAAATTATTAATGGTATATAATAAATACTAGATGTGATCTGTACATGTGTATTTTGTACAAAGTTTTGTAGATTTTATATTTATTTTTTCCTTTTATTTTTCTTATTTTTTTATTTGTATAATATTATTAACTCTATAAAAAAATAATTTTAATTTTATGAAAAATAAATAAATAAACGATATGTACAAGTATAGGTGATATATACACTACAAAGTGAACCCTATCTCTCTCTACTTGTTTTATTTTGCGATCAGGTCAAGTCTAGACCTTCTCTTGGGGTTTGGGCCACTCTGTATTTATTCTAAATGCATCATTCTTTTTCCTTTATTCTTTTATTTTTGCCAAAAATGCATGCTAAATATGCAATATTAATCATGCCATGCAGAAAGCTAAGTTGTTATATTTACAGATATTTACGGGGTATTTTGCCAAGAAGAAGAGCTAAAATAAAAGAATAAAGAGTGAGAATCATGGATTCATCACCCCTGTACTTTACCTTTGCTAGTCCCTTAGGAAACACTTATTTGTAAAATAAGTGGAAAATCAAAAGGAGGTGAAAAGAAAAAGAATCAACGTTGATTATTAAACTTATCTTCATTAAATTGGAGTATGGAGCTCAGTCAGACTTTTAGATTATTAGTTTGACAAAACCTTATTGGGAAATAAGTTTAAGACTCAACATCCTCTAAGGTCCACTATTCTATTATCAAGACTTCTCAATAAAATAGGTCAGAACAAGTCTACATACGCAAACTCTAATGATTATGAATCTTTCCTTTTACCGTGTAAGTGATATGTAGCTCCCTCACCTCAGGAATGGTAAAGAAACAGCTTCCCTCAACAAGGTAACTCTAATCCCCTAGTCTAGCAGCTCTTCCTCGAGGAGCGGGGTATTCCCTTTTAAGTTCAAGTTCAACCAGCTCAAGAAGAGGGGGAAGAAGAGATTGGAACATGACCAATGTAGCCACATATTCCTTAGAGCAAAGCCAGTATAGCTAAGTCTCCAGCTGCAAGCATCCATGAGATGAGAAGGTGGAATCCATAAGCTTTGCTTATTCACTATATACACTCCGGCAGGCATTTTATTTTCAATCTAGCATGTCCCCTTTTTTGGAGTCTTTCATAGTTTTGCACACTTTTTTTCAATATGCATATATACAACATATTTACATGGTGCAACATGTACATACAGAGATTTTCCTCTTGATCCAGTAGACTATCCCTCTTTTGAAGCATTATTGTAACCCACAGACTCTTGTTTTTAGACCTCAATGCTACTAGACCAGGTTGAAGTGCACATCCCTCCCTAATGGAAGACAAGAGGTTCCGGCTAAAAGTACCACCCTCGTATGCTACTCCGAGCCAAGGAATTCTGCCTCCTCACCACCTCATCCATGTTGAGTTGCGTGTAAGGTGTGTGTCCAAGTCAAGCCATTATCTCTGAGAGTCATGCATGCATTGTTAAGTGTTCTACTTAGGCTCATCAAGATGACATGTGAACATAGCCTAGTGGACTCAAAGAATTAAGTCACTATGGACATGAAACGTCTTAACCCCAAATCATATAAGGTTCCTCTGAATTCAGGTGGATTAAGGTCATAACCAAGCTCCATTTTCCAATTTAATTCCAGAGTAG
This sequence comes from Ottelia alismoides, assembly GCA_037367405.1. Lineage (NCBI taxonomy): Eukaryota > Viridiplantae > Streptophyta > Magnoliopsida > Alismatales > Hydrocharitaceae > Ottelia > Ottelia alismoides. Next base: position 466,536 of record JAZKJV010009558.1, read on the forward strand.
TTTAAATGTCAACTATGATTCAGAAGAATAAATCGGTAGATATGTACAAAAATCTTTTTGTGTAATTTTTCAAAATATGCAAATTTTTATGAAAGATTTTTTAATGCAAAGAAGGGGAAGTTTTGCAAAATATTTACAAACAATTGTTTTGCAAACTTTTATTTTCCAAAAATTTTACACTATATACATAATTTTGATACAAAAATATTTATAAACTTTTTACAATCAAAACATTTTTACAAGTATTTGTACAAAAAATTATTTTTACAAAAGTTATTTACAAGTGCATGTACAAGAAAAAAATTTAAATTTTTTATTATTTTAAGGTTTATTATTTTTTAGCCATTTTATTTTATTAACACACTCACACAAAGTACGATTTATGGCTAAAGTATATATACAATATATACTTCACCCCCCCTATAGTTAGCTCGAACGATGTCCTCATATTGATCAAAGAGAGATGAAAGCAAGATATAACTCATACTAAGTATTGAGAAGTGAAAAGAATGCTATACTATGATGACAAATGAAAGAATACAATGAATAATAGTCGGCGATAGCCCTATACTTAGGATCAAGTAATCCTAAGTATAGCAGTTTGTACACAATGGGAAAACCAAGGGCTAGAATGTACAGGGTTTACCTCCCCTATACATAGGGTAAAATATCCCTAAGTATAGGCAACAAAATAGAGGTAAAAAGAATCAAAAGAATAATCACAAGTCCGATACCCCCTCATACTTAGGGTAGAGTACACCCTAAGTATAGCACAATCACGAAATAAAAATGAGGTATTTAGACAGAAAGAGTGAAGATATAGACAACTGGATCTATACAGTTGCGGAAGAGAAGTGATAATCAGGAATGAGATGAAAATGATATGGGTCAAAGACCACATCTCATGTAAAATGAATAGGGGAAACGTCAACGATCAATGGATCATGATCAAGATATGGCTTCAAGCGCTGACCGTTAACTCGAAAGAGGATTCAGATGACAAATCAGATAGATAAATGCTTCTATTGTCGTGCACCTTTCGGATAAAGTATGGTCCCTTGCATTTGCTTTGCAACTTCCTTGGAAATAATATCAATCTAGCATCGAATAACTGATGAAACCCAGTTTAATGGTTTTAATTTGCAGATATTAATCCCTAGCTTATACTAGTATCAATAAAAACCAGATAAAATGTTGTATATATTTGACCCTTGGAATAAATTAAAAATACAAAAAATAGCAAAACCAAAAATCCGTAGTGTTTTTACCCTTAAAAAGGCTCTCAAAAATATTTCTCCCTTTGTTTGATCTCATCTCCATTTTTGTCAATATGACAATTGTAGAACTCATTGAGATCTACAACTTTCATGTTTTGAGTTTTTCCAAATTCGGCCTCTTTCTCCCTCCTTATTCACATTCTTCTTCTGAATATTCTGATTGGGTCACATGGCACCTTCTGGTTGCACCACGTGACCGGTCTCCTCAAGCACAACGCGCCTCCATCCGCGACCATCTTATCGCCTACCGCCTCTTCAATCTCGACCGCTGCTTCCCGCTTTGATCTAAACCCTTAGATCAAGGCTTAGATTACATCAAGGTCGCCTGCCCACGCCTCTTCATCCTCTCGCGACGTGTCTCCTTCTGCACCGCCCGATCTTCTCTAGGTGCCTCAATCCCCACCTTCCGTTCTCACTTCATCATCATCCTTCGATCCAACCCTTGATCTCATCAGGCCGTCTGTGAGTGCCTCTCTACTAGCTCACCACATGGCTAGCCCCTTAACCGTCGATCATGATCCTCATTGATATAATTTGGGCCACTCAAGCGTGCCTCCTTCTCAACCGTTGGATCGAGAGATCCAATGGTCAGAAACCCGTCTCCTTCCTCTTGCTGACCCTCTATCCCACATCTTCCACTTTGCACATGGCCTTCGCCATTTCCATTTTCCCTGCCTCTTCCGCCATCTTCTCCACTCGCGAAACACACCACCACATAGAACGGTCATCCCTCTTCCTCGCAAGTAGCCACCCCCTCCATGATTCCCTCTACTTCGCTCCGAATAGCCACCGCAATCCACGCTGACCCTCACAAAAACCTCTACCTCCATCCTTCAAATACTCCATCTCTGCCGCACTTCACCTGGGTCCACCATTATGAGGGGCTCCACCTAGCCCTTCTCCTCCTCCCCGTTATAGGGGGAGGACCGATCGAGGAGCGAAGACGATGCGGCCCTGGGTGTCGACCCTTGGCCGCTGAAGGTGAGGTCTGCGGAGCTTCACCTCCGCTCGAGCTGCTCCAACCGGCTGATGGAGTTCAACGACGACCCGAGGTCCTCCTAGGACCTCAATTCCAAGCTTCCCTTCCACCTTTGCTCACGTAAGCTCCCTTAATCTTCTCTTGCTTTTTACTCGATTTTCACTTAATTAATTAGACTTTCACGTGCCCTTTCACTCTCCATTAAACAACATCCAAGCTTCGCCTATCCACGATCATCTTCTCCATCATCGCCACGTTCCCCCCTCCTCTTCTCTACGACCTCAACCACCTTCACCACCTTCACCTTCGCTTCACCGGAGAAGAAAACCACCGGGCTCCATTCCTCATCGCCTGTAGCCCTCCGATTCCACTCACAACACTTCACACGCAAGGCTTTGGCTATTGCACTAACCTTGCCAGACTCCTTCATCAATGGTCAGAGCCGACGCCTGAGCACCTTCAAGAGGCTTCATCTCCGACGATCAAGTAGCTGCGATGTCCTCCGGATGGCCCAGCTGAACCGCTGAACTTCCACTAGGATATCCAGTTATTCAGGCGTTGCTGGAGAGCTTCACCGAGCTCAATCAGAGGTGGCGGAGCAGAGATGGCATTGCCGGAGTCCTGTTCTCGCCACCAGCTCCGCGTCGGAGGGGGAAGATCTGGGTTGTGCAGGTGTCGTTGGATGGCACCTCCTGGTGTCCATCCAACGATTCCTATTGAGCCATGTCGACAATCCATGAGTCTCCAGATACCGTCGATCTTCAAAGATCGGGCAGTTCGAAGTCGACCACGTCACCTCCTCAATAGTTCACAGAAGCTGCCTGATCTCTAAGATAGGATAGTCCATAGTGGCCCACGTATCTGCTTCGAGCCTCAGCACCAAATCTTCAGGCTCGGATCACCCGAGCCGAGCCAAAGCTACTTCCAGCCTCCACCGAGCCAGCATCAATACCCAAACCTCGATTCGAGCCGACGTCGCCAACCGAGCCTCGCTGCACGTGCTTGGTCACTTGCGACCGGGGGAAATTTGCATGGACTCCCATAGAACTTCTTCAATTTACAACCGGGTCCAGTTAGCACGTACCACTCTCGCGCGCCTGGGGTAATTTGCACTCGACCCCCTCTGGGTTCTAATAATTGCAAATATACGCCCGCGTATTTGGGTAATTTACAGGGAAGGACTCGTGACTTTTTCTATTTATATTTTAGTCCTTCCAGGGACCTATTTGTTATTTATTTTCATGTTTTTAACATTCATGCCCCTAGTTTCATTTGTGAATATCTTGAGCATCCTAGCTCCGTTTGAGTCGATTATGGTCTCGTTTCGAAGCTTGTTTCATTGTCTTCTTAATGGCATGCTTAGATTTCTGTTTAGAAACCTTGAATTTTGATGCATTATTTTAATAGCCAAGTTCACTTATATAACATGTTCAATGCCTTGCCTTAATTGATTTAATGAAACTTGATTCATAATTCTAATCTAAATTCGACTGATGTTGATTGCTCAAAGAATTTGTATAATTCGGGCATATTTGCATCATTTGTAACATTGCATTTTCCTTGCATATAAAAAATCAAATAAAAATGTATTTCTCACGTTTCTTTATGCATCGTGTCTTCATGTGCATATTGACATATGGATTTTCAATTCATCACTTAATTCAAGTAATAAGAGTCTAGATAATTACTTAAGAGGCTCGTGTCCCTGAGTTCGCCCTTGAACTTGCCAGAAGTAAAATAAAAAATTCGATCGCTTCCTTGGTGATTATTGAAACATTATTCAAGAGGTCTTTGATAGATCTGATTTTACCCGACTGCAACGAAAGTGATAATTACACATAAATAAGAGGGTAAAATCGTGGTTCGTCAATAACCATACTCTCTTGTTCGGCTCAAACTATTTATGGCTGATATGAGAATCATGCCATATCTTTACTCTCTTAGTATATTGTAGATTACTCAAAAATGATGTATCTCTCACTCCTCCAGGGCTGCCAAATCTACTTTCCTCTAATCTCCTATACTCTTGGGATCCAATAATAACTCGGTGAATTCCCATAGTGACTTGTGTTTGATCTCCACAGGTAAATGGCATGGATTGCCATAAACGAGATGAAAGGGACATGTACCCAAAGGTGTCTTGAAGGAGGTCCGATAGGCCCACAAGACCGAGTCCAAAAGTTGTGACCAATCCTTTCGGTCTGGGCGGAAAACCTTCTGCAAGATAGTCTTGATCTCCCTATTCA